>SRMA01011665.1:12662-346107 GCA_007224835.1 Danionella cerebrum
AGACAGAGAAAGAGATGGAGAGGGAGAGAGAAGGAGAGAGGAGAGAGAGAAGGAGGGAGGAGAGAGAGAGAAGGAGACAGAAAAAGAGAGGGAGAGAGGAGAGAAAGACAGAGAAAGAGATGGAGAGGGAGAGAGAAGGAGAGAGGAGAGAGAGAAGGAGGGAGGAGAGAGAGAGAAGGAGACAGAAAAAGAGAGGGAGAGAGGAGAGAAAGACAGAGAAAGAGATGGAGAGGGAGAGAGAAGGAGAGAGGAGAGAGAGAAGGAGGGAGGAGAGAGAGAGAAGGAGACAGAAAAAGAGAGGGAGAGAGGAGAGAAAGACAGAGAAAGAGATGGAGAGGGAGAGAGGAGGAGAGAGAGGAGAGAGGCAGAGAGGGGGAGAGATGGAGACAGAGAGGGATGGAGAGAGAGAGAGAGAGAGAGAAAGAGAACTGTGGAAATTGTGGAACTTTTGTGGAATTGTGGAACGCTTCTATCGCTTTCTTCTCATCGATTTCGATCGTTTTTAACAAGTTGACCCAAAAAACACAATCAATGAATAATCGAACTGTTCCAGACGCAACATCTCTATGTTCCGCAGGAGAAAGCTCTTTTCACGGTTTATATCTTAATACATTTTTTATTTTATTAATATATTAATGACCTATTTTCAAATCTTTTTACCCCACTTTTTGAAGAATAGATTTTTAATTTGAAATCAAATTAAAAAGCTATGCTCTTCCTACAAAACTATTTAACTTCAGCCAAAAGTTACGTGTTTAACTTTAAGATTGATCACGTAATGATTGTGATTTACAGAGAATTGCTTATTATGAGAAAAAAAAAAAGTTCTTTTTAGATAATACCAGTCGATGAATGTTGTCCTGTTGGGGGCTGGTGGAGTTATGCGGGTGTTACTGGATTTACAGTGTTCTGTTATCTGATGATGCTTTGGTTTCCGGTGTATAAGAAACAAAGAAAGAATATTTTATTTTCTGATAAAGGATTTCAGACGACTGCAGCTCTGAGCATTAAACTTGTTCTCTAAATCCAAAATCTCTCCTACAATATTTAAAATCAATGAGCTTTTTTAACTTTTCTGATTTAACGAAAATATTAACTGATTATGAAAAAGTTAATATTTTAAATATGCAAATATTTTACATTTCTATTTGATAGTTTTTTAAAATAATAACAAAAAAGTTACTACAATTCTACTACATATTTTCATACTTTGCATTACCTTCTAAATGTGTTTAATTTTATTTGGTAATTGTTGACATTGTTTATATATTTATTTGTTAATAAACTGTGGAGACTATATTTTTGTTTCTCCCAAAAAAAAAACTTTTTCTATTGTGTTTAATTTTACATTCCAACCATAACTTTTGAATAATTAATTTTCAAATCACTTTATCTTCATTGGTTTTTAAAAGAGAATATATTTCTAAATATTAATTTCTTATAATTCTGCTGAACAATGATAAAGGTTGAATATAATTAAAATGTGTGGATATTTAATTCTTTTTTTTAGATATTTCCCGATCATATATTTGAACATTATTAATTTCATTGTCTTCAACATTTTAAATATTATTAAATCGATTTGTTTTTAATTGGGTATCTTCCTAAATATAATCAATTCTATTTTTTAATTCTGTTTTAATAATGGCACAAGTTTTAGTTTTTTAATTGTAAATCTTTTTAGAAATTCTGTGTCTAATTTATTTGCACTTTTAATTACACACAGCTCATGAAACGCTTGCTTCATAAACCTGGAACCTTTTATGGACGACTAACGGTTTCATGTCAAAAATAAAGAATAACATTAATATATTAAATATAATTTATTTTGAGGTGAAAAAGCGCTGCGGCTTTATCTTTTCGTACAGTTCCACTGGAGTTTCCACCTTTGTTTAGATGGATGGATGGATAATAGAAAGTGAAGAGCGCCGCTCACCTTCATCACTGGAGGCTTCCTGTTTGACGATGGAGTGCGGCAAGCGCATCGGTGGTTTGCTGATGGGATGTCGGCGGCTCTTCTTCACCTCCACCTTCTTCAGCTTTGTGAAGGTACTCGGCTGGAAAAGCGTCGGATAAGCATCAGGTGTGGCACCATCAGAGGGAGGCACATGTGACTTTATTTGGAAATGCATCACTTTTCTCCTCGATTGAATCAGGAAAAGCTCAGTTCGGGTTCTGTACATGCTTTATTCAGATTCGTGGACACACAGGTTCTAATTATACAATTATTAAGATAGAACTATGGATAAACCTATATTTCCTGTAAAAACTGTGATGAGACAGTATGTGGACAATTATACGTGATGTCGTGACTTAATTCGGTACCACAATATCTGCAGATGTTTGATTGTGCTCCAAACAATGATCACCATAATTAACGAACTCTCCTGTAGAACTTTCCAGTTTGTGTTTGTTGTTATTTCACTAACTATAGTGAGTTTTGCTATTTTTAACAAAGGGACAAGAGAACTACCTGCATGGTGCTGTCTTCCAGACCTTGGGTCTCACTGGAGGAGGTAAACTGCTCAAAGGCGTCCTGGAAGGACATATCACCCATCAGACTCACGTTCTTCTTTTTCTTCTTCTTCTTCTCTCCGTTCTCTACTGGAACATCCACTTTCTCCTCTTCACCTGGAGAAAGAACAGAACATTTTATACCTCGACTGAGGAAAACATACAACAAATGTAAAATATTCTTGTAGCTCCATTGTACGCCATTTTTACTTGTTTATTAAAACACAAAAGACAACTACAGAAAGAAATGAAGTCTCATCTACTTCTTACGGCTCATTTTTATTAGGCTGTATGCATGACCTTATTCTTTAAAAGTCTATTGCTGTTTTAAATGACTGGTATATTTTCATTGTTTTCATTTAAACAGTTTTTGATTATATGTATTTTTAAACAGAGAGTGTGTGTAACAACATTAACTTTGAATTGTTAACACAATCTGCATCAGCGATACTGGGCCTGTATTTACTTGGAATTGGACCAACCCCAAAACCTCAACAGTAGCATGAAGTTGCTGATCATCTGTTGTGTAGAAGTTTGCATCGACTTGAGAAAAATTCTCAATACAATAAAATACGTTTAGCATGAAGCTACTAAAGAATTTGGTGAGTAACTGGAAACATGAACCTTCAGCCAATCCTTGTGTAAAAATACTTTTTGAATGAAGCTAGACTTTACAAAATGCTTGGGATGTAGCTTCATGCTATTGTTATGAAACATGAACCAGTTACCTCGGTTAGCACAATGCTACACCTCAAGTATTTGAGAGAGGTGACTGGTTAGCAAGAAGCTAAATCTCTAGAATTTAGTGAGTAACTAGTTAGCAAGAAGCTACATTTCAAGTGTTAGGTGTGGGTACCTGGTTAGCATGAAGCTAAACAGGAAGCATGTGGTAGAGGTAACTAGCTAACATGAACCTTCAGCCATTCCTTGTGTAAAAATACTCTTAGCATGAAGCTAGATTTTACAAAATGCTTGGGATGTAGCTTCATGCTCTCGTTATGAAACATGTAGAGATAACTGGTTAGCACAATGCTACACCTCTAGTATTTCACCTCAAGTGCTGCACCTCAAGTATTACCTCTGCCTCATCAGTCTGCTAGCGACACGCTTTTAGCATGAAGCTAGGTCTCGCCCATTTGCTACTGACAGCATTAATAATCTCTATGTTTGTAATAATTTCAGACTGTGACCCACCTGTTCCTCTCAGCTGCGCTTCAGCTTCAGCTAGAGCCTGCTCCTGCTCCTCTCGCTCCAGCGCCTGAAGTGTGATCATAGCTTCACGCGCCATTCGCTCATCCCTCAGCTGACGTCGCTGTTCTTCATGCTTCTCCACCTGGGACAGGTAGTCACTCATGTCTATCTGCACCCCCTCCTCTCCCAATACCTTGAGATCTTCTGGCTTTAGGCGACGGAACTGCCTCAGCTTCGACTGTGCCCTAGAAAACCAGCACATACTTTAGCATGAAGCTACATCAGGTAGGTCTCAACCATATGCTAGAAGCATTTGCAAGCTTTCCCTGAAGACATACACCTTCGGCTGTTTGATCATGAAAGTTTATCATGGGATCACATCTCATGCATTTAAGAGATCAGGATGCGTGCAAGCATGCAATAGACATGTACTTTTAGCATGATGCTACATCTCAAGCATTTGATAGAGGCAGGCGTTAGCATGAAGCTACACCTAAACTGTTTGGAAGGTAAATCAAGATTTCTTTTCATGACAACAATCTGCATCTTCTGAATTTTCCATTGGTGAATGGTCCCTTTACTCACCTGCGTAGGAGCTTCTCTCTGTAGGTGACCCTAGTCCTTCTCCAGTGCTCCAGCTCGGGGCTGCTCAAGACTGTGGGCTTCAGATGGTCCAACACAGTCACATCTTTCCCTTGCTTCCACTGTGCATATCTATCTGGCTGCAGGCAGCGCACAAACACGTCCATGGAGATCTTCACCATGTCCTTACGACATGTGCACTGAAGAAAACAAACAAGAACAGATCACAGGGTGCTTCAACAGCAGAAGATCCTTCTTTATAAACAGGATCTTCATTGTATCTGTTTAGTTGGTACACATTTTCTCCATCTGTGGTTTTATTCACAGCTTGCACTGTGCTGTTCTCTATGGAAGCCCATCTCTGCCTGCTACAAAATAGAAATAATAATGGCAAAATTTTGAGATACAAAAAAAGTGGAAATTGTAAGTAAAATTTTAGTTTTGAGGTAAAAAAAAAGTAAAACTTTTGAGATTCAAAAATTTTCATTGAGGTAAAAAAAAAATGCAAAAAATTTTAAATTTTGAGTTAAAAAATCTATTTAATGGATCAAACATCATGGTGTTTAAGGTTAGAGTTAACCCCAAAAAGTTTTTTAAATGATAAAGAAACTTGGACTGCATTTGTTTAACTTTGCAACTTCCTTAAATTCCACTTTTTGGTTACACTGTTTAACCCAAATTGATTATAAACATGACAAATGTAACATTTGTGACATAAAATAAATGTCACATATAAAAGAAATTGATTTTAGCCAATGAGAAAAACTTTTGTTACCAGTGCCGCCATCTTTCCGTAGTCGACCCAGCGGAGTGTGGCAAAGTTGGTGGACTCTGCACAGTTGAAGCCGTGGTTGAACCCGGCGTGATAACCGTACGGGAAAGTGATCATGAACTCGCCGGCCTCCTGTGTGATCTACAACACGGAGAGGTTCAATCAGCGTTTAACTCTTGAATGGATGATGCATTTCCCGATAACATTTACATTGAACTGAGATTTTAAACTATTTTACACTAATTTAGTGTCTTTGTCATGTTCTGGACGTCTGTCGCCTGGACCCAGCTGTACACAGTGTATGTTTTCAATCCAGGCGGCTCAGTTTTACACCAATGACCCTAAAATCTAAAACCCACAACTTTGGAGTCAAACACAATAAATGGATGAGAACCAGCCACAGAACTGGGAGGACTGGGCCGTAACTCTGCCATTAAACACAGACTGATTAACGCCGCACTGACTGCTGGAATCATGCTCAATTATTTGTGATCGATACGGACATGGATCATCTCTGCAGCGTTGCTATGGAAGCACTGATCACTATAAGTCCCATCTGAATCTGTAACCACGGAAACGGCAACATACACCAGCTCAAACTAACGGAGCTATATATAGATGCATATCCGATCAAACGTTTCTTTATGGTGATCTTTTTATTATCTGGTAAAAGACCACAGGGAATATTGTGTTCTAAAATACAATTCTAGGATAATATTTGATGAAAAACAGCTGAATGAAATAAAAACAGATGAAGTAAGCTCGGAAATGGATCCCAGAGCCCCAATGGCCCTCACTCACCCTGTCGAACGGGATGCTGTACTTCTTGAGGATGGATGGAGAGATGAGTGTCATTTTGTGTCGGAGGAAAGAGGCGCAGCCTTGAGAACTTCCTGGGAAGAAACCTGAGATGACAAAGAAAATATAAAACTGTAATTCTCAGGTTAAAAACTCAGGTGATGTAAACAAGAATTTAGTGATATCATTTCTTGTTGGTTTTCTTCTCAAATGTTCTAATTCCAGTTCCGACACATGTTTCCGCACACTGTTAGAACAGAACCTGAGCTTTAACCAGACTAACTTTCGAGACTCTAACTCCACCATTTCTGTTTGCATTTACGCCAGTATCTAGAATAGTATAGTAGAATCAAAATAACCATGAAAATAAATACTTTGTCAATTCTGATGTTGGAATTCATGTCCATAGAGCAAACCCTTTGACACTTTCACAAAATTCCAATGTAAAGTTTACTAAATTGGCTATATCTCTGCAAAACATTAACATACTGACATCAAACTTGGTGCACATTGCTACAACAATGGTCTGAGGATAGATGTACAGTTTCAGAGTAATGCCCCCTAATGGTCTGGAAATATGAAAAATGTGTAATTGGGCTTATAATTCCCAAATCATTTGATTGAAAATAGTAATATTTTAGCCCTGTGATGGACTGGCAACCTGTCCAGTATGTACCGCCGTCTCAAGCCCAATGTGACCCCCGTGCCCAGGAAAGGGATTAAGTGGGAAGGAAAAATGAGACATAAAGATGAGACAAAAAATAAATGAGACATTTGTTTCATTTTGCTTTGTCAGACATTTGGAATTGTCAAAAACCACTGTGTTTTGAGAAAGCATCAACATATCTGTATGAAAGTTGACATGGACGTTTAGGACAACGCCCAGAATGGATTCTTGCAACTTCAAGGCAACTTTTGATCAAAAGATATGGTAATTTAAAAATGGAATTTTAAACAAAACTATGTTGAAATTTATGGTCTTAACCTATTAAGACCACGGAAACAAATTTACTGATTTCCTGTCTACCGTTTCAAATTTAGTTGCCTGAATTTCAGATAATTTGAATAAAAACACTCTCAGACTACGGTTAAAAAGGTTATGGATTTTGTTCCAATCAAAATTCCAGCTTTCATTCAACATCGTGACGTTTTCTGTGTAATCACGGAGCCATACTGGCATATCTTGGCAGTAGTCATCAGTTTCTAACGCTGAGCCCAGAATTGTAAACAGTACCCTCTAATGGTCAAAACGCATAAACCGTATAAACATGCCATTCGGGCCATTTCTGCTCACGTTTTGGCCCATATCTCATCTTGGTAGTTTCCATTGGTAGAATTTTTTAATATCACAGGCCTTCAGATATTGTACTAAATGTAAGCAACACAGTTTAATTAAGCTGATGTATCAACAGATGTTTAGGAAATGAAAACCCACGAGGAGAAGGAACCAGTTATTGGTGCACAAAAGTGAGAAATAAGTGGTTCTGCTGTTGCCTTAAAGAATGCGGCAGGCTGAATTGAGGGTCTGGTCTGCTAATGCAGATATTAACCATATAGACTGTGGAGCTCCGCCACCAAGTAGTAGAAAAGAGTGTGCTCAAACTTCATTAGTGTGGCATTAGTAATGCCTTGGATGGAAGAGAAGACAACATCTTATTTGACACCAGTGAAGGAGGAAAGTGATGACAAGGACTGCGTGGATCTGCGTGTCCTTCCTCATTTCTGATAGCAGTGGTGAAGAGGAATTATTGGGGTTCGAATAAAAACATTGCAGCCTTTTTTTGTTACTTTTACTGTTTACTGACTTTACTGACTGTTCATGTTACATGTTTGGAATATAATTGTTCTTAAACTGCTGTTAACTTTTACACAGTTGATATAAAATATTCTACTACAGTATTTGGTTTAGAATCTTTTTTTTCTAGATCTTCCTCATTTAAAATTGGGTGCATCTTTTTTTTTGGGCGAAAAATACGGTACGTGGAAAATTGGTTGCTATGGTAAACAGTCAGGTTGCAATGGAGAGGTCAGTGACCCAACATATTGTTCCCTATGTCAATACGAGTAAAATACAGCCACCCCCATGTCTCTATGATTTTATGACTTATAACCTACTTATTATGCAAATCAGTTACACCTGGACCAACTGTCACGTTTTTGAAACATTTCTCAGAATTTCTCAAAACCATGCCTTGAACAAATAAAGATTATAGAAGAACCGTAAGACATATTGAGATGATTCTTTCTTTGTAAGAAGCAGAAGGCTTCAACGAAGAGAATGCTGTAAATTTTGTGAAGCTGAGATCAAATTTGAATGATTTATGGTGAATGGAGCAATTATGTGCACTCCTTGTGGTTTAAGCCACCTGGAGAAAAAAAACCGTATGTTTGTTTTTCAAATGAAAACAGCACCAACTGAAAGAGGACAAAAATACCTACCATTGAGATACAAAATGCGTGTGTAAAGGTTAATTTCTAGTAAAGAGAACAGTGAACGTATCAACAAGACTGAGCTTACTCGAAGTTAGAGTGGGTGATGACATCACCACTCTAGAGCCCCCATAGGGAATGACTTTTGCCAATTGTTGGAGCCGAATTGCACGATTTTTAGGGAAACCGCGGGTCCGATCGTTCTGAAAAGATATAGTAACTTGAGTCAGAACAGCTTGGACGACTGTGGAAAGTTTCGTGGCTGTAGCTCGCGTGGGCTTGGAGGAGTGGCACTTGAAATTTTTGTCAGATGAAAAGAGAAGAATTGGAGCAATAACAATATGTTGGCTTTGACAAGGAGAAGACGACACAATCTTCATCATCAGTATGATTGAGTGTCTCTTCTTCCTCTTGATGATCCCCAGAGATTCTGTGAGGGGTTTAGCAGGAACACGATGTTCACTGAACCAGGTTCTGCTGTTTTTGGTAGTGTGGGAAGGTGCCAATGGCTTCTGGGAAAATAAAGCTTTCTATAAAGCTCAACAAAGGAAAATATGAAGAGCTAGAACATTTCAGTATCGACTACAGACTTAAAAAAAAACAGTGGACCGACATCACGAAACTTCACCACAGATGAAGCTTCTCTTTGCAACCACCTTGCCTGCTTTGGAGTTTAGCTCTCCGCAGCGAAGTGGAAATGGCCACACTTTAGCTCTTTACATGAGGAATGTGAGGTCATGGAGGTTCCTGACGCTCTGACTACAGCTTCGGTCCAATCCTTGTGAAGCTAAAATCTTTCTCCTGAATCCTGTGGTTCTCTCTTTGAAGAGACAACACCCTGAACAGCAGCATCTTCAGCAATGGGCTTGGAGGATTCCACTTCTTATGGAGGGTATCAGTGATCGTTGAAAATTAAATGCCTCTGAATGTTGGTAATTCCAGAAATAAAGGTTTTCTTTCGGTGTGAACTGAAGCTAGAGAATAAAGGAAGCTCTGAAACGAGATGAAGAGAGAGAAACAGATTCTGATTTGATCTGAAACGTGTTTGATCGGAAAGCTTCACAGAGAGAGCAGCTCAGAGAACACAGAGATCTCAGGAGCTCGTGTCTATGATGACGACTGCATCTCCTATCTGATAATAACAGGAAGCAGAGTTCAGAGATTCTCAGAAGAAACACCTTAGATGGTCATACGGTTGATTCCTGGAGGTGTGGAGAACATCTCTTGATGACCCTCAGATTTGCTCATCTCTCACTTCTTCTCGACGAGTTCCTCTCTCAGCATCACTGACCCAAACCCTTGAAGATGTTCCAGAGATTCTGGATCTGTTTGTGTCTGTGTTCTTTCATCGGTGAGTTCAGCTTCTCTGGTTTTTATCGATCATTAACAGAAGATTGTTATTCTCTTGTGAGATTATTGAGTAAAAGACACGTTAAAAACCAAACAGAGACCAGCAAACAAATCTCGCTTTAGGTTTTAGAATCTGGTTTTTTAGATTTGGGCAAGTTTCTATTTCATATTAATCACATCCTTAAGCATTTTATTTAAACTTGAACGAACTGAAAAAATAAATTACGTCAAGCGTAGGTGACGACCATCATACTTTTGGATGGTAGTAATTTATTTATATTTTGGGAGAATTTCGATTTAATTCAAAGAATTTCTGATGAGTACATTGACTCGTAAAAACACGTTTTAGTCACATCCATAACTGATGCAGATTTCCCCGAATTATCATTATAAAGGTCAATATAGACACATTATCAGAATTAATATTTAAAGTTTTTACTATAAAAAGGGTCACATCCACAGAGTAATATTAATATATTTTTCTACAGAAAAAAAATTGTACAGAAGCTTCATAAATCAGGTTTAATCTGTTCTTCAGGTGGATCTCAGCAGCAGGAGGAGGTTGTTGTTGAAGGAGGTTCAGTGACTCTGGAATCTGGTTTCACTGAACTGAAGGATGAAGATCTGATTCGATGGAGGTTTGGAGATGAAGAAACGGTAATCGCTGAAATCGACGTGAAAACAAACAGATTCTCTGTGTTTGAGGATGTTCTTGATGGAAGATTCAGAGACCGGCTGAAACTGGATCAGACCGGATCTCTGACCATCAGAAACACCACGATCAATCATGGAGGACTTTATCTCCTTCAGACCAGAGATAGAAACCACACTGTTCCTCTGAGAGTCGATGGTGAGTTAAATATTACTTTGATTCGTTTTAATCTCAAAGATGATTTTCTTTCTCTGAATGAATCTGTGAATCAGAATCTGTTTCTCTCTCTGTTTGTGATTCAGGAAGGAGGAGTTGGAGGAGCGTGGAGGTGAAGAGAAGAGATTCAGTCGCTCTGAGCTCCGGACGAACTGAAATAATGAAGGATGAGAAGATTCGATGGAGGTATGGAGGAGAAACCATTGCTGAATTCGATAAAGAGAGAAACCTCTTCACTGTTCATGAGGATGTTCTCGACGGGAGCTTCAGAAACCGACTGAAACTGGACAATAAAACTGGAACACTGACCATCTCAGACTTCAGATCTGAACACAGCGGATTGTTTTCTGTATCGAGCGAATATTTCATTGTTCATTTCGATCTCTTTGTTTTCGGTGAGTGAGTTCCTCTTTGTTTTATTATTAAAAGAACATGAAATAATTCAGAAACCTGTTCTTTACTTAAAATCTACTTTCAGAAGCTTTTTCTGAGACACAACTGCTTCAGTTTCTTCTGTTTGTTCTTCTGATGCAGATGAAATGTCAGTGATGGAGGGAGAGTCCGTCTCTCTGAGCTCAGATCTTACTGAACTGAAGGATGAAGATCTGATTCGATGGAGGTTTGGAGATGAAGAAACGGTAATCGCTGAAATCGACGTGAAAACAAACAGATTCTCTGTGTTTGAGGATGTTCTTGATGGAAGATTCAGAGACCGGCTGAAACTGGATCAGACCGGATCTCTGACCATCAGAAACATGACGTTCAATCATGGAGGACTTTATCTCCTTCAGACCAGAGATAGAAACCACACTGTTCCTCTGAGAGTCGATGGTGAGTTAAATATTACTTTGATTCGTTTTAATCTCAAAGATGATTTTCTTTCTCTGAATGAATCTGTGAATCAGAATCTGTTTCTCTCTCTGTTTGTGATTCAAGAAGGAGGAGTTGGAGGAGAGTGGAGGTGAAGAGAGGAGATTCAGTCGCTCTGAGCTCCGGATGAACTGAAATAATGAAGGATGAGAAGATTCGATGGAGGTATAGAGGAGAAACCATTGCTGAAATCGATAAAAAGAGAAACCTCTTCACTGTTCATGAGGATGTTCTCGACGGGAGCTTCAGAAACCGACTGAAACTGGACGATAAAACTGGAACACTGACCATCACAGACTTCAGATCTGAACACAGCGGATTGTTTTCTGTATCGAGCGAATATTTCATTGTTCATTTCGATCTCTTTGTTTTCGGTGAGTGAGTTCCTCTTTGTTTTATTATTAAAAGAACATGAAATAATTCAGAAACCTGTTCTTTGCTTGAAATCTACTATGAGAAGCTTTTTCTGAGACACAACTGCTTCAGTTTCTTCTGTTTGTTCTTCTGATGCAGAGGAAAGATCAGTGATGGAGGGGGAGACCGTCTCTCTGAGCTGTGGAACAGATGGTGGATGGATTCTATGGATGTTTGGAGATAAAGGAACATTAATCGCTAGAATCAAAGGCTCTGGATGCTCTGGAGATGTTTTTGAGGATGTTCTCGACGGCAGATTCAGAGACCGACTGAAACTGGACAGTAAAACTGGAACACTGACCATCAGTAACATCAGAGCTGAACACGCTGGAGATTATAGATGTTACCAGGGATACAGATCACTGACGGTGTTTCGTGTGTCAGTCTATGGTGAGAGATGCTCATGGTTCTGTAGATGTTGAAGCTCTGGATGAAATCAGATCTGATCAGACGAATGGTTTCTCTCTGGTTCTCAGCTCGGCCGGTTCCTGTGGTCACCAGAGACTGTTCCTCTTCCTCGGAGCAGATCTGTTCTCTGCTGTGTTCAGTGAATGCGAGCGCTGCGACTCTCTCCTGGTTCAGAGGAAACACTTTAATCTCCAGCATCAACGAGTCGGAGCTCAGCATCGCTCTCTCTCTGCCTCTGGAGGATCAGGAGAACATCTCCTACAGCTGCGAGCTCCACAGCATGGTCCAGACTCAGCATCTGAACGTCTCTCAGCTCTGTGAGCCGTGTGCAGGTGCCGCGCTCTCGTGAACGCTTCTTTCACTAATAATAGTGCTCGTCTCACTTCCTGTTTGTTCCTCAGACCCGGGGCACTGCTGCGGTCCCACTGAACTCGTGATCCGATTGGTCCTCGCTGCTCTGGTGGGCGTGGCTTTGTTTCTCGTGGTGATGTACGAGGTCAGATCCGGACGAGTGGAACGAGGTCGAACTCGTGTTCGGGATTCTCAAACTTAAGAAAAATTCTCTTTCATTTCTCCTGCTTTTATTCATCTGCTGTTGCAGCTCATTTGCATATCGTTATATATTCAGCAAATCAGACTCAAGGATGGAGATGGGAGGAGTCCAGGCAGAACGTTGCTCGAGGAGGACAGGAAGTGTTCATCTATAGCGGTTTGATTTCTGGAGGATTTTTAGTCCAGACATTACAAAATACAGAGCTTAAATCTTAAAAGTTTTAAATGTATGATGAGAAACATTCATGGAGTTTGCAAATGATATTTTAAAACAGAAAATTTATGAGCATAATTAATGAGCTTCACTTCATTAGAAACAATTGTATTCAAAATAACTTTCTGAAGATATAAACGTATATTCATCCTAACAGTCTTTGCTAAAAGATTTAATAAGATGTCACTGAGCGGTGATTAGCTTTGTTGATTGCTTTATTTCTGCTGAATATCATTTTCTCATCATATTTATTTTCTTGCTTCTATTAATAAATATTTTGCATTTGGATCCTGAAGATTCTGTGTTTGGTCCATGTATGCTAGCATCATTCTAGCAGCATGCTAACCCTTGATAGCATAATGCTATTCATGTTAAAGCCAAGCCATAAATGTTAATGTAATTCTGATGCTTATCCATGCTAGCAACATTCTAATAACATACTACACGCTAGTCATGTTAAAACATTAAAAAAGGTTAATATCGTGCTAATGGAAAGGCTAATCCATTTTAGTAACAAGCTAATTAATGCTAGCATCATGCTAATAACATGCTTATTCTTCAGATAATCATGTTTGAAATGCTAATTTATGGTAGCATGGTAGTGGAAGGACGTCCATCATGGTAATATCATACTAACATGTCATCGTTAAGCTAATAATACCTTATTAAAATGTAAATGTATGCTAGCGTCATGTTAAACACAAAGTTCATTCATTAAATTAAACATCTGAAACAACTTTAAAACGTAACTTGAAACAAATAAGGCAAAAATACCTTAGCTACAAGCTAATACAATGGCTATCAATAAAGAGCCTGGTTTGCTATTAGCATCCATCATTAGCTTTACGCTTGTAACAGTCATTAGTTTGTACAATGTTTTGTTCGGATTTAGTGAAAACACAAGCTCTGAGTGCTACTGATGATTGTTAACGTAGCATGTAATTTCCGGGCAGAGGTTATTGCTAAAAGCTAAACACACATCACCCCATTAGACGCTGAATCATCTGAAAGCTTTTAATCATTATAATAATCCGTCAGAATACAGGTCATCATGTCCTTCTGGAAACATCTGAGAAGTGTGAGGCTTGTGCGCTAGAAAATGATTAGCATACGCGTACCCAAGATTAAATACGACCCTGGATTGGAAAAAAGGAGGAGATTTTTTTTAGATCTTCCTCTACTCTAATGTCACCATTATTTATTAGGAATTAAGTTGAGATGGCTGGAGATGTTGAACTGCTCTTTTTTGTAATAAACACACAAAAGTTATCCTCCATCAGTCTTCCTCGGCTGCCTATTGGGCGTGGCCAGATGGCCCTAATGGTTTTCTATGATCAGAGAGTGAGGCACAGCTAGCTATGGCATGCTCCACTAACATTTGGTTCAAATATCATTTACCTACAGCTGTCACCACTGATTGTAAGTCTTTGTTTTATAAATGCTAAGATTTAAAATGTGCTCAGAATTCAAATATCAGAGATGGGTGCGAGGATCGGTGAGGTCTCACCTTTCGCCAGTCGCTCCAATCTCTTGCCGTGCTCAGGAGGAATCGTGTACCTGCAGAGAATCAGAAGAGTCTGATCAATAAACCACTTCAATACGAAATATAGTAATATACAGATCCTTCTTTAACAAAGCTGCATCCTCCTTCGCTCTCTAATGACAAACATGTCAAACCAGTTTCATCCCCAAACTCCATAGACTCCTCATGTTAAAGAGCCAAAGTTTACTGCAGAGAAATACACTTTACAACCGGGATCAACGTACTTTTATTCACACACTACATTGAAAAAGTGTTTTCTGCCGAAAGCAATCTTCGATGTAGATAAAACTCAACATATCAAGATGTTTATCACATGTTTACTCTGTAAACCTGCTCATCGAACTAAATTTCGCCTTCGAGAATTAGTGTCAAGCCAGACACGGCACAGAAACCAGCCCTTTACGCTTTATACAACTTTATTTTGACATTTTCTGCTGTTCACAACAAACAGATGTGATTAATACAAATATACAATTACTGACAGATGCAACGTGTAACCTGCCCCTCTCTTATAACAACGCTGTCACCTTCATGATGCTAACATGAGTTATCACAAATTACAATCCTGTTAGCATGAAGCTTACATGGACTGTTATGCTATGATGTTTACATTAATTAACACGCTTTCAATATAACATTAGTATGTTAGTAGCATTATGCTACAATGAATAAACTGTGCTAGCGTGCATTACATGCTGCTGGCATGAATGACCACTATATTACCATGATTAGCAATATGAAGCTAGCACAAATTAGCATGTAGTTATTAGTGAGTAGTTAACATTAATTACTTTTTAATCATCAAGATGCTAGCATGAATTAGTAAGACATTAGCATGATGGTAACATATACTATTATGTCTTTGACATGAAACTAGCATGAACCAAAAAAGCAACATGAATTAAAATTCCATTAGCATGATGACAATATGTCCTAGCATGCATTACCATGATACCAGGAAGTATTAGCAGGTCATTAATATTATGCTATGATGATATACACAAATTAACCTCTTTATTATGATGTAGCATGAACTAGCATGATGGCAACATGATTTTAAATGGCACCAACTAGCATGAATTAGCATGATGTTACCATGAATTATTCCCATACAATTCACATATATTGGTATGCCATGTTAACATTAATCAAGACCTCTTTTTTAATACAATGATAGCATGAATTAGCATTTTAATAGCATTACATGATGTTTATAATATTAGAATAGATTATTGTTAATCTGACATTCGATTAAATGCTAACATGAATTAGTAAACATTAGCATGATGGTAACATGTACTAACATGTGTTTAACATGAAACTAGCATGGAGTAGCATTATGTTACCATAAATGCTAGCATGAATTCAAATGTCAGTAACATGATTGTAACGTATTAGCATGTCTTTAACAAAACCCCAGGAAGTATAAGCATGTCATTAGTATTGTGCTAAAATGATTTAACGCGTTACTAGTATGCACTAGTATAATGTTAGCATTAGCATGATGATCACACGATTTAGAACGTATTTAACACAGCACTAGCATGAATTAGCATGTTATTAGTAAGACACTTAGTAGCTTTCATTAACCAGATGCTAGCATAAATTAGTTTGACATTAGCATCATGCTATCATAAATTAATATGTTACTAGAATGATGCTAGCATGCTTTAAGGTGTCAGTAGTGCAATGCTAATAAAATAAATGAGCAAACGTAATGTGTTAATACCTTGAAGAAAAATATATGATGTGATTAAATAATAAATCAGTTCATGACATTTTAGGACCTCCATTATTTCCTGTGGATTCTAAAGGAGAACTTTTGGAGGAGGATGCAAATGAAATATCACTCACACTCGGCTGAATTAACACGAGAAGAGGAAACGGTGAGATTTCTTCTGTGTTATTATTGACACTGTCTGCATTAATCTAATTATTTCCTGGAGTTTCCTGAAAGCCAAAACCCTCGCGGGGCTGTGAACGCAAATGTAAATCCATTGTATGATGCTCCCTGGGGTCTCCAGCTCCAAACCTCACATCCACGAGAGCGCAGGATGGACAGCGCCACACTGCCCTCCACTGGCCACAAGAGGAATCGTAAGCTGATGCTCTTTGGTTAGCGTTATTCATCATAATGTAACAAAGAATCTTAGAGTCGTGCTGTATTTGTTTTAAAAGCAGCAATTTGTTTAATTTCCATCTTTAAGGTGACTGAAGCCTTTTAAAGAGAAATAGAAAAACAAGCTTTGGATGCGCTCATGCTTCAAAGAGGTTAATGCAGCCGTCCTCGCCAGCACAACACCCCCCCGGCGTCTCAAACGCAATGGGTTTTAGTTTTCTGGTAATTACAGAATGTTAAAGTGTGCGTGCGGCGGCTGTTTGCCTAAGCCTCTGTTCAGCCACTGTGAAATTAACTTCATTCGCCTCCAACTCTTCCTCCCCATCAAAGTCATAACTCCGGCACCTCCTGAGATCCGCTGTCGGACTCTTAAAGATTGCAGAGTGGCTCGAAGTGTTGCGAACGCTGCTGGAAATAATCGCTCGAGTCCCGGCGCTTGTTTTCTTGTTCCGGTGCTCTTCAGATGATGAAAAGCTCAACGGTGCGGCGTCTGGAGATTATGTTTGTTACCATCACTGTAAACAGCGCCACAACATTTACGAATGCAACATGTGTATTTATTTATCCAGTGACTTTCAGTGATGTTTGCGTTCAAATTAACAATTAAAACAAGTCTAGCTTTAACTCTTGAATGCAGAGTTCTTGGCAAAAAGCCTCCTGCTCTTGTAAATTCTTGGTTGAACGGCAGGTTTTAGTTCTCCTCAGAGTGCTTCAGTGATATTGAGGTCAGGAGACTGAGATCTGCTCTAGAACCTTCTCTTTGTTCTGGTGGAACCGATGACGAGTGGGCGTGGCCTTGTGTTGTGGATCGTTGTGGTGTTGGAATGTCCAGAAACGTCCCATGAGCAGCTTCCGGCTGATGATGCACATTTTCCTCCAGGATCCTTTGAGAACATGCTGCTTTCATCTTCAATCAATTCTGACCGAGTTTCCTGTGCCTTTGGAGCTCACGCATCCCCAGAACATCAGTGACCTGCCTCCGTGCTTCACCGTGAGGGTGGTGCTCCGTTCATCATAGGCCTTGGTAGAGTTCATGGTTGTGGTCAAAAAGTTTTGGTCTCATTCCTCAAAAAAACATTGTTCCAGGAGTTTGGAGCTTATCTCCTTTAAACAGCCGCACCACATTTTCTCAGCGAGCACTATATTTCAGCTGAAGTTATTTCTGGTATTTTCTCTTTGCATCCCATATTTTCCGACAGTTGCAACAGAAATCTTTGTTGGTTTCACCAGAGTTTGAACGCTCCTGATGGGCATCCCCAGTTCCTTAGAGATCTTTTATATTCCTTTCCTGTTTTCTACAGTTCTCACTTTTCCCGTAGATCCGTTGACGGCTCTTTTGCTTTGCTCAACGCTCAGAAAAGTGTGCATCACTGGATGAAAGAGGCACGGGTCGATCAGGATCCAGAAACCTTTTCTACACAAACATCGATTCCAAGCAAACAATCGAGGTGAGGATAGTTACCTTCACCAGGCGCTCGAACCCTTCTGTGTCAGTTTTTGTGCTTGTCATCAGGCCAAAATCAACTTTTGATCGGATCATTTGGAAAGTCTCTGTTGTCAATGTGATGTTTGACGGTAAATGGCTTCACAGAACCACTATCTATGAGCGGAAACAATGCTTTTATGCTATTGTTCATATCTTATGAAAATTTGGGGTGTGTAACCTTTTCTTTCTTTTGAGCTAAGGCATACGTTAAATGTATAAAATGAAAAGAATTTAAATCCATTAAATAAAGTCCCGAGGTCGACCTCTGCAGCCAGCAGCTTGATTTCTGGAGTCCTGCTGTGATTTCATCAATACTCGTCGTCTTCCTCAGACACCTCCAGATCGAACAGAGCTTCCATGACTTTGGGTTGCCAGATTGAGTTACTGTCAGCATGATCTGGTGGGTTCACTGGGGTGTAAGGATACTCCCGCTGGCAGGAAGCGCTTGTATCCTAATTACAGCCATCCGGCTTTCATCTGCAAGTAATAGGCAGCTAATTATTATTGATCTGTGGTGGCACCTCTGCGAAGTCAAGCTGTCGTCATCGGTGTCCTTCCAAAGCTCAAGGGGCAGTCGGGGAGAGCGTTTGGGTGGAGTTAACCAAAAATCTACATCTAAAAGTTCTTAAAAGGTCTATCTGGTCAGGTTGAGGGGCTGGCAGCGTTCCCCTACTTCACCTCTTTTATGTTAACCATTGAAAACTCGTAACTTCTGGAACTCAAAGTTTTTCCTTTAATTTAACTGGAGCCGGATAAAAAGTGTAATAACAACAAAATAATACTAATACAGTTATTTGCAAGCACCTTTACTGTATGAAAGCCTCAACGGGAAAGTTTGAGATTTAGTTTGGTAAGAGGTGAATGATGAGTAGTTTAAGAACAAACTAGGAGCTTGACTCGGACCGTAGGGTTTTGGGGGGCTGCTGATAACGGAGATAAGACAGAAGCAGGTTATTGAAGTTTAAAAGGTTACGAGATGCTTTAGGTGAAGCAAAAAGTGGAGATTAGCAACATAGAACTGTATTTTTTTTGTCACAGAAACCTGCTTCCAAAGAATGAACTGAACCAATGGCAACATTTCTCAGCTTGGCGCTAACAAATGAATCAAATTAAGTGCATTTATCAAATCGGACTCTCTGTAAATATTTAAAATACTTTTAAATAGAAAATAAATTCTTGTTGGTTTAACTTCTTGTATCAAGTCTTTGTTTGTTTGGTACCCAACAAAACTGCAAACTGCAGTAAACAGTGACGCGGTGTTCCGTCCGCGGCTAATCCAAGCCGGCTCTGGGGAGCTCACGGTCCTCATCAAACCTCTCCATCCAGACATTGGGAGACTTTGGGAGCAGAACAAACCAGTGATTGTGTTCAGAGCGCTCGAATCATGCTCAGACGCTTCTATGTTGTGTTCTAAAATCAAGATCGAGTAACGATTAGATTCTGAACCACACCGGAAGAATCACGCTGATCTGCTCTGGTGTGTGTAACTTTGCAGGAGAGGGTCCTTTCTTCTCGATGACATCACCCTGAAGAGAGGAGGGTGATGTGAACGGCTACAGCGCCACCGTGTGCTTGAGAGAGGATCTGCATCCCGGTTGCTTTCTCTAGAGCCTTTAGAGAACTGCTTTATTGCTCTCTGATGATGCTAACCCCAACAACAAATATCTGATTCTCCTTAAAGCTTCACATACTGCAACCAAACTAAATACATTCCTCTTTTTTGTACTTCTTGATTTTAAAAGTACCACATAATAGTCAACAAATGCAATATTTAAGTCGATTCCCAAGCCTGTATAAATTAATCCCTGCTGAATCAAAAGACGCTACGTTTCAGACGCACGATTTTTGCCCAGATTCAATCGTATGCGGATCGGAGCTCGTGTGAAAGTGTGAAGTACTCGCTCTCCGAGAGTCGCAGGTCAGTAGCAGGCTGGTCGTGAACGTTTCAGCACGGTAAATATCTGGATCAGTCGACACGTCACAGTCGCGTGAAATGTGAAATAACGTCTGTGATCGCCGGCAGCCAATGAGAGAAACACATCCAGGGCAACGTGAAGTCAGCGTGGGCAGCGATTAGAAACAGTGGTTTCGGTTCAAACAGGGCTTCTGTCTTCATTTGGATCCAAAAGATTAAAAATAAACTTTCACGCTCACCGTCTGCCACACGTGACCTGCTCTGTTTTTAAAAGTGAGAGTTTGATTGCGAGACGCACTTTTAGAAAACAGACAAAGTTCTCTGCGATTCCGTCTGAAGTTTTGTGCGGTGTGAATTCAGCAACGACTGTCCTTCTGCTCCACACAGTCTTCGGTGCGAAAGAATGTGAAAATCGTCTGAACACGGGTTAAACCTCGACGCCAATACACAGATCAAAGCGTATGCAACTACCAAACAAAATGCAACTGGTGCAAAAAATGAATTTCCTATTGAAACGTAACTTACAGAACCAACAGAAACCGTAAAGTTGTGTCGCCCCAAGCATTCGACGGATTCTTTCCTCAACATTTCAAATCTCAATAACAAAGTTACTAAAGAACACTTCAAGTATTGTGTCTGATAAGCATTTATACTGCGATAAAACCGATGTATCGTTCTCAGGCGAAACCACTTAAGATCTGGACTCACCAAGACTTGGGCTGTCCGAAATGCAGGTAGTTGATGCTGTAGAGGTCCATGTCCTCCGTGTGCCAGGCGAAGGTGGTTTTCCACATGCCGAAATACAAGTATGGCGTGTTGACCCCCTCAATCACGATCCCGCACTCCTGCTCCACCATGTCCAGGAGGGTGTTCAAATGCGCGATGTTCCACTCAGTGATGTCCTTCAGCAGGAAGATATTACAACAAAAGTCTTAATTCCTTGTGTAAATACATGCTTTTAATCAACCGTTTATACATGGAAAATAACTCCACGGCAGTTTTTTGAACCGCTTAGATAATTAAAGCATCTTACAGCTGTACAGCCGTTTAACGAGGAAACGTAACATTCGTTGTATTTGAACCACCATCACCATTGACCTAGAACGGCCGTAGCAAATAAATAGGAAATGTACATGCATTTAGAATAATATTAACTAATTCCACATTTTTTCTGATATCACTGACGGCTCCCTAGCAACCAGACTGTTTACCCTAGCAATCAAATTTTCAGAGCTGCATTTCACCTCTTTTCTTTCATCACTCTTTACTTTAACCCCTTTCTTAAAGAGGACAGATCCCTACAGTAAATGATTTAAACCGAATGTGGATTTTATTTATTATGTTATTAGAGATTCTTTATGATTATTACAATTACAAAACAGAAATGCACTCCACGCAAACTCCTCTTCAGGGAAGAGTTTTTTTTTCTAAATTATTATAGCATTTGGGGACCAAAGCCAAAATAGCAAATAAATAGAGTTTATTATGACAAACTTGTCAAATTGTAAGTGAATTCACAATGAATGCCGTTGGGGTGCGGGGCACTGACCGGATCGTAGAGGGATCCGCTGATGTCGGCGCCGTAGATGGGAGACACAAACGTCAGGTTTTTCCAGTACTTCCTCTCTAGGTCGTCAAAGTCCTTGTGCGGCGGCGTACAGTACCTGCAAGCAGACATCAATCAACAACGAGGCTTCCACACTGTACTGTAGCTCTAAGCACAAAAAATATTTCTAAACATCAAATACAATGTCATAAAAATTAAATACTGATTAAGAAGAAATTTAAAGTAGTTTTGGGAGGCGGGAAAGCTTTTGGTCATATCACATGGAGCCTTGAGTAGCGATCTCTAACTAGTTTTCCAATGGAAACTTACTGATACTCGTTTTGTAGGGGTGTACCAATACACTCCGCTCACGATACGATACATACCTCGATATTGTCCCTGACACAATATGCACTACACAGTTTTTAATCGATTGAAAGAGTTTCTATAATGAACCACCATTGGAAAAAATGGAATTTAAAATGTTCTAGTTTGATACCACCCTTCCACTAGGGGGCAGTTTAATGTTTGCATGAGGTCATCTTTTTACTCTAAGTGATGGCGAGAGCTGATTTTATAATCTTTCCCATTTAAAATGTAAGTAAAGTGTCTCCGAGGAAATATTACAAGAGGACACAAGGTAAAGAAGTTTCAGAAGTGACTGGACAGGAAACACAATCAATCCAAGAAGCAAAACCATCTCAAGAAGTGGCAAAACCACAATTGTGTCACTTCGGTCTGAAACAGAGTGATTTACTAAACGAATGCGGCATCTTTGAATTCATACTTCTTGCTGTTGGCGAGCTTGCGGTACTCTGCGACGGTCATGGACTTCTTCTGGATGTTGTACTGGGTGAAGAGGCCGCTCTGACCGGTCACCACCTGCATGATGGGAGCGGGGATCATCATGTCCTCAATGGTGTCGTAGCAGCGCCGCGGCTTCCACTCCTTCGGAGGAATCACCTGAGGAGCAGCAGAAAGCATTTAATCAGCGAACGGTTCCTAACGGCGCGTTCACATATGTTGTATTTATTAAGGTGAAAACGAACACTAGCGCTGGGTTAAAAAACGAACGCTGTCACCTGAATCCTAGTGCGCACCAAAATAGACGGATCTCGGTTCGCTTCTCCAGTGTGAGAAGTATTATGACCATAACCTACACCAAAGCAGGATGTTATGCCTTTAGGTGCAGTGCCCAAGCTTTGCAAAAAACGGGTATTTGAACGCTATCCGGGCCACGGCTAAATCGATCAGTTTGTTATTTTGGTCCAGAGAAAAAGCACTAGTTCAAACTAATTTTAACTAGTTAATGTGCAATTTGAATAACGACGGTTTTAGCATTTTTCAGGGTGTTTGAAATTCCATTTTTTGTTTCTGGTGGATTAAGTTTGAGTTAGCCTGATGCTAATCTGGTGTTAGCATATTTAATAGCAATTGCTCAGTTAGCTAATTAAATATCCCTAAATCCCAGTTCGCATAAACAAACTAAAAGATGGACTTTGATCGTCTTCTAAACAAACTCCAGTGCAAACTGGTTGGAATATGGATGCAATGTGCACCAAAACATCACATCTGAACCAAAACCAGGATGTTAGCGCACCTTCTCTGTGATGCAGCTCTTTGAGGGAAATATGTAATTGCATTCGATGTTTAGAGCGTGTTCAGTGTTTTCATGAGCTCTGAGAACGTGCGCAGTACTTGCACATCTACAACAGTAGGACACATAACTGGGGAGTTTCCCACGGCACAAAAACAGACCAATCAGGTTATGGCGATATCACTTGGTCTTTAGTTTTGGTGCCTTAAGCAGTGATCCCCAACCCACAGTCTGCTGATTGGTACCAGTCCGGATAGCAATTGGTACCAGGTCGCATAAAAAATTATTTCAGTTTAATTTATTATCCGAGTCTGAATATTTTTTTTCTTTTTAAATGCCAGAATTCTCCTGGTTAGATCTTTTACTGAGTAAGAACCAGATGTCTTTGTAAAGTCATGGAAAGAAAAAGAAAGTTGTAAAAAAAGTTTACGCAGTTGGTAAACGCTTTTATCCAAAGCAACTTACATTACAATGGATATACTCCTCGTTTCCCCGGGGGTTTGAACCCACAACCTTTGCATTTTTAGTACTATGTTCCACTGACTGGGCCACACAACTCGCCAGAACTCAGCACCAATCGTTAAGAGATGAGGCAAAGTTCAGGTCCGCAGTGTCATTAGTCACGGAGCCCTTGCACTGCTCGCAGTGACTCTGATTCAAACCGGTGATATAAACTCGCACCGAGGGTATTGCTTATTTTTCAACGATTTCACATGATTAGAATTTAAAGCAGATCGCGGTACGCCTCAGTGCAGGATTACCTTGGCCAGCCCAGCGCGGTGAGCTCCTTGCGACTCTATGTAAGCAATGTACTTCCCAAAATCCTTGAACTCCTCCATGGTGGGTCTGAAAGTCATGATCTTGAAGGAAGTGTTGCCAGGTGGAGGAGGAATCAGCAGGTCTGGGTTCAGCGCTTCAGGCCTAGGGTCGAACTCCTCCAGGTTGGGAGCCGACAGTGGGACTTCGCACGTTTCTGGGTTCAGGTTTGCAGGTGGTTCCTGAAGAGGGTTTTCTGGTTGTGGGGTGTAGTCTGGTTCCGAGTCCACCAGGTTCGGGTCTGGAGGTAAAGACGGGTCCATGTCTGCAGGTCAGCGAGCGCTGTGGATACAAACCCAAAAATATTGTCAGGTCATCTTAGAAACGCCAAGTTATGGCCTTCACAGGTTACATGTGAAGCTACAGATGGTGGTTTAGCCCACATTTTACAAATTGAATGGTTGGTACAGTCGATGTTATGCTAAACCTCTTAGCTTAGCTTCACTGAGGTCACCCATGACGCCTCGCACAGAAAAAAGAGCTGTCAGAAACAGACTGCAGAAAATAGAAGATGTTGCTACAGCGATAATATTGAGGCCAGTGTTTCGCTAAGGTTATTAGATAGATGGCGGCTGCAATCAACGTTTTGCTAAAGCTTTGATTTCAAGAAAGTTAATGAGAGGTTTGTGGGAGATTAAGAGCACGTATCTGGAAAAAACTAATTTAAGTAGTGTTTTTTTTTTATTATTATTCTACTGTATTAACTTATGAATAACACAAATGTTTGCATAAGATTTAATCATCCAGAATCTCAATCACAACAAGGCAGACCTTTCCAATTGTTAACACAGCAGCGCGGGACTGTTAAACAATGACAAAATATCAGCATTTAAACACAATATCAGCACTTACGAATCTTAAAGCATCAGTCAAACATCATCCACATTATATATTAATAACACTTTAAGAGCTTAAAGGGAGTCAGGTTTACTGTTTTGACTACCTACAGAGATTTGCACTGAAGGGGGCGGGGCAGACAAAGGAGGGAGGAATTGGTGAGGTTTAAGGATGGAGCTCATTTAAAAAATCAGTTTTAAAAGTACAGCCTTTTCTAGAGAAGTGCAACATTCCAAAGGGAGTTGAAGAAGAACAGGTCACATATAAACTAATTTTGTTTTTGGAGTGATTGAAAAAATAAATATAAATAAATATTAGGGGTGTAACGGTTCACGGTATGTATTGAACCGTTTCGGTACAGCCTGTTCGGTTCGGTACACTTGCGTACCGTTTCGGTATTCTTATAATAATTTAAATATTATTATTAGCGCGATATTAAGCGCAGCGGAACAATGTTCCATGGCGAGTTTCCATACGGAGTGACGAGCACGAGTAGGAAAATGGAATCATATCAAAAGCGAAAGAGAAGCCAGAGCTTGAAGACCCTCCCACCTCACTACACTCTCCTGTTTGAGAACACTTTGGCTCCTCTGTTAAAATACGTAAAGGGGATAGACGAGTGGATAAATTTAAAGTTGTATGGCGACATTGTTCCACGGAGATCGGGCAGGAAACACATCTAACATTTTCTACTGCTGGAGATATTGTAACTGCAACCAGATCTATGCTCTCTTCAGAAAATGTGGATAGGTTCATCTTTTTAGCCAAAAACTTAAAACTTGAATAGTTAGTTTTGTTGATATACAAGCTGAAGCTGTTGCTAGTGTTAAAAGTTTCCAGGTCCTAACTAGTTGCAGTATTTCATTTTTTATTTAAAAAAATGTGTTTTTCTTTATAAAGAGTGCAATTTATTTAAAATATCACCCAAATGTGTCACTTTTATTTATTTTATGCAAGAATTCTATTGTGTATTGGCAGCTTTTAAAATAAAGATTATGTAAGTTCTTATTGTTTTGTACCGAACCGAATGAACCGAACCACACTCTCCAAGACACTGTACCGAACCGAATACGATTTTAGCGTACCGTTACACTTAATATATATATATATATGGTATATATATATATATATATATATATATATATATATATATATATATATATATATATATATATATATATAAGGACATGAATGAAGTCACTTTTATTTGGTAGACAACAGATCAAAACACATGACAACAGCAAATCTATTTATTTTGATAGAGCATCAAGTGGAGAAACATCATATTTGACACCTTAAAGTGATTAAAAATATAGATATTTTTGCATGCAGTGTATTAAAGTATACGGTACTATTAAAATACAATTACAAAGAAATTTACCCTATTGTTTATATAAATATATAATTATTACTCAAATATATTTTTATATAAAAAAACTAGTATAGTATACAATTATACACAATATAGAATAATAAGACAACTATGTATAGATAGTTATTTATTTCACATTTATACGAATACATGTTTTTATGAATAGTACATTATATTATATACATTTAGCATGGATATTGCTTAATAGCAGCAATGCTCTACAAAATAATTAACTAATATTTACTTTATCTACATTAGACACATAATAATAGAAATGCAAGTGCTCAGGAGAATGAAAACACGGTAAATGACCACGTTTCTTACTTTCAGATGAGCTACGTGTAAACATTTATATGCATCGCATGCAACATATAATCAAATTACATGCAAAATTAGGCTCAAGCCAAGCAGATCTCTGCAGCATTTGCGGGTTCTAGCTTCTACTACTATAACAAATAGATACAATACAACCCGGTCTTTTATCATAAGGTAAATGCAAGTAAATTAATATAAAAAACATCAAATGGACGTCAGCAAGTTCAAGCAGCAGGAGAGAGAGGGAGACTGGGCTTTAAATGGCCTTTGTGTACGAGTCCTGACTCCTGCTCGATAAATCATGCATAAAACGCCTAAATACACTCAAAACCTCAAGTTCAACACACAAAAGCTCACAACTACCTCGCATTTTGCTTTTAGTGCTAAAAATGCATGCGCATTTCGCAGCGCAAGTGTTACTTTAATGTGTTTCTATTTCTGATTAGCATCGATGATCCTTCTGCTTTGACAAGCTTCTCAACACAGCTACGGCAAAACGGCAAAAATGTAATTAAAAACCCGTCAGCTGTCGGTTGACTCGACAGGAAAGCAAGATTTTAAGAACATATATCGCTTTACCTCCTGCCTGTGTTATTTAAGTGCTCTTTTATCGTTGTTTTCCTCCTCGATTCGCTTCGTTTTCACGGTTCCAAAGGCTCGATAACGCTACAGCTGAGTTGGGCCACGTCTCCGCCCACTGCAGCGTGCCTAGCGTTCTGATTGGCTGTGCTGCTGCACAACCTTCTCAACCATTGGCTCAGACGTTTAACTGACTGGTCAACTAGCCTATAGTGCAACTGTGTGGTTATATTGCGGAAAACACGTACTTCACGTAAAACCAAACACAGTGGCTTCCGGTGTAATACTATAACTAGCTATTGTTTTTTTTAGCAAAATAAATAATATTTAGCTTTAGATTGTCTAAATCTTAAGAACGATGTTTGACGGAGTCAGGCACAAACGTCATACGTATGAAATAAGTCTGATAATGTAAATGTATGTACAACAAAGAACAGTCTAGATTATTTTCTAATAAATGAAACTGTGCAACACAAACATAACATTTGCAAGTTCTAGGTTTGGTACTTTATGCATATCTTACTGGTTGCTGTGTTCTTAAATGTTAGATAGCTGTAATATTTCTTTAGAAAATCACAATAAAATGGCATCGGAAATTAAATTAATTAATCAGCACTTCAATGCAACCAGTCCAGTTTTAACCAAGTTTCTGGGCAAGGATTAATAATGGCCTCCATGCAGCCCATGGTCCAGTAATGCACAAAGGAAGCCAGAAGTTTGTGTTTTGAATAGTCATTACATGCAACATGCACACAGCAAGAGCACAAACAAAATTCAAGTGGATAATCCTGGGATACCATGTAGTATTTGCTGGTACTCAACATCAGCATGAATCAGGCAGCATTCTGTAATGAGCAATTTGGATGAATACAGGCGAGAAATCATTCTTCAAATCCGATCTTAAAGTAACAACTTTATTTTGGGCTGTGGATCTTTATTACTCAGGTACTTTCATTAGTTCTTATTTCTACTCTAGTCTCAATCCACATTGGAAGTGCAGAAGAGTGACACTTTTCTACACTTGGATAGATTTTGCTTGGAAACCCATTCCATGATGCTCTTTTGAGTTCTGTTCTGGAACTCATCTGAATACAGATTAGAGGATAGTAGAGCTTGATTTAAAAAAAGGAATATATTTGGAATATGATTTATGGTGATTCACAGCTGCTTCAATTTTTTTGCAATACATTTCTTCCATGGGCCAAGTACTAGCAACCGGTGAAGATGTGCAGGAGCTGGAAGTGGAAATGTTGAGGGAGAGACTTGTTTTGGGTAGTTTGGACCAACTACCAAATCAGGGAGTTCCAGACATAAATCTTCTGATCTGTTTATTTGGTAGAGTGAAAAGGGGTGCTTTGAAAAAGGGTGAAGTCAATGAGTGACTATGTTTTCGTACAGGAAACCATCCCATAGTGAGGGGATATGCAGGACGTTCACTTCACAGAAACCCTGGCAGAATAGATGTTAACTGGGTCAGGGAGTAAGACCTTTACATTTATGTATTTTATCCAAAGCGACTTACAGTTCAGAAGTAAACATACAGTTTGTCACAAGGTCAGATTAAGATATGCACAGGGACATTTGAGCTGACACAGAAAATAAGACTCAGTGCTTCAGATTTTTTTTCTATTATTGGCTCATTAAGTTAAGGTAGAGCGCCGTAAGGTGACACTACCGGAACCTAATCATCCCTGGCTGAGTCACCTGATCGAGGGTGTCTGATGCTGAAAACCCTCCTTACCCCAGGATACATCACTGAAGATAATTACCCGTGCGTCCAGATGTTTCTGAGGGGTTCCTCAGGTGGTAATGAGCTAAGTTCACTGAGCTCCAGTGAGAGGCCTCCTCTTTCGCTGATGCAGAGTTGCTGGAGTTTATTCACCAGAAACCATGGAATTGAGGGACAGACACCATAAAAATCAGCAAATAAACAATAGTTTGTATAAATGTTCAATAAAGTTTATTGAAAAATACAGCACTCGTCCCAGTGCACCAACCACTACAGAACATGGCTAAATACAAGAGCTAAAAATATACAATTCCAAAATGTCAGAATATACAGCTCCAGTCTACGAAAACATTAGAAACGGTTGAGGTATAACTAATGGAAACGCATATGAGGAGTAAATAGCATTCTTTCTATAATAACTCTTACAAGTGTTGGAAAATGCCCTTAAATATTTCCTGAATGAGACTCTGGGGTTTGTGCGGAGAAGGCTTTGAGGATTCGCCTGAAACCTTCATAGTCAAGTGCGCTCAGAACCCGATGCGAATCACAAAGGGTTAACGCACTCATAACCACAGTTTGCATAACGGCAAGTGAGAAATTTCTAACATACAGCAGTTACGAAGCAAAGCAAAACGAAAATAAAAGATACTTATAAAATTTTAGTTGATCAAAATGTTTAACAAATATTGTAATGTAGACTTCTATATAAGGTTAAATTTGGTTAGTTACCAAACGGTAGTATGATTAAAATTATTCAAAGCCAAAACGTAAACATGTCTGCACAGTAAAGCTATGCCACCATCTATTTAATGATCTTTAAACAATTTAAAAACGGATTAAAACTTTTAAATGCTATTAGAAAGTCAGCACAGCATCATTATAGAGCAGAAAGATCATTTTAACGGTTTTAACACATACTATTTTATATGAAACTGTCTTCAGTGGACATTTAAACTTGGTGCAAATTTGTAATAGGGCCACTGTACTTTTTTTTATTTATTGGGACCAACTGCACTCAAGAAAAAAAAACGTTCAGTAGTCATAAACGACGTAAAATAGTCACCTGAATGACACATTTGATAAAAACAAAAAGGGATTTTAGAAACTTCTCTGTACATCAAATTTTAATCAGTGAATTCTGATCCAAATTCTAAGCCAATTTCACTGTGAATTGAGCATCCTAATAATTAGTACGATTTCCAGGTCGTAACATTTCATCAGAAAGTGTAATCGTGCATAGCTGTGATTCACCGTGCTGGAGAAAAGAGCAACAATACATCAACGAAACACCTACAGCTAATACTCTGCCGTTACGTGTAAATATGACGTTTGAAAAACAAAAGAAAAGATGAGAAAGAGGCAGATCACAAAACATGGCCAAAATCAAGCAGCTCTCCTCAATCAATTCTACAACCTGATGCGTTTGTTAAATATATTCAAAAACGGATTTCGGTGGAAGAGTGGAAATGACGCGTCAACACCGGCCGCTGCTGTACCCAGGGAAGAGCTGGCTGAGGATGGCTTGTAGGGGTTTATTCACGGTCATCTGGTAGCTTTTACCCAGGTCGTATCGGCACGCCGGACAAGTGTATACCTCCGCCTTGAAAGATCGCTGAAGACATTCCTGCAACAGAAACACAAGGTTTGGCAAAACCAGGCAATGTCCACATGAAAACATTCTCAACAGACTCTACCAAACCAAATGGTGGCAGACGGTTACAACGTTGAAGACGTATCATTTTCCACCAAGTTTCTGACAACTAATTGGTTTTTGTAAACAAAATAAAGTAGCGCTACCAACCACAGCGTGACCACAACTCCACCTCCAAATCCTGGAGGTGAAAACCCTGTTTTTGCCATCCACATGTGGACTAATGCCCCAATTGCATTTTCAAAATACATGTGAACAATGTATTTCATTAAAATATTATTAATATGAAATTAATTTAAATAATAAACTGAAAGAATTTGCACAAAAAAAAAATATATATATAATGTGTAAAAGTGTTTCTGTAGCTTACCCTGCAGATATTGTGCTGGCACTCGGTGGTAATGGGCTGGTAGACGACCTCTTGGCAGCAGATGCACAGGAAAACCTCTTCTACTTTGTTGATGAAGCGCTGCAGAGAGAAACAAACAAGCTTCTCTGTAATCCGCAAAAACGAGAGAACTTTTGAAAGAAGTTTTCTTGGTGTTTCGTTCTGGTATTAGAGGTTTATGATGCGTGACAGCAGTCATACCGGGCCGAGGCTGAGCGACTCCATGGCCTCGTCCCAGAGCTTCTTGTTGAGCTCGTCCTCTTTGATCAGCGCCTTCTGCTCCTTGCTCAGTTTATACGCCTCCACCTTCAGCTTCTTGGGTGTGGCTTTGGATGGAGATTTCTCCTCTGCTGTGAAAAGGAAAATGAGGATTTGTCTCAGTCTTTCAGAATTTCTAGCTTCAGAGCCTAAACTCACAACGATGTACTCACCGCTCTGAGATTTCCTCTTCCTCTTGCCCTTGGTGGGCGTCTCTTCCTCATCCTCCAGTTTGTTTTCTTTCTCCTTTTCTTTTGCTGCCACAGCTTCCAGATAACCCTCAGGATACTGCCAGGAAACAGAACCAGTTAGTGGGTGCATGTGGGTTAAGATGGAGAGGTTAGAATCGGTGTTACCTGCATGGTGAGACCTAGTTTCTTAATGCGCTCTTTCCCATCGCGAGTCCAAGGCGCCGACTCATCATCGTTTCGTTTCAGCAAATATCTCCAAACCAGGAAACCAGACTTGCCTTTTTCTGGCCAGTATTTCACCACCTTTTGAGCACATTAAAATAATCAATTCCATTTACACTTTTAATAAATGGGCAATTAAAGATTTACAGGGACACTCAACATTCCCCATCACCTACAGTTCTTCTGTTTTCAAGATCGGAAGAGCAGACATTAAAAAAACATCAAGAAAAATTATGTATTATGAACAAAAGTATACTGCAAAATTACTAAATGGAAAAAAAGATTTTATATAAATTTAGCCATATCTTCAAATTCTATCAATAGTGGTTCAGAGTAGTCTGGGTTGTCACAGGAACTGGTTTGTTAGTGTTGTCATAGCAACAGTGACCGTTAATTTTGTCAGTTGAGAAATGGCAGTTTTTTTTTAAATCATCTACATTACATTTTTTAAAAAGAACATGATATAAATACACATGATATAAATATAAATCCAGGATCTGGATACTACAAAATAAGTAAAAGCAGGTAAAAAAAATCAAATGTTTTGAAATACAAATATATAATATGTCCATCACTTATAGCTGGAGGTTCAACTATAAACACTCTGTAAATGGCCCACACCTTGTAGATGCCGTCGTATCGGTTGCCATCCTCTGGACAGTATTTGCTGTGTTTTCGTCCTTTGGAACTCCGCACGACACGCACCGGTTTCCCAGCTTTCCAGTCTTTAGCTTCGGCTCCATCTTTATCGTTCACCTTCGCGTTACAGTTCAGCGCAAGAGCCCTAGCATGAGAAAACACGTTAAACACACGTCTCATGCTCATCCCATCTGCTCTAAATGTTGTTCAGGAGCGAGGAGAGTTTTTTTTCTAGGAACATCAAATTACGTTTTTGCTTTCTATCAATAAAAGTGATTGCTTCACTTTTACACTAATCTGTGTAATTTTGCTGCGGTTGTGTTCTAACCGGTTCATGTTGGTGAGCTTCTGGTCGCAGGACTGCTCCGCCGTTCTCTTGTTTCCAGAAAGATCTCGGCCCCCTGAACCAGTGTAAGTGAACTCGTTTCCATCATCCTGGAAGATAGTAATAATAAATTAATAATAAAGCATGAACAATCACAAGTGCAGAAGTATAGCTCGTTAAATAAAACAACTATTTGGGTTTAATCAAAATCTGAGTTCAATTTGATCGATAGTCAAAAAAGATATAGTGCGTATCCTATAATAATATTAGTGATAAAATCAACTGTGGCACAAATAAAAGAAACTGTACCACATCATCTTCATAACCACCAGCCAAGACCAGAGAATAGGCTCCATCGTTACTCCTGCCGTGAATCCCAGCAACATGAGGCCGGTGAATACCAGACTCACTGACCTGGAACAGAACATTACATCATTGATTAAAATGTTCTACAACCAACATTTTATTACAATGATAAAAAAATATAAATATAAATAAATATATATATATATATACATATTTTGACAATCTGTGCATTTATTAATGCTGCAGCTTCTAGCGTCTACATTAAACTAATAGACTATGGTACAATTCTCATTACAAAAAAAATAAACAAATAAATAAATAAAACACATTTTAGATAAGTTATTTATTTTTACATTAGTTTGGTCACAGGAACAGTTTTATTTTTGTTTGGTCATAGCAACAGTGACCGTTGATTTTGGCAGTTGGGAAATGACAGTTTGTTTTTTTTTTTAAATCTGCCCTCAGCTCAACTGTCAACAGTAAAGTCTGAAAGCACAAACATTAAATAATAAGAACATATTAAACCATTTTTATTCATACTTACATAAAGTTTGCCTTTTACTTTAGCATAACCATTAACATGCTGCTATACAGTGCAGTGTTTAGCTGAGAATTACACAAAATTCTGTTATTAAATTATAATATCCTATATTCTAGAGTGTTACTCGTGTGTTATTTCAGAAAAAGATCAAGGATAAAGTTTGCCAACAAATTACTCAATACATACTCTTTTAAAACGAAGTTTCGATTGCCCGACCATGACCGTTTATTACGATCCAGCATACATTAATTTTACACACTAATAAACTAAAGTTCTCACTTGGACTCTGAACTTCCAGAGAGTCCCCACTGGAACACCAGGAACTGGGCCATAGTGGTTTGAGGGGACGATGGTGCACTGCTTGGTGCGACCAACACATGCCATTCCCTGAAAAGAAAGAATAAGAATAGATAAATAAAATGAACACAAAACAGAGAACAAAGCATTTTTAAAAAGCAATTTTTTTACATTGTTTTGTTGATTTACAAATAATAAAGGAGTTATTCATCATAGGTTCTTTCATCATTTATAAACCACTACATTTTTAAATATGTGTATCAAATAGAAAAATAAACCAGTTGTCAGATCGCCATTAAAGATGAGAAACTGCTTGCAGCAATTTTATTTAAAAGCACTCAGATAAAAATGTCCCAGAAGAGAAGAAAAAAAAATACGATTTGCCTTCTTTCTTTTTAATTAGCATAGGTGCTTTCAGGTGCACAGCTTTGTTCATCAATATAAACATGTTTTTATGATTTGCAACATTGGTTTGAAGCAGAGGGCAGCGAGTTGTGTGTTATTTTTTCTTTTTTTATACATCAGTTGCAGATGCCAAATGTCATTGTCGAATGACATTCCAAAAGTCTAAAACTCACCTTTCCCCAGTCTCTCTGGGTGGCAGAGTTTGCGGATGCCATCTTGGCCTTCTTCTTGCTCTCCTTCAGCTTCTCTCCGGCCTGTACCACCTGGCTGGTGTCGTTTCGACAATCCGGACAATACCTAACGGAAACACACTTGTTAGAAAACCACAACCTGTTTGTGGATGTTGTGTTGTGTTTCCTTTAGAGATCAACTTCTTGGTTTTCAAGCAAGTGGCAAATGAAAAGATGTTTGAAAAGTCACAGTCGATCCTGGTGCATCATGGGTAATGTAGCCCACCTTCTGTAGCACATCTTAATATTTGCATGCACTCAGATTATATTCTAGAGATGTTTACTCATCGTAGAGTTAAACGGAGCCTTCAATTATAGCCTGAACACCGGGAAGCACGCTTCATTAGACGAGGAATGACAACTACTGGACGCTAATCCCAGAGTGTATTTGGGCAACAGTTTTGATCTCTTCAAGCTTTGAGAGTGAGATATTTCACTCTCCATTACGTTAATACATTTCTATATTGTATAATTACCAGTCTTCGTCTTCGGGGATGGTGGTGAGGGGTGGGTTCAGGCAGTAGGTGTGAAATGCCATGTCACACTCGTCGCATAGCAGCTGTTTATCTGGATCCTGCTTAATGCCGCACACATGACAGTTGCACACCCGGCAGTCCTTCTTCGGGTTGTCCTTGCACACCTTACACTCCGGTCCATTCGACCCTGGTGGCGTTTTATGAACAGTGTAAATACAGTTTTTTCTTTTAGCTCTGCACTGTAAACTATACAAAAGAACGTACATATGATCGTCATTGAACATGAATTTCCTTTCCATTGTACACTTCCTTTCTGTCTCTGGGATATATATGACTGCTTATGGAAATAAATTAAGCCCTCTGGGAAACCTGAATAAGACACAATCTAACTAAAAACAAAACTAAACCCTTGCTCTCCACCCTTCGATTGCAATAATGATGCCAAGAAAATCCAGAGCTCGGGTCCATCATCTGGAAAAAGTATTTTGTACACGGTTTAAATAGTAATTAATAATCAGCTCCCACTCAAAAGCTATAAAACAGTGTTCTTTGCACATTTTAACTTTGACGTGTTTGGAGACTCAGACTGACTCTTGAGGGGACTGTTGGAGGATGCTCCGGGTTCTTCTGAGCTCTTAGGTTCTTCGATCTTGTAGATTTCTGTCACAAACAGGATGCGGCAGTCGGTGAGAGAATCACCAGCATCCCTGAAGAAAACATGAAACAGAACAATTTGAGGAGAAATCAACTGGAAACCATTCTATTAAAACCAAATAAAAGTTACCTTACCCAAGCAGGATCTTCCCATAAACCTCTTTCTGGGTTCGCGTCTCCCTCTTCCTCTGGATCTCTGCGTCGTACCAGTAACCTCGCTCCTTGGGGTCATCAGGGTTGTAGTTGACCATCACAATCATGCCCTGCTCTAGCTGATGCCACTGGTAGACGGTACGAGCGCGTGGGCGGACATCTTTCCCCCGGAGCTGCACCACACCGTTCTCTGGATAGCTGCAGAGGCGGAAGGCAGCCTTTAGTTTCGGATGCGGTTGAAGGGAAACGAGGCTTCGACTAACATCGAAACTCACTCTTCATATTTGACGTGATAAACGGCCTCGTCTCCATCACATTCTCCATCTTCTGCTTTGGTGACGTTTACAATCTGAGCTTCAAACCAGGCTCCCATGTTCAGGTCTCGAGCGTCCACAAACTCGTTTATCTGGATCAGATGCACCAAAACCGTTAACATTCAAAACAAAACCCAGATGCATCGTATCGCATAGGTTTCTGGAGATTTATATAAAATAAAAGTCGTCTGTATCGGTAAGGTTGGGTGTGCATGCGGTGAACAAAGTCTGGATCCATTTCTACAAATATCTTAGAGGTTTACAATCTGAAGCGTGTCTAATCTTTAAAATGGCATTTTGTTTTGACATTATACAACTATGTCCAGAGAAGAAACCATGCAACACTTCAATAAGAACATTCTGAACACCTCTATTATTGGCTTCACCATCTGAAAGCATTGACCTCGCTGCTAGTGCCCTCACCTTGTAAAAGCCGAACCCGGGCTTGATGAGATCAGCGGTGTCTGAGGTCAGCCCAGAGGCGCTAGCATCCTGTTTATCTGCCTCACCATTAGAGATGCCTTTATCCAAATCTCCATGAATCGAACCGCAGCCGGAGTCAGAGTCGGATAATTCAGCTTCTTTCTCTTTGGGAAGTTGTCGCACCAGCAGTTGAACAATGTCGTTCAGACCCACGTTATAGTCAAAGATGGTGTGGCCGTCTTCCATCTGCCAAAACACCGTACTTAAAGAAAACATTTAACAAGGAAGAAATGCAAATAAGCAGAAAAATCACCTGTTTTCCTCGGTAAAAGAGTCGCTGTCTCTCTGGCTCCACATTGAAGAGCTCAGCGATCTTTGTCCTAAGCTCATCGACCTTGGTGAGCTTCGACAAGGAATCGACCCGGTGGGTTTCCTTGCCATCCATGGTGCGCACCTGAATCCACATGGCGGCAGATCTGGAAACAGTACGAGGGTCTCTGTTCACATGACTGTCGCTCAAAAGGCAAGCTACACATTAGATTGCCAACATGCCATCAGTGCTAATAACAAGACCATTCTTCAATTCTCTTTTCCTTCTTTAAGGGCCACAAAACCGAAAAGTCGCAGCAGAACTTAAACTTTGCTTTTGAAAAAGCCAACACAAAAGAATGGTGTGCATCGTTCAAAAGTTGAGAAGGCATGTGAGCGAAGTGATTGGTCAGTGTCTGGAGTGACTTCATACATATGCGGGCATTAGCATAAGCAAAGCAGACCCAATCACTGAGCGGTTGATCAAAGAAAAGCAGAATAAAACCCATCTGAACAGCCTTTTGGTGTTCTGATAATAAGTGGGCATAACTGTGAGGGTGTGGGAAAGAGAGCCATTGAGAATGTAGATCCTCAGAATCTCAAATGTTCCTTAGGTTGTGCCAGAATGTAACTTCAGAGACCGACTGAAACTGGACGGTAAAACTGGAACACTGACCATCAGAAACATCACAGATGAACACGCTGGAGATTATAGATGTTACGAGGAACTCAGATCACTGACTGTGTTTCGTGTGTCAGTCTATGGTGAGAGATGCTCATGGTTCTGTAGATGTCGAAGCTCTGGATGAAATCAGATCTGATCAGACGAATGGTTTCTCTCTGGTTCTCAGCTCCGGTTCCTGTGGTCACCAGAGACTGTTCCTCTTCCTCGGAGCAGATCTGTTCTCTGCTGTGTTCAGTGAATGCGAGCGCTGCGACTCTCTCCTGGTTCAGAGGAAACACTTTAATCTCCAGCATCAACGAGTCGGAGCTCAGCATCGCTCTCTCTCTGCCTCTGGAGGATCAGGAGAACATCTCCTACAGCTGCGAGCTCCACAGCATGGTCCAGACTCAGCATCTGAACGTCTCTCAGCTCTGTGAGCCGTGTGCAGGTGCCGCGCTCTCGTGAACGCTTCTTTCACTAATAATAGTGCTCGTCTCACTTCCTGTTTGTTCCTCAGACCCGGGGCACTGCTGCGGTCCCACTGAACCCGTGATCCGATTGGTCCTCGCTGCTCTGGTGGGCGTGGCTTTGGTTCTCATGGTGATGTACGTCATCAGATCCAGACGAGCTGAACAAGGTCAAACTCATGTTTGGGATTCTCAAACTTAAGAGAAATTCTCTTTCATTTCTCCTGCTTTTATTCATCTGCTGTTGCAGCTCATTTGCATATCATTATATATTCTGTAGGGGTGTAACGGTACGCTAAAATCGCTATTCGCGGTACGCTATTCAGTTCGGTGCAGTGTCTTGGAGAGTTCGTTTCGGTTACAAGGTGGACAAGAATTCATAATTTAAGTGCCAATAAATAAGAGTCCTTTGCACATTAAAAAGAGTTAACAGAGAATGTTCTTACCATTATAAAATAAACCTTTCCAAGTAGTGCATTAATATGTGTGATCTGTTTTTATGTGCAGCCATATAATGGATTTATTTATTCACCACAAAAGTAAAAAGTACAATTTTATATTTTTAAAAGATATAAAGGAGCACCCTTTTATAACATTTATACACTGTATAAATGCAAACCCGTATCTTTTTGAATGGTAGTAATTATATAAGCATTACAAATAAGAGTTGCTGCAAAGTTAACTGCCCCGCCCCCCTCATTCAAAACAAAAATGTCCTTTTTATCACATCCATAAGGCATTTGTATATCCCATAATACACATGAAACAGGAGTAATGTAAAGCATATTCATATTGTCAAAGTCTGACAAGTAAAGTATATTGATGGTGAGTGACTATCCCTTTGGAAAAACAAAAGACTATATTCCACTAAAAACATGGTTATTTACCGTAATCCAGATCAGATTTTATATAATTCAGATACAGTATTATTATTAGTAAAATATGAAAGAAATTGGTGTAAAACTATTTTTGGTCGTCCTCATTTTAACAAACCCCGCCTGTTTGGGGCGGAAGTGACGAAACGCCCCCTAACTGTGCCAATCGGAATTGCAAGGAAGGTGAACAACATGAGTTTAAATCTCGATTTAAAACTAATAAAACCCCTCCAAAACAAGTGCAAATAATTAATTATTACAGTGCGGTTTAGTATAATGCAACAAATAATACATGTTATTAAAAAGGAGGCTAAATGTGCATCATTTCGTTGGGGGTTAAGATATGGTCATTGTGTGTTTGGTCTTGGATCAAAAAGCCTTTAAAACAATGTCACCCAATAAAAGGTTACTAAGCATCAAATTTCAGAACTACAGACGTTAACGTAATTCAAATTAAGTTGCATTTTTCTTGTTATACATGTATCCATATAAACACCTTCCTGTTTGGACAATGTTTATCAACTATCTACACATAAGACTGTGAATATGTAACGTTATAAGTTATGGTAACTTCACAACAATACATTTAAGTTAGCGAAAAATGTAAATAAACAGATGTTGCCTTGATGTTGGCGGTTACCGGGTAAAATACACATACTTTTTACAAAAAACATCTTAAAACATCCTTAATCTATTGTAACGTTAACAGGCTCGAAAAAATAACTACATATGGTAATTTTAACGTTTTTCACAGCACAAACAAGGTGAGTGCTTGTGGTTTTACTAACAATGCATTTAAAAAGCAACCGAAAGTGATCTGAAAACGGCTATTTACCTGCAAACGTCTTCCGAGACAGAAGGGAAACTCTTAATTCGATTAAGTAAAACAGCGTCTTAAAGCCGGTACTTTGCCCACCGTTAAACCGTACCACGAACTGTTGAAATCTTGCGTTTAGAATCAATAGAGTTCAACAACGTGTTTCCCCTCCTGCCGCGGGCACAGCCCGGCGCTGATTGGCTGATAGAAGGTCTATCCCTCGCGCTGATTGGCTAAACTGAGCGTCAATCACCCATGTTACTGGAGCTTAGGCTCAGCGCGCGAAACCTTGCTCTCGTTGTTCCACATGTTTTTCTCCTTGGGTCTTCTGTAGTCTCGCGCAGTTTGGCGGGAATTGTTGTAGTAAGAGTACGCTTAAAGGGAAATTTAAGCCAAAAAGAATAATAGGAATAATCTATGCAATAAATCTTTGATTTGTGTTATGCACAAATAATTATTTAGGTGTAAAAAAGTACTTCCTGTCTGACAGCTGACTTTTTTGTCTTTTGTCTTTCAGTCAGCCTTATCTTATTGATAATGAACATGAAAATAACAACAAAATTTAAATCAACGCTATAAAATATGTGTAATCGTTACATACTCGAGTGTATCATTTTGTTTTCACAATAATAAATTCACCTGATAGTTGAAATGTATTATTTTTGGTAATAACATAACTCTTCTACTTTTTATGGATCTTTTAAAATGTTTTTATGAATTCGCTTGAACATAATTATTTCTGAATAGGCACCTGTATACCAAATGACAAAAATTAATAAGTAATACTGTACGATACGTGTTTTGGTGGTGGTGGTGGGGGGGGTGTCAATTATTACTTTGTTGCCATTTAACATGTACATATGCAACTTTCTAAGCAACAAATGGAATCTGTTTTGTTTGCGGCGCCATCTTCTGGATGTCCTATGGTAAACTATTCAAGTCCACAGTTTGTGCTTCCGCATAACTATATGACCCTATGAGTGCAACTTAAAAGCAATCATTGAATGGTCATAACAAATCCTACATTATAAACAAATCGACAATATTTACATTCCAACGAGTGCTTCTCTCTATGCTTGGCGGTCGTTTCTTTTTTGCAGATTCGCCATTTCAACAATGAACACATTCCGGTTTTATTTTTCTGCTCGTAATTCTGGATGAATGCAGTGATTAGGTGAGACACATATATATTTGTAATATATTAAGACAATCGTATATATTAAGCAGTTTTTTCGTAAACGTCACCGCTGCGAGTCGGTTCAAGTTCCCTCTCTACTTTAGCCAGCAATAGTCTATAAGACTTTACTCAATTATTAACGATATTTCGGTCGATTTCGTGAATTAGTAAGCAAGCTCAACACCTCTTGATATTTTGTGCTCCGTTAAAAACATTTCAATTCATGTTCTTTAATTGTGCCTTTGTAGTAATATTGCTAGCGAATGCTAAGTTAGCCAACATAGGTTTGCACGTGAACTGTTAATGCTCCATGAGAGCATATGTTAGTTAAAAGTAACCATGAACACCAGCTTGAAAACTATTCGTTTAACAGATGTTTTAAACGTTAGCAAATGTTTCATAGTCAAACATGTTCATATTTATTTGCATTTCTTGCACTGTTTTTCAGGACTGGCTCATGATGGCTCATACTTAAAATATGGCAGACCGTGGAGCAAACTCAATGGATGCAGGCTCTCCGAGTCTTGCTAAGGCTTTTGAAATCCTATCCCAAGCACCTCACGAGCGATTGCTAAGCTTGACATACAAAATGGGTCACAAATCGACAGAGGAATTGGTGTGTAGCATGTGTTTAATCCTCCTGAAGAGGCACAGAGAGGCGCATGATAGGTTAACAGCTAACACTAAGAGTAATGTTGGAAACCATTTGGTGGAAATGATAAAAATGCATGGAGAGCATTTGAATCATAGCCATTTTGGCAATTTTACATCAACAGATCCAAGTTTTTTATTGGAAATTGCAAGGGTTTTTGCTGTTTTGGTACAGGAAAGACTGTGTGACAAGTCACTACGAGATCAGGCCTACTGCACATCACTCGCATTGAGCAGATCAACTGGTTTGCAAAATTTAGATGTCGAGGAGGAAGTTAAACAAGTTTGCGGACCTGACGTTGTCGAAAAATCTAATACAGAATTTTCTGGTGCAACATACAATCTAACATCGATCAACGAACCTGAGAACAGTCTTAATCCTCAACCAGGATCGGGTTTAAGTTCGTACACTCTTGAAATTAGCTCACCTACTACCATTAATGAAGACTCACACCCTTTAAGTTTGCATACACCAGCAAATGTGGAAAATCAAGACCGTTTGCAGAGTTTTGCTGATAAATCCACAAACATTTGCCCAAACAACCAACCACAGATGACGAATGTCGCTGATGCAATGAATTCCAAGCAGTGTCAAGACCACAGTGGGACTTCGCAAATAGTGACGTCAAAAAACTCAAATTCCAATTTTTCAACAACAACAACTAAAGATGCCCCTAAACTTCCAAATGTGGCAAATCATGCGACGAGTTTTCACACAAGAGACTCATTGGATATAGATGAAACATTTTATGCGTTTGTAATTCTACACGAAGCTGAAGACATAGACGAGGCACAAAGACTGAAAGATAAAATCGAGCAAATTGTTTCGGGAATTGGCGCAACATTCTCTGATGACTTTGCTCAGCCAGGACGATCAATTTTACAATGTTTGGAAGACGCTATCGAAAACTCAGCATTCACGTTATTACTCCTCACAGAAAACTTCAAATCGGACCTCAGCAGAACCAGCACAGATTCTGCCATCATGAATTCATTGGAAAACCACCACAAACTGAACTCGGTTATTCCACTTTTACCTCGGGAGAATCGCTTATCATGCAAAAGTTTTCCACTGGTGCTTCAGACTAAAGTTCCTCTCGACGAAAGTAGCCGAGGGTTCGAACGCAAAGCTCTGAAAGCCATCTCACCACACGCTGTGGAAAAGCAAAAGAAGATTTGGATGGAAAATCTACGATTAAAGAGGCTGCATGAGGAAAAGAGGAGACTACAGGAGGAGAAAATACGAAGAGAGGCTGAGCGATTGGCACGATTGGGACTTGAAAGTGATCCATCATCATTTGATTCACCAACTTCATTTGGTTCAATGGCTCAACTTGAACAACGGCAGCTAAAACCATCGTACATTCATATCGAAAATGCACAAAACATTATGATTGGAAATCACGGAACAATGAACATTGAGCATGCGGCAGCCGCTGGCAGTCAGGCAGATTCTTACCCATAATGGAAAATGAGTCTTTATCCAATCACGTGACACTCTTGCTGTCAATCACTTTGCTTGCTGAGAGCTGATTTTTACATGTGGCTGGGCTTTACGTTTCTTAATGGGATAGTTCATTCAAATCATTTGTTTCAAAAATGTTTCCTTTTTTAATCAATTTTTCTTTTCCAAACTTTAAGATCACATACATTTTTACATGTTTGGTCGAATGGTCTTTTTAATTTTGATTAACCAAAATCGATTCAATTCAAAAGTACAAATGTAAAAAAAATCTTCTGTACTTTATTTATAGATGTAGTGTGTTTCAGTTAGATGTGCAGGATTCAAGCCTTCAAGCAGCAGACATGGTTCTGTTCACCAAACAATCTGCTTTGAGGTCTATAAACGATTTTTTTTTATCTGCATGCTTGGGTTTTGCTCTGCCATGATCTTTCAACTCTGGAACAGTTTCTTTTACACAGCTGTGAGCCTCTCCAAATCATCTCTAGTCATTTGAATCTACCACAGGTGACTTCAGCTAAACTGCAGAAAGATGTCAAGGAAGATTAGTGGAACTATGAAGAAACTCAATTCGTTCTCCATGGCAGAGAGTGTGCATATATGTGATTTCTTGAATATTATGTAATTATAATGTCATTTTAAACTTTACATCAAAGGTTGAGAATACTTATGTACATTTTATTTTTATAAAATAGCAAAAATCTAAATGCAATGTTGACACTATGGATTATCATGGGTTTAAATTTTTATTTTAGCTATTTTTATTCAAGGTTGTGCCAATAAAATTGTGGAAAACTGCATCCCTGTGAATACCTTCCGGAAACACTGATTTTGATTCTCAATAGCCTTTTGTTATGATATGAATACAGATATAAAAATTTTAGATTTTTTTTCCTCAACCTTATTTGATTACATGTGACATTGACAGTCTGTGACTTAAGTTTTACCACACAAAACATCATAACAGAATATGGAAAATAATTTAAAAGCTAAATGTTGGAATGTACATAAATTTATTTGTTGATATTTTTATTGAACAATTCAGAAGTACAATGTTTATGTCACATGACAGACCAATACACACGTTACAGTAACAAGTAAAAGAAAAAAAAAACACTCCGGAAAATGGTCAAAGATTGTAGTTCGTTGATTCAACATGAGATTCCCTTTTTAATGTTTGTGTGGTATCAGATTTACAAATGTTCCTTTCTTTGTCCGTCTCAATTGTCTTCTTTTTCTATTAAAAAATATTTACACACAATATAAAAATTAAGTTATGGTCTAATTACTTTTTTGTTTTCTTTTTTGAATGTAAATGTAAAGCAAAATTATTAAAATATATATTTAAAAGCTAATGTAAAACGCCATAGGCTTGTGCTAAAATTATTAGCTTGTAAAGGTGTAAAGCGCAACTTAAAGATTCAATATTTTATAATAACACCCTTTAAACGTCTATATCTATAAAGAGAGGTCAATTTAAAGATTTGTGGGGCGTAAACTTCCAGTAAACTGGTGAAACGAGGAAAGTTTTTTGGCACTCTTTGAAAACAGGTGAAAAATAAGTGAGTTAGAGTTATTTTATTCGCTGGTATTAGCTTCCATTGACAAGTGCAGCACGTTGATGTCACATGTCCTGTACTACGATGGCGGCCGCTTCGTCGCATCGGTCGAACGGACGGCCCCATTCGAAAAGGTATCTGCGTATTAAATATCTATGACGAACACCGTTGATCAAACGCCAACCGTCACAATGCAAACACGTTTTGATTGGCTTTCTGCAATTGCTGCCCCTCCCCGGAACTACGTCGCAAGGTCACCAACCAAACAGGTCACTAGCGGCGCTTCCAAGATGGCGGCCTCCTTGTGTCAGTGTTACCAGGCGAGTTTCTCATTTAAATCGTTTATTAAACGCCAATAGTCTACTGAATAAGCAATAAAACTGTAATCAATGTATCCTTTGTTAGCCATGTCGCTTAATCGCGCGGCGCGTTTTCTAATTATTCGCGTGTTTGCTGTGTGGATGTGAAGAGATGGAGCTGTCATGCTGGTGAAACATGAATCTGGGCTGGATGGAGAATTTTATTTTTAAACGATAATTTATAAACAGCAACGTTTCTCTGAGAACCAACGCAAATAGTGGATTTTTGAGTATCTCCCAACTCCTAAAAGTTATTCGTTAACATTTAACAAAGAATTAAGCTTGAATATATCTGTAATTAATCCTTAATAACATTCAATAGTATAGCTGAGTTTGTTCACGTGTTACTGGTCGAGTATGGAAATTAATTTTATTTTCTTCACCTATAAATTCATGTCTTATATTCCTGTTCAACGTCATTTATTTTTTTACTCCCATCCACCAATCAATTAATTTTTTGTCCATCCACATTGCTTTATATCTCTTTGAATCGGGCTTGTTACACAAGTCTCTGTATTGCAACAACGCGTATCCTAGCTACCAATAATCTTAATCTCTCTCTCTTTCAGCTCTGTATGAGAAGGAGCTGTGTGCTAGTGGTCTCCCGGGGGGTGTGTATGTCCTCATCTCTATTCCCCAGAGCTCATGTGTTCAGGATACGAGATGCACCCTCCACCTCTGCTGCGCCTCCGGTGAGGGACACGTGCACTCACGATATTCTCTCAAACACTTTTTGCTATGGATGAACTGTTTAAAGTGAATTACTGTGATGTTTCCAGGTCCGGTGGATGTCGAGTGGCAGAGGTGATCGAAAGGGGTTCTTGGGAGAGTTCCTGGACAACCTGAAGCAGGAACTGAGTAAGAACCAGGAGATGAAGGAGAACATCCGTAAGTTTCGAGAAGAGGCCAAGAAGCTGGAGGAGTCAGACGCGCTGCAGCAGGCTCGCAAGAAATATGTAAGAGTCACTACACCAGAACGTAATGGATTGAAATGTTTAGAGTGAACGAGTTTGCTGTATTCGAATGATTACCTTTACCGTTCAGTTTGTAGAAGTTAACGGGTGAAACTAAAACACCTGGTTTGTGATGTTGGTCGTTTACAAAGGTCCTTAGCAGCCCTGTATTAAACATATTTCTCTGTCCAAACCTACAGTGCTATTCTGAACTGTGTTTCAGGTCCAGTTTCACTGTCCAGTCCTTTTGTTTTCCAAATGATTGCACATTTTAGAGCATTTCAATTGCTGCAAACATAGCTTTATAACATTCAAGCTGTAATATGTGATGTTGTACCTAATTTAAAATATTTATTTTGTCTGTTTAATGGTGAATGTGTGTGTTTTTATAGAAAACTATAGAGTCTGAGACGGTGAAGACATCCGAGGTGTTCAAGAAAACCCTGGGATCTCTCTCAGACACTGTGAAGGAGGTCTGTCACTTTTTGTGTGTTTCTCAAGTTCTCTTAAATCTTCTGAGTCAGCTGTCATCGGTTTTTCCTAATCTTTTCCTTTAGAAAATGTGTTTGAGGACTGGGAATTCTGAATGACATGATTTTTTTTTTTTAAATGTTGATGTAAACCGTTTTTTCATCTATTTACTGTTCTTTCAAATCTGTTATTCAAATACCTCAAAAGCAAAGCTATCGTTTATCTAATCCTCAGAAAAATTGGTAAAATGTGAAAGCAATGTTATCCAACTCAAAATCAAATTCCACAAAGAGAGAAAAAAAAATCAATTATTGACATAAAATCTCCATACCACTGTGTTTAATTCTCACCACAGTTGGCAAGTCATGAAAATATCACAACGCCACATAGTGGTGAAATGATACTGAAAGTTTAGTGTGTTTTTAACTCCCTTTCAATTCTTAATTGAAATTTTTTTTAAAGTTTCTCATCTAATCCTCTCCAAAATGGTACAACTCATGGCAAACATTGTGTAAGGATATCTGCAAGATTTCATCAGACTGCCATCTAGTGCTGGGAAGATACTGGAAATACTGTGTTTGTAACTCAAATGATACAGTAGGAAATCTGACCGAGCTAAAAGTGTTCTTGGTTCAATATTTTCAAAGTTCATCGACTAATGATGGTAAAAAAAAATGGTACAAGTAATTGAAAACATTGTGTGAGGTTATATACAAGATTTCATCAGACTGCCATCTAGTGGTGGGAAGGTAGTATTGTTTTACTCAAAACTGAATCGTGTGTGTGCGTGCGCGTGTGTGTGTGTGTTTTTAGATCAAATGATTAAATAGCTCTAAATGAGTTCACGATTGAATATTTCCATTTTGCCTCATATAGTCCTCACAAAAATAAGCAAAATTATTTGTGAGGCCAATAATTTGTGTGCCATCTAGTGGTGAAAAGATATTGTAGATTATCTAAAGAGTCCGCCCCGTGGTGCAGCGGAAGGTGCGCCGGACATATATGTGCAGTTAATTGTCAAGGTCTTTTTGTTACGTAGTCAGAAGCATTTCTATTTATGTAGATTTTAGGCTGAATAATGAAATTCTGTTCCCAGGGTTTGGAAGGAGTTGGGAAAACAGACATAGGGAAGAAAATTAAAGAGGGAATGGAGGAGGCGGCGAAAACAGCCAAGCATTCGGCAGAATCTGTGAGCAAAGGAGGAGAGAAACTGGGCAAGACCGGAGCATTTCGAGCCATTTCTCAGGTCTGGCTCTGATCTCGTAAAGAATACATTTTCCCAGCAAACCTTACGACAGAAAAGCTGATTTTTGCTGGTGTTCAGGGGGTCGAGAGTGTGAAGAAGGAGATCGGAGACCTGGGTCAGGCGGGGCCGTACCGTCCTCCTGCTCGACTCCGAAAGAGAAGTGATTTCTCCTCTAAAGGTGCAGGAGCGGAGGATAAAGTCTTCGAGGCAAACGAGTGTGTACAATATTCCATGGTTCCTGAGAATAAATCTAGGAAACACTGATTAAATCATATTTTTCCTCAGCCTCAAAACTATCAGCAAAACTATCAGCGGGGAAACGAACACAAGGATTTTCTATAATTAGAAATGACGCGTCTCAAAAATTCCATAATTTTACAAATTCAAAGTTATTTTATAATATTACTCTATGGCTAAAGGATCTTTAATGTGTTTAGGAAGTTTTTTAGGAGTGCAAAAAGTCCAAAGCTGTTGACGTCAATAAAACTCATTGAACTCAATGTAGAATTGGTTCGTTGTTATTATCGAAAGGTAGTTAAAGATGTGATGAGGATGGGAGACGGCTATATTGTAAGTGTGGCTATATTAATGCTGTTAATTGGCTTTTTGTCTTGCTTTGGTGCACAGGGATGCTATGGGAGTGGTGCTTCACAAAGACTCCAAGTGGTTTCAGCAGTGGAAGGAATTCAAGGACAACAACGTGGTGTTCAACCGTGAGTTATTCTCGTGAACAGCAGGGGGCGCACATGCACCGCTGAACCCAAACACCACACGCATCCCATCTGGAGCTCTAGACCTGTGTCAGAAAACCATAAAGAAAATACCTGAAGTCACTGCAAAAGTTTGGGAACACCAACCCCAACATTTAAACTTGTTCAAAGCATTCCAAAAATAACATAAAGCGTCTCGCACTGAGCCAGTAATATTTCAATCATACACAACCGACATCTTCATGATCCCAGCAGCTTTTCCAGGTGTTTATTTACAGCTGTCTCTGGGATGTTGAGGGATTTCTTCCTTCTCTTTGTAGGATTCTTTGAGATGAAGATGAAATATGATGAGAGCGACAACGCCTTCATCAGAGCCTCGCGAGCGGTCACCGATAAGATGACAGACCTCATCGGTAACTGAGAAAGAGAGACGGCCGGATAGAGGGATGAATAGATGACTGTTTACAGGTAAACATTGCTGTGGTCTTCCTGCAGGGGGTCTGTTCTCAAAGACGGAGATGTCTGAGGTGCTGACGGAGATCCTGAAGGCTGACCCCAACTTCAGCCGGGACTCGTTTATGCTTCAGTGCCAGAGGGATATCATCCCGAACATCCTGGAGGTCAGCCAGTGTTTCTTACTGTTCTGTTACACCGCAATCGACTGGCCAGAGTATTTCGCCCAATGTACTCTACCGTTCAAAAGTTTGGGGTCACTTAGAAACGTCCTTATTTTTGAGGGAAAAACTGATTTTTTTTTTTCTTCAATGAAGTTAACTCTTTTATCTGAGCTCTTTTGATTGTTGCTCTTGATTTATAAAGTGGACGCAAATGAAAATCCCTGGTTAATTTTGTGTTTTGTGCTTCAGGCTATGATTCAGGGGGAGCTGGAGGTGCTCAGGGACTGGTGCTACGAAGCTGTGAGTTCCTCGTTATTTATTTATTTCTAAAAGCACATTATTTACATAAATATTACTATTTTATTACTATTACGTACTATTCTGAGCGAATGCGTCTCACAGATTCAATCGTTAAATCATAGAAGTTAAATGTGATTGCAGACGTACAGTCCGCTCGCTCAGCCGATCCAGCAGGCCAAAGCCATGGGGCTCCAGTTTCACTCCAGGATCCTGGACATTGACAACATTGACGTGAGTATCGTTCAACGAGTACACCCCCCCCACCCCACTGCGGCTGATTTCAACCCTCGAAATTCCCTTCTGTGTATTCTGTAAATTAGACCAGACTCGAAATTGTACTTTCTCTTTAACGTCAAAACGAAACTTGTTTCATTCCCACGCAACGTGCACTGCGTACTGGATCTTTCAGAGGAGGAAATCTTGTAACGAATTGCTTGATCTCAACAAAACGATCACAAATAAAAATTAGCTTGATGAGTTTGGAGGCTGCTTTAATCGTGACGTGTGTTTGTTTTTCTGACCTTTCTCTCTCTGTCTCTCTCTATCTCTCTCTCTCTCTCTCTCTGTTGCATATTGTCCCTTTAATGGTTGTTTTTTTTTTCTGTAGCTGGCGATGGGAAAGATGATGGAGCAAGGGCCCGTTCTCATCATCACATTCCAAGCCCAACTGGTGATGGTGATCCGTAACGTCAAGGGTGAGGTGGTTGAGGGAGATCCGGTGAGTTAACTAAAAACATTTAACTAGTGCTAGTAAGAATTAACTATTGCGTGTGTTTACATCCTGCGCTAAAAGGGTTAATTTGCTTTTTACTGTACAAATGTAAATTTCTGCTAACATGCGTTTTAACTACAAACCTGTTCACAAAAATAGTAACTCAATTTAGCATCATGCAACATACTTATGCTAGCAATAGGCTAATGGCCAGCATAGCCGTGTTAGATTTGTGATGATTTGTTAGCTTCATGCTAATTTTGTACTAGCATCATGCTAATGACTTAGCATAATTCAGGCTAAAATCAAGTTAATTATCTTAATGACTTGTTTAGTCACTCTAGCAACATATTAATCTCTTACTGTGTCACGCTAGCATGTTTTAACTACAAGACTGTTAGCACAAATAATATCTCACAGAATGCTTGGTAAAATTATTTGCAGTAATAATGTATTATTATTACAATCCAGGTTAGCTAAACTGCTACATAACGTGCCTCTTCAATTAAACAAGATGCAGGCCATGTTGCAATAATCAAGATAAGCTGTTAAAAAGGTGAACAGCTGGATTTTGTCATTTGTTTAGCCTTGTTAGCATTAGTAAAACACTAGTAAACTGCTATGTTTGACTACAAAAAATAATAAAATAAATAAACTGTACGTAGATGTTTAGCCAAATTGCTAAAGTAATCAAACAAGCAAAATTAATGAACAATTACAAGGTAACCTACTGCTGTTGTCTTTAGCACAAAGCTAAAGATAAATAATGCTAGCTAACTGCTATTAATGTAAATGGTATAACTAACTTGTTTTTAATGCTCACTGCATCAGAAACCACTACCAACAAACTCGAATGGTGTTCACTTGTGAAAATTGTCAAAATGACGGATTAAGTATGATTTGAAATTAGCTGGTGATGTTAGCTTCTTGCTAGCCGCTGAAGGTGCACAGTTATTCACTAAAACAAAGTGCTAATTATGAACGGATTAAATTTAACGTGTAGAAATTAGAGTAAAATTAAAACTGTGATGTTCATGTAGACTCAATCTCAGTATCTACCCTTGATGTATAAATGGTGGAGGGAGACCCAGTGATTTAGCCGATGACGTTAGCTGTTAGCGAGTGAGTCAGAGAGGTGATTAGCCTCTGGTGCCGCTGTGACTGAAATCACCAGCTGTAAATCTAATGAAAAGCCTCATGTTCTGAAGTAACGACACACCGGGGATGTTTGCTCCTCAGAGTTTGTCATTAGTTATCGCCGGTCTCTGCCCTCCAGTCACTGAGGAGAGTAGACTGCGGAGATTAGAAACATGGTTTTATTTCACAACGCTGTCATCGGTTTGATTATATACGACTATTTCTGAAGCTCATTCTCAGTTGCTATTTAAAAATCAAGCTTATGGTGAGTCACACTCACATTAGAGCAAAGATGAACTACCTCCTGGTCTTAAATCCACAAATCTTCACTTGGAGCAATAGGAATTTTTTTGTTTTGGTTTCGGGTTTTTGTTTGGTTTAGTTTATACACGTTCCCATGCCAGGGGTTGCATTTCACGGTGGTTTTCCAGCACAGTTGCCATGGCAATGTTTCCTTGTGTGCGAGCAATACAATATTGGATTTGCAATATTCCCGTACAAGTTTCCAACCACATCCAATGGTAAAGAACGTCCAACGTCACAAGAGTATGTCTATGTAAGAGATTAAAAGTTGATCAGAAAAGTTTATAATAGTTTTGACCCAATCCAACATGAAGCTGATTTGCTCAGATATTGTGAAGAGTGGGAAAAATAAAAGGCAGTATGTTCATTTATCACTCAAGTTTTATAGCAGCAATGTCCTCAAAACACAGAGGTGAGGACAAAAAAAAAAATACAGATATTAAAATTTTAAAACAGGTTCACAAAGTCAATAACAGCTCCTTAATTTATTTTGCCCTAGAACACATTTGAATGTTGATGGTATGCAAGTGAAGACTGGCAAACAGCGATTGCTTATAAATTACAAATAATTTAAAATTAAAACCATTTTTAAATCGATCACTCTTTCCAGACCTTTCACCATAAGTCAATATGATTAAAAAAATGGCAACCACTGATTTAAAATATTGTTAAGCATTTAAATGTTTAAATCAATTTTAAATTTTTTTGCCATAAAAATAAGAACACATTTAATAAGGTGCACACAAAGTGTACAGAATATTTTAACAAATTTTATGCAAATATCTATTTATGATTATTAATTTTTTTTGTTAATATATACTGCATTTGTGTCTCAGGACAAAGTGCTGAAGATGATGTACGTTTGGGCTCTGTGTCGAGATCAGGAGGAACTCAATCCGTATGCTGCCTGGAGACTCCTAGACATCTCTGCATCAAGCACTGAACAGATTCTTTAATGGCGGTCCTTTAAGACCAGAAATCTGGAGGTGTGGCCAAAGTAAAGGGTGCGGTCACATGTAATAACGTTTCAAAGTAACTCCACCCCTTTTGTTTTCCTAACCCACATAATGAAGAATCCTGAAAAGAGCACAGGGTTGATCTGTTTCAGCCAAAATGGCCGCCGTTGGACAAAACTGACTCCCCTTGGACCGAGACCCATCAGTCGGAGAGACTTAAAGACTTTTATTTTGTTGTTGATCTGTTGTCTGTCTAATTGTTTTTCAAATGTTATGTAACATTGAGTGGCTGTTAAGTGCCATCCATACATGTTTTCATAGAGTATTGTTATAAAATTATAATTACAGATATTTCAGAACTCCCTCTGGAACTTTAAAAGAACAGTTCTCTGAAAATGAAAGTTCAATTATTTTCAATGTGCATCCGAAAATGCTCATCTCCTGAAAACCTTAAAAAAATGATTGGAGCTTTATCAGCCTATGTTCTTTGTTATCATGGAAGTAATGGTGTATATTTTTCCGACAGTCTTCGGAATTGGTTTGAAACCACTTGAGGAAAAGTAAATAATGTTTAAAATTTGCCATTTTTGTGAGCTGTGGAACATTTATAGTCAGATGAGATTGCTATTTGTTTTAATTATAAAAATGTATACTTTTTGCCATGTTTTGTTAAAATGTGAATTGTTACAGTGTTAGAGTTGGGCAGATCACTCATCACACACATTTCCTCATCTAGAAGTGATTTCAAACCTTTTTCACTCTGCTGAGAACTCAAGATTTGGTCACTACAGTTTGAATTGTCTTTCAAAATTTGATTGTTTATGAAGCTATAAATTACATTTTTTTATTACCAAGATCTGCTTCTGTTATTGTGGGGCCAAACTAAAATTCGATGATTGTGTTTGACAATGGGATGCTGGCTGATGTAGAACTATCTTGAACACACATCTAAAATGCAAATTAAAATTATTCCATGCCTTATTATTCACAACAAAAATGTTAAATAAAGTAAACTAAGTTGTTAACCAGCAAACCCTGCCACAATCGCTAATCGTTACTATAAATAAAGTATGCCAACAGCAATTAAACCGAATTGTTTTGTTTAAGCTTATCTGTGGTTTTAATTAGCATTTTAGTGTCGGGAGACTGAAAACGTATTTGTTCTAAAAAAAAACGTGACTCAAACAAATGCTAGCCTCAGTGAAGCATTTGTAGCTAAAATGCTAAGATAAACGTTGATAAATTTTGCTAGCAAAAACTCCATTGAACCAAACAGCGTTAGTTTAAGGAGTGAAAAGATTACACACGTAATTTCTCTTTTTAGACAATTTGTTAGTATGTCTGTTTATGGAGGGATAAAACAAAAAAAAAAGATTATATTTAAAAGTCAAACTAATTCATAAAGTACCTTTAGGCAGCTTCACGGAAAGAGGAGCCTAATGTATGTTGGTTCTAATTTGTCTAATTGTTATGTATATTTCTAAAAATAATTTTAATTAATATGGGTCATTTAGAATAATTAATTAATCTAGGACACACATTTTATGCCCTGGACAACCCTAGCTTTGCATGCCCTGCTTGTGGATGGGTCAGTTGTGAAAATCCCACACTCAAAATCCCTTATCTAATGAGGAACTACATGAAACCCCACCAGAAAGTTTCTCCTGTATTTATGGTCAGACCTAGCTAAGCAAATCAAGGGCTAGCTCCTTCCTTCGTATCTATGTGGCCTGGAAAATTCCGAAAAAGATTCTGATCACCAGGCATTACCTGGAAAACGGAAGCAATTAGTTCAGAAGTAAAGTTAATCATTACGCTGTCAGCTTCTGTCTGTGCCACAAGTTTTTCTTCTAGGCATTGCTGCTTATAGTTTCTGTACAAATATCATGAAAACCAACAGGTAGCCACTTGAAATGGGTTGGTGTTTGTTTCTCCAATTCCAGTAAAGATAGTTAGCCACACTAGCGCAGTAATGTTAGAATAGCTCTCCTCAGATTCCTGTCAGCATGAACGTGGGTGTTGAGTTTTTGACACGGCCAGATTTATTACCCGAGCTCTGAAAATGTGGAGGAAGCCAGATAAACAGGGCTTTTTCCATGCGTTCATCCATTCATACGTCCAGATGACAAGTAAGCAAGTGTGTGTGAGTTGGGTGATGGATCTGCTGGGCTTGAGCAGAGCGCTGAGCTGTGCACTTTAAGTTAAGTTCAGCTGCTGATGGATTGTATGCATGTTAGTCGCCTCTGTGGGGAAACCTGTTAAAAACACTGAAAATTTACCCCGGGATGTATGATGTGATAACATTTCTTCGAATCTGGGATGAAGTCCGAGTTCATTCAAAGCTATCATCCAGTTATCTGAAATGTTATTCATATGTGTTTACTTTATTATTAGCCGTTATCTGGCACCTTATTGACCCTTATCTTTCACACGAATACATTCTGAACTATGTATTTGTGCTGTCGTTAGTTCTTATGAATCGTGTCTGTTCGTTTATGACACTACCAACTGAGCATCAAAAACATAAGTGTGGTGCAATTTGTTCTGCAAATTACCTTTGTGTAAGAAAGATTCAGGTGCTGGTCATAATTTAGAATTTAATTAAACAGTTTCTTTATTTCAGTAACCTTATAATCCTTATAGTGATTATCTCTGTTCATTTTGAGGATTATAACTGACAAATTCAGCCTCTGGAAATTAGAAAATGAGATAAGACCAAGAAATATTGCCCTTGAAAAGTATGAAGCACTCAATATTTAGTTTTGCCTGAATTCAATGCGGCATGGAGTCGATCCGTCTGTGACACTGCTCAGATGTTCTGATAGAGGCCTGCAGCTCTTCTGCATTGCTGGGTCTGGCGTATCACATCTTCCTCTTCACAATACCCCAGAGATTTGCATTGTGGTTAAGGTCAGGGGACTCTACTGGCTAATTAAAAACAGGAAAACCATGGTCTTTAAAGTGGTAGCTTTGGCACGGTGCCAAGTCCTGTTGGAAAATGAAATCTTCATGAGGTTGGTCAGCAGCCGGAAGCATGAAGTGCTCTTACTTCCTGGTAGACGGTTAGGAAAGTTAGGACCTTAGAAAACACAGTGGACCAACACCAGCGGATAACATAGCACCCCATCACTGACTGTGGAATTCATTTTTAATAACATTTTCATGAAATTCTAATTATATGACCAACACCTGTACATTGCTCCATAGGTTTTTTAAAACCAACACCTGTATTTGAAATAAAACTGGCCTTTAAAGATGGAAATGTGTACCGTTCTCTTCATCCTTCTGAAATACCTTGTTTTGTGTGCAGAGGACGAAACGAACCTTGACGCTGAGATTTCAGCTGAGATTTCCATCAGACCCACTTTAAATCCCTGACAGAATCAAGTCGTCCTGCTCTCCAAATTAAATCTGTGATAAATTGGCGCTGAAAGAAAAACCGCGGGCGCAGGACTCACTGATCAATAAAAATCAGATTTACCATTGTTTTCTTCTTCTTAACCAGCCATAGATCCTGATAAAAGATGCACTGAAGGGATGAACATGCGTTTGTTTCATCCCAAGCCTCCAGTCCACTTTCGACTCTCAGAGTGTAGACGTAACACATGCCGTATTTAAAATAAACTATTGTGTGCTTGTGCACACAGAACACTTGCAAAAGGAAGTAAAAAAGTCGATGATTTAAGGCACGCTGTGTTTTTTGTGGAAGAAAGGACCATTGTTTGTTTGTTAAAGCAAACTTTGATAATATTAGCAGGTCTTATAAAGAGTGCAACATAAAGCTAGTAGCATAGTTTGCTATTTTGAAGAGCTGCTTGAAAATGATGAAAATGAAACAATTGTAAGATTGCAACAAAAAAAAACCCGGCAACTGTAGCCTATTATCTTTTTAGTCTTTCGTTTTTCACACTTACCGGTACCTTTCCTTATTTTCTGCATGTAGTTGCTGTTCATTTTTGTTTGTTTATTGTCACTGGTGCAGCGTCACATAAGATGGTTCTGATACTGGCTGTTCTTTTGATTCCAGTAAACGAGCAATCACCAAAAATGAAAGTGAAGGAGCTTCGAGAGCAGGAGATGAAGGGAACCAGGAGCACACAGACCCGGGGACACAGGGGAAGACAAGACCCAGTTCAAAGCCTGGAAATTAAATGAGAGAAAACAGAATTGCCATTTTCTTCCAATATGGAAACCATTTAAAGCGCTGTCGATTTGGCCCTGCAGTCTTTGACTAATAACCCTCTGCTTGACCTCTGACCTTCCGTACACACGTCTGAGAGATTACACCAAGATAAATGACGCGACCGTTCATCGTTTCACGAAACAGAAAACAATTATTTGCTTTCTGCTGTTAGCAAAGCAGCACAAAGCTTTAATAAACGAGCTCTCGTTAAGAATACACTCACTGAATAATAATGCTCGAGCTCATTTGCATATTCAAATGAGCCTGTCTGTTGAAGAGATGTTTGACTTGTCTACAAGCACAGTAGGGAGTAGGGTTATTGAATGGGTCGAAAATGACTCTAGTGGTAAAACCAGCACTGGGGCATGGAAGTGTTGTTAAACTGGTTTGGACCAGCTAAACTAGCTACCTGCTCCCAAACACAGCTTGAGCTGGACGTGTTGGGTTCATCACAAATTGGATATTTTTTTGCATTATTTTCTCTTTATAAAACTGATTCTGTTTCTATATTTTCTGTTCTCACCATTATCCCCTCATCCGCCCCCGGGACAGTTATTTCTGCCCTCTGAGGAAGAGACAGCAAATCTATGTGTGTAAATCTGAGCTTGAGAAAGCAGCTCTAGCGCTGTGATAATAATTGACTGTGTTTTTATTACAAATCCATTAAATCACAGAGTTCAAATCAGGATTCACAGAGAGGCATCGGACGAGCGAGTGTTTATCGACAAGTTTGGGATCACTATACGAATATGGAGAGAGAAAATAAAGACGTTTATGGGATGGATGGAAGAGATGGATTGTATTGTGGAGGATGGGTAATTAGTGGGATGGAACACAGAAAGGTGTCAACTCAAAATACTGTATACTAAATATTAACAGTATCTTTTTCTATCGTCCAATCCGAATAATTCAATAATGCAGGAGATATGCATTTCACTAATTTACTGTATATCTTATTTAACTTGTACGTAATTTAATAATAGAACTCGAGACCAGATTGCTCCACAATAATTACATTTGAGACAATCCTTATTTTGACATTTATTCACAAGTTTCTTACTTCATTTTCAGCAACAGTTCAACATTTTACAACATGATATTTTAAAACAATAAAAAAAGATTTTTGAAACCTGTGTAAAACATTTTTTCATTGAATAATAAAAATTACAATGTATACTTTTTATTAAACTCTCATTAAACTTTAAATATCTGGTAATTTGAGTATTTTAATATAAATAATATAAATAGTTTGGAAATATAAATGGATTGGAAAACATAATATTGTGCAGGAGAAACTGTGAAAACAGCTAATGAAGGAATGAAGTTGAATTTACGTTGAAACCAATGAAGAAAATTATTAAACTATATATATATATATATATATATATATATATATATGGAAATTTTAAGCTTTTAAGTAGTAACTAATACAAAGGTGAAAATAATAACCCACAACACCATGCACAACTGCTTCATATGTGAGAAATGCATTAACATATCTTTACAAGAGTTAGCATGCGTCTACACCCTGCGGTTACTGAAAAGCTCCATTGTAGCACTACCTTTATCTGATGGCAAACAAACTTTGGATCTGGCATCTTCTTCTTACATTGAACACCACATCAATTAAAAAAAAAAAAAGCAAAATGGCATATTTGGTTTACTGTTTTATTGAATTCACCCAAACTATATTCAACTTAAAATGTTTAGCCCCTTTCCCTTTTCTTGATGGCTGCTTAGCCCTGGATCCCTGCTGGCAGTTGTATTTCTACCAGTTATTACATTGTTAAAAGCGGTGGAAACATAAAAACTGAATTAAAGATTTTATAAAATGACTGAACACAAAATATCGCAGGCTGACATCCATTTTACAGGAACTTAATGAGTAAATCTGCTCATGCCATTGGTTTCTGCGTGTGTCTGTGCATTTTATAAATGAATATGGAGACAAACTGTGCGATGGCACGTCTTTTGGGATAAATTGTTCCATTAGAATCAGTGACGGCTGGCATGAGCGTGGTTTACTGGGCTATGAAATCTGCAAGGTCCTGCTCTACATGATAAATGAGAGATAATCTGGAGTAAAGCATATTAAAGTCATGTTGCATGATCGATAACAAGACGCTGAAGTGGTGCAGGGGATATTTAGGAAGCCTGTGGGATAAAATCTGAAAAGAGAGGAAAAAGTAGGAAATTAACACCAGTCTCTCCATAAATGCCTGAAAAATGTGCTTTGCAATGTGATGTGTTTGAACCCCAGGGATCCCACAGTGATGTCCTTTATATGACACAAAACAGCCATCATGAGTGATTAAATTAGCACCAATTCATTTATATTTGAGTTTGTACGTTCCTGACTTCATGTTCTCGAAATGGTGATCATTACGAAAATGTGATTTAATTATGTCAAGACTGTGCAAAGTTTGGGAAATAGATTTGGGATGGCTTTGTGCACATGCGTTACTCCATCAATGTGTGAGGATTAAACATAGCTTTATTTTATGAATATTTTGAAGTTATACAGAAAAATATCATTTTTATCAGCGATTTGTTGTTTAAACTCTTTATAACCTTTAAAATGTCTGCACAACTCAATCCTTTTCAACACAATACACACCTCATACCAACTTAGTTCTTGTCAATGTTGATATCCGTCCATTAGGCGTTCATGTAATATTAATAATCTTATGCATATTCTATGGAGCCTCTCAAATGAGCGTCTTGTTTTCGTCCGAGCGCTCAAGGAAAGGCATCAATCCTCCAAACTCAATTCCCAAGGTCACTGAGAGACCTAATGTGTTTATCGCCTGCTGCTTTCGCTCATAATAAAACCATTCCCAGTGGAATATTGGGATTGATGGATGGCAATGGGAAGCTGATCGATACCTGCTGGCCTTCTGGAAATGGGGAAATGAGGGACTATTAGTTCAGCTCACTTCAGCACGCTTTATAGTGCTGATGCAGTTCCACAGCAGGGCTTTACACAACCCAGAACACCCCAGGACTCTTAGGGAAATGGTCTGATGGATACCTGCACGGCGTAATGGTGCGGAGGAGATGAAGCTCAGAAGCACTGCAGGTGTCCTGAAGAGTGAGTTTACGAAAGCACCGGTAGATTCTCCCTACGAATGCTTGCTGGCTTTTTATTTAAACATGGACGGTTTTATGCCACGCTATACACTCCAACTTGAAGATTTTGAGGAAACCGATTGACCTCAAAACATTTGGTCTGAGGAACAGATATCAGTATTTGTACCGACTAAACGTTTGAGGGCAATTTGACTTGGAATTCTACTTTTGACACTTCTCTATAGCTGTGTCCCAATCCAGGGTTTGATGCCTTCAGTTACGTCCTCTTTTTCCCTGACTTCCTGAGATGCATCACTGAGTAATGCACATTTTTCTTTACGGGCAAAAGATTCTGGTCGTGATTTCAACATTTTAAAACATCAAAGTTTTATTTGAAAAATGTGACGTTAATAACGTTAACACGGAGCCCATTGAATGTGATGTATGCTAACTGTTGTTACATGTCTTTTTTGGTAGGAAGCAAAGAGAAGACTGAGGAGTTTATAAAATTGGAGGTCAGAATGAGACTTGATCATTCTATTTACCAACGGTGGATGCAGCCTTCGAAAGATCTACTGTAACCATAGCCTCTGGAGACTAGGTAGGCTGCGTTCTTCGACTGGATTGTGACACAGCTTTAGTTCAAATATGTAAAAAAATATATATATATTTTGACCGTACAAGTATGAAATCCTTAAGAGGAATTTTTAAAAATACACTTTTCAGCAAATGATTTGACCCAAGAAAAATGCCACATTTCAAAAGAGCTTCAGGCTGTGATTTAGAATCAGAGTTAACAAAAACCGTATCACCGTAACATCTGTGGCAAGAGTTCCACAAGAAGACACACACGGGAGAGAGAGAGAGAGAGATCTTACAAATGCTCGGTGTGTGAGAAGCAGATATTTGATCACTCATATGAGAGTTCACACCAGAGAGAAACCATTTCCCTTTCTCCATCTGCAGAGAGAAGTTCACTTATTTAGGAGGTTTTGTGACGCACAAGAAGAAACACACAAAAAAAACAATGTGTAACTAGCTGTTGATCCCTGTGTCTGCTACACTTGTCCAATAAAGGCAACACAAAGCAAATACAAAAAGTAACTGGAGAAAAAAGTTTTGAGTTCAGTTCGGTTAGCCCTACATTTTTAAGTTAACTCAACTTCTTTGTTTTACAGTGGAATTAAACAGGAATGGAGTGTTCTTCCTAACAACATTAGCCGTGAAAATATGTTAATTCTCTGCTGACTGTTCCTCACAAGAGATTTATTTTGAAATGAATTGGGTAAGTGAAATGCTACTGGTGGCGGCACAGTGGGGCAGTGGGTAGCACTGTGGCCTTCCAGGTAGAAGGTTGTCGGTTTGAGGCTCGCCGGTGTTTGCATGTTCTCCCTGTGCTTGCGTGGGTTTCCTCCGGTTTCCCCCACAATCCCCAAAAACATGCGACATGATAATTGAATAATCTAAATTCCCTTTAGGTGTGCATGTGTGTGTGAATGTTGCCCTGTGATGGACTGGCGAACTGTCCAGGGTGTACCCCCGCCTCTCGCCCAATGTGTGCCGGAGATAGGCACCGGCAGACCCCCGCGACCCCGAAAGGGAATAAGCTGGAATGAAAATGAATGCATGAATGAAAATGCTACTGGTCTCAATGGAATCAATCATCTGTGCTATGCTGCACTAAAAGTGTAATCGTCAGGTAGGTGGAAGATGAAGAAATAGCTTGTTTTAAATAAATCCTTTAAAAAGGTTTATTCCTTTCTTTTTTTAATGCATTTAATGCCTCATATGCTTTTATTGTTATGTGGACCATAAAGATATGAACTATTTTAATATTCGGGGCAGAATACACACAGTATCAATGATCCGGCTCATATCTGTTCAGCTATATCTGTATCTGTAAGTGTGGGTGCTTACTATAGGGGTACACTTAAATATATGTTTTGAAATGGAACTTACATGCAAAGCTATTTCCCAAACCCCACAATAGCTATATATTACAAAATTAGACTCGACTAAAACCCACTTTAGCTCTCCAAGAGATTTCATTTTGGCTCTCACCTATATTTTGGTAGCCGATAATGATATTTAGTTTTCTTGGCACTTTACAGATCTCCATTTTTTAAGGTATACCAGGTTAATCTGGTCCATCATCATGAAGTGACTTGTGTTGGCTAATCCAGTTTCGTAACACAGAGATTTCCTTGCTTTGTTTCACTTTCCAGCAGATTATACCTTTCATAAGACATTTATAAACTTAGATGTGATCTCAAAAACATCCATGTCCTGAGGAGAAGAAGAACCGTAAAGGTTAATGAGGCGTGTTTTCGCGCTTGACAGGGACAGCACTCGTTACGGAAGAATTGGCGGGAACGGCCGGAGGGGGAAACGGTAATGGCGCCCTGCGGACCTCATTATCACGGTTATTGATTCGATCGGTCTACCAGCTTTTACCTCCACACTGCGACTGATTTACCTTCTTATCGGGCCACGGACACAGCGAGTGGACTCACTATTGCATTTTCCCACACATTTTCATTAAATGGTTATATTTAGAACTACCACAGGGTTACACGGTGAAATGTTAACACTGACCATTTTGGGACTGCAATGGGTTCATCTGGCCATAACCAGTGCTAAAATGGGATGTTCCTAAAGGAAGGGTTTGCACAAAATGGTTTAATTCTGTTTCAAACTATAATAGATCACAGAACCTCTAATTAACTAAATTACGTGTGCAGTTCATGGGCCTTCTGTTAAGGGTTCTGCAAAATCTTAGCCTAGAGAAGGAGCTTGGTTTGTTTTGCTTATTTTTAGCTTGACACAGGCTTCAACAGGGAGCCAGTGGAAAGAGATGCTGAGATTTAAACTGGCTCATATAGGTTTCATGAAAGACTCAGCAGGCAAGTGTAGATTAGGTAAGTGGTAAACTCCATTAAACAGGACCTTTCTTACAACTACTGGAACAAAAGCTCAAGTATATTTGTCTGTAAAACTTACATTTGCATAATGAATGTCATGAGAAACAATCAGGGCACGTCACCGATGACCCATCTCCATTAAGCCAAGGTAGTATTTAAGCTATCCTATTAAGCATCCTCCTACTACATGGCAGGCCCTAGTGGTGCACTCATGAACTTGAAAATAATAAACTGCATTTTTTTCAATATGTTTTTGAGTCAAGCTCAGGTGTTTGGGGTAATGAATAGATTTGAATTTAGAATTTCAGGAGCCATCATGTTGTTAATTTACCATCAGGACATTCTGGTCTCTTCCAGGAAAACAAAACCCATGAATCAGCTTTGAGAGAGACAATTTCATCAAATCAATATGAAGCTTTTAATTAGCACTCGTGCAATTAGTATTTTGGTGAAACTTAAAAAAAAACTAACTCAAAATGTAATTTAGGTAGATTAGAGTTGTCAGTTTGCCAGTGTGCTTCCTTATAAACTTCACAGGTCTACAAGCACTCAATGTTCTGCATCCGAAGAAGGCATCTGTACTTTTGCCAAACGAGAAGCTGGTCTCATCCTTTTTCTTGTTTTACGTGCATTTCATTTGCAGGTTAGCTTTTCTACCTCACCACAAACCATTTTATCACACATCACATGACCATCATGGCTGGCATTATGCTACTTATGCCTTAATAATTTGAAACTGAAATCTATCTCTTTATTCAATATTCAATATTCAATATTCAATATTCAATATTCAATATTCAATATATATATATATATATACATAAAAATAATTTTAATCGTAGAATTATGTGCAATGGTTTGTGTTATGCAGTTGGGCGTGTGCGGTTTATTGTTGGCAACAGATGGCTGCTGCCGTCAGGAGCAGATGGAGGCCTCGCTGATCACAGAGGGATGTTTTATGTTGTGATTTCTGAGCAGGAAAAGCATAATTTGGATGACACTTCACACGCACCCACGGTGTTAAAAAGCTTAATCTTTTTTGTACTTGTTTCTCTCTTTTCTTTGCTGTTGTATAATATAATTTATGTGGTTGGAATATATTGTGTAAAAAGTTTTTTTTATATGAAAATTGTGTAGATCTTTCTAAATAAATACACTTTTCAAAAGAAATACTGTAAAAGCTGATTTGTCTATTTTTTTATTCACATTGGAACACATATGCTACAAGCCACACATGCATCAATTTATTATATTTATGTTTTTGGTAATGCAATGTTTAATTATATTATTTTTTTTATGAATAATTATCATACTTTATGATCTTTGCTTAATCTCATAAAAATATTTTCCCCTAAACATTATTTTTTCACAACTTGTATTGTTAAATAAAAAAATACGAATGATGCGTCCTCATCAAATCAAATCTACTCGTTTTATTTTTGCGTACGTGCAAGTTCTTTAAAGACGGGCGCGCTCCCGCTAGCTCGAGCTATAAGAGAGGTAACATGCACGCGCGTGGGCTGATGTACTCGCCCAAGTTTCCCGCGGAGACTGAAGCAGCGGATCTCGCGTCAGCGATTGCTTTTAATTCCCGTCAGGTGAGTAGTTAGGTTTTTATTTGTATTTTCTACACAATTTTTGAATATTTCACAGCTGATTTCAGGTATGAAGTATTTTGAATGGAATATACGTGATTGCTGTCTAAATGTCAGCTGTTTTCTTCAGAATTAAAAACCAATTGATCGTTAGTCGTCACGAGTAAAGTTTTCGGTTGGCTGTAAATTAACGGTCAAATCTGAAATTAACATTGTGTGAAATTACAGATAAAAACAAACAGTCTTAATTGATGCATTTTGATTTAGGTAGTTCTGAAAATGTAAATATTTAACGTTAATTTAGTGTGTTTACCCTTTTTTGGAATAAACTTGAAAGTAAATATTTGTGTCAGCTTTGCATTAATAACAGTTGTTGGATAGAAAAACCAAGATACACATCACATTTACCATCCAACTTCAATTTTATGATGGTCATCACGGTCATGTTTAATAGTTTGAAACATTTGAAAACATTTAAAATATGATTATCGCTTATGTTAGTAAAATGTAGCTTTCATTTTGGAAAAATATCTAAAGTTTCAAGCCATGGATACTTGATTTCAACTGTATAAATTACAAACTAAACCGAATTTGTATTCAAACATGTATTTAGCATATTAAAAGAAAAAGAAATTGATAGCAAAAACCAAACTTCAACAGTCATGCAATTTAACTGCAACTAGTCTAGAAATATTAGATCAATGAGATTGTAATGTGATGGTTCTATAAAATAAGAAGATATTTAATGAAATGGCCTGTTATGAAATATTTTTGGATATATTTTGCTTCTTCAAACTTTTGTATTTGGTCTCTGCATTTTTGATAAAGTCCAGCACTATTAATCTTAGTCAGCAAATACATGACCGAGACAATTCATGAGGATTTCAGTCCAAAAATAGTCCAAATTAATTACTGCATCAGGCAATTAAACTGGAAAATTAGCTTGATTTGAGTGATGGGGTGCAGCCGAATGATGATGAGCATCTTTAAGGCTGATCAAGATGAGTGACATGGATCTAATCACATTTGAATGGGAGAAAATACGCAATTTCATTAGTTAATGCACGTTTTCATATGCATATTAGCGCTGGCGGTGGGTGTATGTAAATCAAATGAACATTTATCATGCTGTGGTTGGGCTTGATTGATTAAAAAGAATCAGTTCAAGTGAGTCATTTGTTCTGAAATCATGATGTACTGGTTTGCAAAAATAACTGGTTAAAATAAGTTCCTTCTGGAGCGTTTTTTGTTAAAGACTTGGAAATTGTTGCTAAAACTGAAAATATGGTTGTAACATTAGATGTGGTGGAGTATTTGTCACTCACTAAAAACACCTTTTTCTAAAAGACCATCCCTTACAACAATAAACTGAGCATTTTTTGACAATGCTACCAGCTGTAGAGTTTTGTCCCACGTGTGTGTCAAAAGGGCCACAATGTGCCCCCCTGTGGACGGCTGCAGAATGATTTTTTTTCACCTCAATATAAACTCTAAGGGAGGAACTTAAAACAGATATTTAGTCTGAAATTATGTTATTTACAAAAACTGTTTTAATGATTTTCGATAGTTATCCATACAGTGTACACAGTTTTTACTTTCATGGGGGCATGTGATTTACAGATTACACTGAACAGAGCTGACTGCCAGACTCGAGGCGGCGCTCTGAAACTACGACGCTCCATCCTTATCAGGAAGTTGCAAGTGTACGTGTGCACCCGAAATTGGCAAAATTCAGTTGAGCTTGGAAGTTGCCTCATATTAGCCAAATGGCATTAGGCGGTGTCACGCCGTCTATATTTCTTTACAGTCTATGGTTTGAACCAAGACTCAGAAGGAATTCTTGACGATTGGCAGATGGTTCACCTTTAATTTTTCTCTTTAATTTTCATTTAAAAAATGCACTTCAATGTTTTAAATAAGAAATGTAACATTAACTGAGATGGTGGAAGAGATTGAGCTTTCAACTCTCAGCCCACCTTCATCTCCCAAACAGAGTCATGTATTACTCAATGAAGGAAACATTTTCTTGCTGTTCTACCCGAGGACCCTGTTGAAATCCTAATATAATTGGCGCTAAAGTGTGTTTTTGCAAATGAATGAAGTTTTTTTTCCTCCTGTAGAGAAGCGTGTGCCTCTGAGGCACAGCGCTGTCCGATCGGCTCATTCTCCAGCTGCTCTTCTGTCCATCATCCCCTCGTCTGGGTTAATAATTCAAGCTCTGATGTGACATGTGATTCAGGAGCGCTGACGGGTCACTTCTTCACTCTCCAGAGTCCAGAGGTGCTGCTCAGGTGAGCACCAGCTGTCCACACAAAACACTCCTCACCCAATTCTTCTTTTAGCACTTAAAAACCAAAGCTAACCTCCGGATGGCTTTCTTATGATCGTTTACAGTTTTTCTCATTTCATTTTTTCCAAAGACGTCTGTGTTTGACGGCGAGTGCCGTTTAGCTTTTAAAATCTTTCCCATCAGCCCCGTGGAGGCTTTATAGCAGGCTCTGGCTGCTGTGTTCTGACAGATATTGGTGACACGGGCACTTAGAGGAAAATTGCAGACCGGTTTCCCAGACGTCCAGCTGCTGCGTCGAAGGATCTGCTCATTATATAAATGCTGAGAATAGCGGGTTATTGAGTGGAATTACGCTAATCGTTCCTCAATAATGACGGGGTGAAACGCTCAAACGTTAATAAGCTCTCACAGAGAGGGAGGTTGTTTGTGCCGGATGCCCACAGAAGTTAATGATACCTTCTTGTAAATGTTTCGCTAGTAGGGCGGCACCATATTACAGTTGCCGATTTCGAAGCAGCCTCTAGGGTTCTCCAGATTTCTTCACACAGAGCAAAAGCATGCTTCAGGTGTAATGGGGAAATGATCTTTGTGCCGAATGATTTCTTTACTCTTCATGTAGACATTTCCCTGTGATTTTTTTTAAACCTGTTCATATTGTTCTTAATCGTATCTCAATGCCACGACCGTAACATCTTGTACAGTTTCTTTAAGCGCTATCCTCCTGTGCTCCATGAGATGAAGATATGTTTATCTTTTATATCCCCAAAACACCATGCCAAGCGTAATAGCATAGGAGCCAACTCTGGCGTCCACCAACATCCCATATACGTGAGAATCTAATCATAAGGACATGAATGACGCATCGGGGGGCGGTCTTCACGATACAAATAGAGGGCTCCAGAAACTGTTCACATTGAGAACGCTGTTCTTTGTACTTGTGAGCTTCTCACTGTGAATCATCAGTAAAGAAGCTTCTTTTGCACTCTGCTTTTCTGTGCTGTTTATTACTCAAGACGGTCTCTCTCAAGAGTCTCAAGAGTCTCAAGACTCATCTGCGGGGGATGGACTGGTTTCAGTGTACCTCGCATTTCACCAAAAGTGAAAAATCATAATTTTCCTGGTCATGACTGATGTATGTATTTCTTTGTGACGTGTTCTTTTTGCTTTGCATGTTTGTTTTGATAAACCTGTGTTTTTATTTAAAGAAGACCTGAAACATGTGCAGTTCTTTTGTTCTTGTACACAGAATGAAATAATTTGGGTTGAAAAAGCTACAGTGCTATGCTAAAGTTTAGCCACCCCTGTAAATTGTCATGGTTTACTTTTATAAGAAATATAGAATAAATATCATGTAGGAGACAAACACAGTGATATTTGATAAAATATTAAAATTAGATGATGACATCATAATCTGTTTCTCCGCATTTTGGCTGATGTTAAATAGTCAAAGCACATCTTACAAAGGATCTCACACAGTGACAAAATGGTGAGGAGCTGAGGCTGCAACTATTTACAAAATACTTTTAAACCCAGTTTAGCTCTTTCAAACGCCAGTGTATTTATGAAGGAGGTGAGCGCACCTCGATCTTGTGCTCTTTTGCCGCTCTGGCTTTAAAACAGTTGGGCATTTCATACTTCTGTTCAGTGCACATATTGATCAATGCTAATGCTAGCCTGTGCAGGGAGTTGATGCTAATTCCTCTGAACGGAATCAAGAACAATCTCTTTGTTTTGCGTTCACAGGTTGATGTACGTCAGTTCTGTGTCTTCAACATCTGATCGATTAAAAACAACTCTTCGGGATGTTTGGGCACACATGAGGACAGCCGGATCAACCCACGGAACGGACCTCTGTGGATTCTATCACAACAGTCAGTCTTAGAATCCCAAAACGACAGCTAGAATCTTTTTTTGGATGGGTTAGCATCTTTTACTCAACATCATTTATTTGTTTTTTCATTATACTTTTTGCTTTGTTTGGTATTTGAGACAGTAGAGGATAGAGCAGGGAGAGCAGAACCCAGATCACTCACGGCACAATTGAATGCAAAAGAGTGGTTATAGATGTTAAAAATAGATATACATTTATCCTGTCAATTAATCTTTACTCCATGACCAAACTTCATCATTAGCCTTTTATCGAACATCAGCACCAAGTCAGCAAATATTATCAGTTATCTAGCACTTTATACTTCACCGGTTATTTATCTTTATCAAATTAATTTAATAACAGAATTATGTATAGCCTCAAATTGTAATTTATGCAAAACGTTTACATTTTAAACACCACAAACAGTCATAGTTCAATAGAATGTTCAGGTAATACTTTAACTGCATGTTCATTGGATTGCACCAATTCTGGTTAAGTTCAGAACGACGCTTTAAAAAAATGATTCGCCTTCTCAACTTTTACTTCCTCAATTCACCGCTATGGTCATTATAATTATTACATTTAGTAAAATAAAATTCCTCTAATGTCAAACTTCAATCAAAGAGTTTTCATTAAAATTATAAAAGACCATTTAGCAAACAGTTTATTGTCATAAACAGTTAATTGTGACATCCCACGTCTATATTTTCACTGGGAATCACGTGTTTTGAGTGAATGGATTCAATTCCCTGACATTAGCGTGCTAATGAAACACTTTTAGCCAGGGAGGCTCATCATCATCATCATCATCATCATCATCATCGATTCATTTCCTATTAATGGTAATCTTTTTTGTTTGGTTTTCAAAAATTGTCCCTTCATCTTTAAAGAGATAAACTTTTAGCCGTCATCTTAGTGTCCCACGTGGGGCCAACACCTTCAAGAACCCTCCAATCCCATCTGCCACCAATAATCCCAAAGCAATCTCTGCGTGAGCTAGTTTTCATCCATCTCTTTGTGTCCTGTCATGGCTTCTGGGTCAAATCCGATGTGACGGCTCTGAAATAAACATCCCTGTCCTTTTGCTCCACTTGTGTCACTTCCTGTCCTCATCAAGCGGTCACCAGCTTTGACTTTGACCTTCTTTGTCCACTTTGAGGCCAAACTGGCCAACCACTCCATCCACCCCACCCTTCAGAACGCTTGCAGGTTTTGTCGTCGAGCTCCCTGGAGGATGAACGATGTGTCTACATCGGACTACGAGCAGTTTTCTGTGGGTCCCTCGTTCCCTGGGTTCCCCAGCAGTGCGCCCTTTGGAGTGGACGCCGAACAAAGGACGGCGTTTGCCTTCGTGGGTCTCCTGATGCTGTTTCTGGTTTTCTTGTTGGTGCGTTGCTTTCGGATCTTGCTGGACCCTTACAGTCGAATGCCCGCCTCCTCTTGGACAGATCATAAGGAGGGTTTTGAGAGGGGACAGTTTGACTATGCTTTAGTGTGATGGAGGCACGAGCTGCCACTTTAGCCTTAGCCCAGCCTGTGGCCAAACACTTTAGCGTTTGATGCTAGCTGTGTCTCTGGTTAGAATTGCAGGGAACGACTGTAGGACCTCTTTTTACAGCCAAACAGATCAATTCGTTGTTGCACAGTGATTCAGGGTGGATTGCTTGGTGTCAGATCCTGATGTCTGAAATCTGGTACATCTGTCAGCCATAGATGTTCACTTTCTTTTTCATCCAAGCACTCTCTCACTGTTTCTAAAAATGCTTTTTACAACTGTACAATTGATTTTTGTTACAGTTATCTGCAATTAAACATCTAAGAGGCATCTGTGTTAGAAATGTAACATTTGTCAATCAGAATTAGCTGTGTTCACATTTGTAGTTTTGGTTAATTTTCACCAAAATAACTGAATAATACATTTAGTCTTGGTCCGTTTGGCATTTGACATGAACTTTCTGCGAAGCTTCGGGCATGCATGGACGTTTCTGATTGTGTGGGTTTTTGTGCCGTGTGTCTTATTTGATGGAACTCTCAAAGATCATGAAGAGCACCGTAAACGCGCTAAACACGAGGATTGCTTCTCAACTTTGTAAATTGCTGTCTCTGGTGATCATTTTTAACAGCAGGAGCACAATCAAACAACTGCAGATTTTGTAGTTCTGAAATAATCCACAGTCACATATCGTTTCGTCTGTTTGCTTACGTTAATGAGATTAACGGAAGCCAACTTATCCGTTGACAAACTTACCAAGCTCAATTGTTTTTCCTGGATGTCAATCGAACCCAGTCGCACCACTTGGGAATTTTGGCGCATTTGCAAAAAGCACATTTGCAGTTCATGTCTGGTTTCAATGGACTGAATACAGAGGAGCAAAGGGCCATCGTAGACTCCAAGACGAGTAGACTCCAATCTGATGCATATTTATAGTTTTATCAATATCTCTACAAGAATATTGGTCTTTTCCCAAAACAGAAGACGTGGCATCCTTCATCAAGAATTTGAGAAGATTGGACACACATTGGAGATTTTTTCCCACATGCCTTGACTGACATGAAAATAACTATTTTTTTAATGCAGTCACTTCCTGTTTGCTTTGTAGAGCAGTGTGGTTCCGTTGCCTTCCACAAACCCGACTTTACTTCAGAGGCTCGTGTGGAAACCCTTTAAGACTTTGTAATGAAGTGTTCGTCTCGATGTTCCAGACTCTTTACGGCGGTGCGCAATTTCAGCCGTGACTCAGAGTTGATCAGCTCTCTAGCAGAGATTTAGAAATGTTTGAAAGCTTTATTTTTATATCCTGACTCAGGCTTGGAGTTTGGCAACACGCTGTGTCAAGTTTGTAGCTTTCACCGATGTGCAAAGATTGTTCCGACGGGAAACTGTTTTGTAAGTAGATGCATATTTTTCATTTTGTGTTTGAAATAAATGCTTTGCATTTCTTATGGACAGAAAGTTTTTTGATTACTCACCCGCCTACAACAAGGTTTCTGAAGTTTCCTCTTCAATAGAAGTCCATTTATATGGACTGAACCATTTTTACATGAAGTAAAACTTTTAATCCATTTTATTTGAAATAGTTCATTTTCCGACAAGCTTATTCCCTTTCGGGGTCTGCTGTCTATCTCCAGTGCACATTGGGCGGGGGTACACCCTGGATAGGTCGCCAGTACATCACAGGGCAACATTCACACCTAAGGGGGATTTAGATTATTCAATTAACCCAACCGCATGCTTTTGGGATTGTGGGGGAAACCCACTTAAGCACAGGGAAAGCCTGTGAAAATTAAGTATTTTACATTTTTAATGAAGAGAAGAAGAAGTTCATACTACGATCAAAAATCTTACCAGGCAAGAATAAAAAAAGTGTACATTTTATTCAAAAACAATCTTTAAATGTTAATAAAAACATGAATGTTTCAAAATAAACAGTTCACAGTTTCTTTCAGCACCAATGTTCATGATAACATCTATCGCATCAGCATACAAATGACAGACACGAGCTTAAAAATATAACCCTTGTTTTATTGCAATTGGTCGTTTGACACATGTTCACAAACATAGATTTGACAGATGGACCCTTTCAGAAACCGTATAAAGGAACAGATTTGGAAATGGCGTACGTTATGGATAGCTGTGGCTCAAAAAGAAAATAAATCAATGGATCTGACGTTATCCTGAGCGATCCGGTGCACGTTCTTTGGTCTGAAGTTTGCAACGATTTCAAGTTCACTGTCGATTTTCAGCATACAGTACAGTTGCGCACGTTCGCTCTTTTACATGTAGTGGCTTCAACACAAACATAGATATAAAAGAATACAAGTTCCCACGATAGACGAATGGTTATGCATAAATATAGCTCAGGCTGTCGTACAGTGCAGGTATTTGTATGTTCATGAACTATCTCTAGCACCAGAATCAAACTGAACATCCTGGAGATGAAATCTAGCACACAGCCTTGGAAAAGAGTCCCATATTGCTTATCGACGCAATAAACTCTAAATGTGTTAGATGAAGGATGGAAGCTCATGTAAACAGTGACATCTCAGTGACAGTTCAAGGATTTCATCAAGCCTCCATTTTGTGAGGAAGTTAACAGCTCTGAAAAGCTATTTATCGATTGTTTACAAGGTTCGCAGTCTTTGATGCGTAGGAATACACAATTTAGAGAAGAAATACAAACAAAATCTACATTTCACTTTAAAATATACAATTAAAGCTTTGATGCTATTGATTTTTCAGCACTGAGACAGTACAAGAGACAATCACACATTAAAAACACGAAAGCTATTTATAAAAGAAAAGTGTCACCTTTGCAAACCACAAATCAAGTTTGAATGTAAAACAGCGTACGCTGAAGTCTTAGCACCCTACTGAGATCCTAAAAATGAGGTTTGCGTTCCCTCTCGGAAGTTGAAAGTGTGTTAGCATGTTCGCTTCTGCAGTGTTTCAAGAGGATGGCTCGCCAAACAACCGTTATGTCCCAAAGAGATTGCGCGTCTCCATCTGCAATAAAAATGGCCTCTGCAGGTTTCCAATTCTCCATTCCCATTTGCTTTGTTTGCATAGTGTGCTATTGTCAAGTACTCCATTAAACACACCGAGACTCGAGTATGGAGTATCTGAAACAAAGACTCACATGCCACTGAAAGCATATTCCAACAATCTTCGCCAATTTTGTCGATTTCTCCCTGATTTAATATGCAGTGGAAGCCCAGTGCAAATTCAGAGTGTTTAGCACCACTTTTGCCTGTGTCTTAATGGAATACAAGGAAATGCCAATTTTTTTTCCACTATATGTAATAAAACCAGTTTTGATGGAGAACCTCGAGCATGATTTTTAAATTGGGATTGGTTGCAGTAGTTATAAGTGACAACAAATACTACCTTTTTTTTTTTTACATGTTTTCCAGATCCAGGTCCTCTACCTATGGCTGTTGCACTTATTCTTGATATTTGAATTAATTTGCTGCTTTCCATTGACTCTTGCCTTTATCCGGAATCTTTGGTTTTGTTTAGTGCCTGCCCTTGACTCTTGGCTGTATACATGGTCTTTGGGTTTCTTTGCATCCCACATTAACCCCCAAATTAGAATTAGAATTATTTAAAATTTTGAATAGCACTGTGATTAATATCTACATGGTACACTCCTCTTCTTAACAAATGTGTCTCACATTCAGCGTCTTAGAAAAAATGGTTATGGTTGTCTAAAAGTTACGTCATGGTTTTCCCAACAAAACTGGTTTAGCATTAGCTAGACATGCACCACCCCAGTTAGATATTTTCCTTTTGTACGTGAAATGAGGTAAGAAAATGTGGCGGCCAATGAAAACACTTCAGAAATGTTCATCAGAGCATGCATTTGCGGCACACTCTCACTCGACCTGAATGTTGTGGTAGTTCCTGCAGTCCTTTGTGACTTTATCTTCCCTAACTGTACAATACTCAGGAAATGACAAAATACTCGTTGAAAAAAAGTTGGGCCGCAGTTGTCGGGGTGAACGAAAAGTCACATAAAACATTTTCTGTCTTTCATTCATCAGGTTTTTAAATGTGGAAAATAAAGTTGCAACTTACTGCTGATTAAAAACTAGCATCCTGATTGTCATTAAAAAGAGTTTGCTAATGCGCTTATGCTTCATTAAAATGGCAAAATGTATTTCCTATTCGCTCTGCCTGAAGTGTTTTTGAACACAGCATATTTTGAAAGGTTTATTAAAAGTTAAAATTAAAGAAACTCAAACAAGTTTGGAAGTATAAGGAAAGACGTTGAACTATTTCTTGACGTCCAAACCACTGAAACCAATGGTTGACAACAAGAAAATAGAACATTTTGAAACCCAACTTTATGGAGTCGCGTAAAGGAACACAGTCTTATCAGAGCTAACCCCTGCTGCAGTGAAGGGCATGGGTCAAAGGTCATGGAAAGAGTCGTCAAAGGTCAGTCTCAGTGCAGGTGGATGTGAAGCTTGATGCGCAGGGCATCCCCAATTTCCCCGAGCAAGTAGTCACGGTCGTGCTGGTCCTCCATTTCCTGAAGTTTACTAGGACCAAATAGCCGCAAGCTAGCGATTTCCAGGCGGTACAAACCTGGCGACGGTGGTTTTCGACTCAATCTCAGCACGCTCTTTCCATCACGGCGCTCCAAGATACGGAAATGTTCTCCTTGGTTCCCGTGGGTTATGACGTAGCGCACATGGTGCTCCAGAGGTTCCAGTGCAGGAAGCAATTCAAGAAGAGGTTCTTTGTTTTGGAGATGCGCCAGACTCAGGTTCATGGGGATTGAGGTCTGAATATCCATGCTAGCCATGCTAACCGTCTCCTGAAAACAAACCACAGTATTTGGGAACATTAGAGAAGGGTTGGTGGCATTTTCATTTTGTTCATTTCAGTTTTTGTTTCTTTATTTGTTTAAACACAAGAACGTCAGAATCAGAAAATCATACAGTATTAATTGCTGAACACGACCACAAGGATAAAAATAACTAGTTACTAGTAGACTAGTCCTGCTGATAATTCTGGATCTGCTGATGCACACTGGAATCATCAAACCTACCTTGAGCTCGTTATTATCAGCATCACGTCTATTGCGGCCTTTCTTCCCGAGGTCACCGTTGATCTTGCATTCGTAGCAGGCCTCTGGGGAAAGAGACTCTTCCTCGTCTGCTCCCTCCGAGGGGAACTGACCCTGGAAGCCCACGCCTGCGATGCAGTGTCTGGAAACAAGGAAATAGAAACAATGCTCTTCCTAAAACAGAAACAAATTACTTAAATCTTGTTAAAATCAACCCAGCAAAACGATTCCATCAAACCAAGTTTTAAAAACGATAAACTACATTAAAACTGCCATGTGTCAACTCTTATCTAATCAAACGAACCATTGCTGGTCTTATAATTAGACAGATTGTCTTAAAACCAAGATGTTTTCTCTTTCTGATAACATCGTATAAAAAAAAAACCATTGGTGAAAACTAGTTCTAGTAGAACTCTTCTAAATCTAGTAAAACAATGTCCTTAAATCATGACGAAAATATTACAAGATCTTAAACCGGTATGATGATACAATTCATTCATCTTTAAAGAAGCAAAAAAAATGTCAAATCTTTCTCCAAATTGGTTGAATAAATGAAAAGTTGTAAATAAATAAAAAACAAAAACAGAGAGGCTCTAAACAGAGACTGGCAGACTAGCTCATTAAGTTTCAAGAATAGCCAGAAACATGTAGAGCTCTGCGGTGGATTAGGTTAGAGGTGAACTCTGCAGGAGCTGAGGCTCCACACCTAAAGGAACGTTTGTTATCCAGATTGTTGCTGTGCTCTCCTTTAAATCCTGGAGATTTAGCAGAGTCAACTAACGAAAGGAGTCAGGGATTGTGGAATACATTCAGGTGAGTTCCTCCTCCAGCTCAAAACACAACAGGAATGCATTCGGACTCACCCTTGACCTGCTCTGAAGAAGCCTCCAGGGCATCCACACAAGTATCCTCCATCTGTATTGGAGCATCCATAACTGCAAGGGTTATTTCCCTGGGAGCATTCGTTGACATCTTGGCATCCGCCAGCGCTGGCTTCAAAGTCGAAACCCGATGGGCACACGCATTTAAAGCTGCCCAGAGTGTTGTAGCAAGACGCAGACCCACAGACTTGGTTCCCGGCGCATTCGTTCTCATCTGAAGAAGAGGCTAGAAATGAGTTTCCGATGTTCATCGACGAGTTCATCGAGAGTCGTCTTCAAGTACTCACCCACACATTGGTTCCACTGGTAGTGTTGGACATAACCCTGCGGGCAACCGCAGCGATATCCTCCCATCATGTTCTGGCAGCCATGTTGGCATCGATGGTTTCCGCCACATTCATCGACGTCTGTAAAAGAGGATGTAACTTGAGTCAGTGGGCGCAGGACTTTACAAAACACCTTGGTGTGGTTTAAAACGACGGCACCTGAACGCAGACTACCACTGTTGTGTGAGTGATCAGGTGAATAGAATTAATACATAATTTATGTTGAATTGGTTTTCAGCATTGAAAGGTCGTTTACACTTTTTGTCAGCAGATCAGACAGGACATAAATTGGGAGAGAAGGTTGGAAAATCAAACCTGTGCAAGGTCTTTTATTCTGAACAACCAGTTGCTTAACTACAAATGTTAAGGCGACTTCTGTTTTATTTTCACTGTATTCTATGGTAGATTTAAAATGATCAGCAATAAGGGGAGTGACTAGCTTGCTAACGCTAACAATTACTGCAAAACGTTTTCCAAAAATATTATGAGTTTTCACTGTTAAAATGTAATATTTACAATGGGTTAAAGTGTCATCAGTGCAGATGCAAAATCTAACTGCAAAAGTATATAAAATATACAAAAAATACAACATTTTAAAGAGCAGTCCCACGTGTGCACCAAACTCTGAGGTGGGTTTTCCAAGCACCATGCACAAGAACATGAATTCAAATTTAAACAAAGTATAAGTCCACAGTTTGTTTTTCACGTTTGTCTCAACTTTCTTGGGATGCTCCCACACATCTGCATCTTGTGTTGATCGATTTGGACACCCCTAGGCCGTCCTGTCCGCCCTTGTACATTCAGATGTTATTTGTTCGGAGGTTCTTAGACACTCCATTTGCATTAAGTTGCGTCAACACAAAGAGACACTAGGTTAAGATTCAAAGGGCCAATCTGAATAAATCTCTCGTAATCACAAGATTTCTCGTAAAGCTTGCTTATTTTATGTATTCGAGCAATCTGATACATTGGCGAGCCAGCCAGGAGACCCCAAAATCTAACAGGAGCTAACTGTGCTACAACCATTTCAAAACGTGGATATCGTTAGTGCTTTTTCATTACTATTGACTTACACGATTTATTCTGAGAAACACGTTTTACTGCTGACTGCAGCATCTTCAATCCAGCTTTAATTGTTTGTGGAGTACATGAGGAAACTGCCCCATTGCTTAGGATTATGTTTAATTCTCTGGTTCAAGCTTTAAATTGGAGAATTGAACCAAAGATGGGAACAAACCATCGCAGTTGAGTCCCGTGGGGTCCAGAGAGAAGCCCTTCTGGCACTCGCAGTTGAAGCTCCCTGGAGTGTTCAAGCAGGAGGCTCGGGATCCGCAGACGTTCGGCTGATTGCTGCATTCGTTGTTGTCTAGCAAACGGAGCACAGAGCCAGTCTTAGCTCAGAATGAGCTGATCAATAATTTAGCGCGCTAGCGAGGTGCCGTTAGTTCACATGGCTCACCTATGCAAGCCGTCTGGTGCTGGGTGAAGCCCGAGGGACATTTACAGGTGAAGCCGCCGATGGTGTTGACGCACAGGAACTGACAGTTGTGCTGCTTGGTGGAACACTCGTCCAAATCTGGGGTGAAGGAAATAGAGTAAAGTAAAATGCTAAATAATGCAATTATAATCACGGAATTGCTTCAGATTAAAAATAATGTCTGAATAGAAAACATTCTACAACAAACTCTTAATAAATAAATAAACAAACATTTTTGTGGAAAATTAGTCATCAGCATGCCAGTAACACTGTGTTTTGGTAAAATTGATTGTCATATTTCTGATAATAGCCAGTGGTTTTAAATGGTTTACAAAGGTAAACTTCAGTGATTTAAATATGACTTAAAACCGTTTAAACAACTGTTTTAATTGTAAATTTTAAAGCTGTTTCTAATTTAAACTTTTGACTTTTTCAAGCGGTTTGAAAACTACTTAAAAATGCAAATGTTTTTATTTGCAAACTTTCAAAATTGTTTAAAATGGTTCGCACACATTGACTGTAAAACTTAAACCGGTTTAAAATGTGGTTTCAACGCGTTAATCTTGAAACTGTGCAATTGTTTCAATTTGTAAATGATTTACAAATGATCAATTATGGTTTCGAAGCATAAAATTTCAAACTGCAACAGGTTAAAAAATGGTTTAATGTAAAAATAGTGGCATTTACAGTGATTTCAATAGTTTATAATTCTATTAAAGCGCTCTAACCTTTGCAGGTCTTGCCGTCCGGCTGCAGGATGTATCCTCTGGGACAGGAGCACAGGTAGCTGCCCTCGGTGTTCTTGCAGAGGAAGTTGCAGGGTTTCGGCGACTGAGAGCATTCATCCAGGTCTGATTGATTAAAAAAGGTCTTTAATGTTAACGCTCTGATCTGCTTTACCTGGTGTTGTGTCAGAGGGAAGGGTTCATACCGATACAGGAAGTGCCGGTGAAGTCGGCGGTGTAGCCTAGGTTACAGTGGCAGCGGAAAGAGCCGACGCTGTTGATGCATTGACCGTTCTTGCACAGGTTTGGCATCACCTCGCACTCGTTTATATCTGCAGCAAGCAATAAAACACACAAGTGAAATGCTGGTTTAAACCAAACCGCTGAAAATAAAGCTGTTTCTGTTGGCCGACCAAATCTGAATTAGGGAGTCTCTGACCTCTGCCATCGGTGGTGTATCCTGGGCCATGCGGGCACATCCTCTTGTACTGCACAGTGCCTGGCAGAGGACAGAGCTCACACAGCGTGCCCCATCCTCGTCCTGTATTGCAGCAGCACTCAGATTTGGTGACGGAGCTCCGGGTGCTGGACGACTGCTGGCACATGGTCTGAAGGACCTCGGTGAAGCACATGCCCTTACGGTTGTCTGAGAACCAAAGAAAAAGCTTTTTAATCTCAAGTTAGAGTTATTTCCAGCTCGTGTCGCCGTACTATTCTTCTTCTGCCGATGGCAAAAATTACTAGCACTAGGGCGTCATAGAGGTGAAAAGTGTAACTGCAGGCGTCTACACCAGTAATCTGATTTAAACGACTTAATAACAAAATAATACCAACAACAGTTTGTAAATGCTCTTTGTGTTGACTATTCTATTCACCCGGGCGTAGGGTCGTAACAAACAAGTCTCCAACCTATTATCTCCCACGACCCCCATAGGAACTCTGGCACCCCCACAGGCTGGGAAGCACTAGTCTGTATACTCCAAATATACTCCAGTTCTTTGTTTGTATTAATTAAAGTATTTTAAACTCAGCGTTTGGCCTCTTACCGATGCACTCGGTGCCGGTGGAGCTGGGTTCGAAGCCCTCGTTGCACTCGCAGCGGTAGCTTCCTACTGTGTTCACACAGCGACCGTTCTTACAGATGCCTGGCTTCGTGCGGCACTCGTTCAGGTCTAATGGGGGAATTAAATCATTTGAGAGAGAAGGATGTCACTCGTTGCGGTCTGATGATGCAAGACTTCAAGACGAACAGGGAGAGATTAAACTCGCTCATGCACCCAGACAACCAGCAGAGTTCAAAGGTCAAAATGATGCCCAAAATAGTTCTATGTAAAACTTTTTGGAAGAGATATTATAGGACTAAAATAACCATTTGACTTCATCACAAAACATGGCTCGGCTCCGGGTGGCATAAACCTTAGTGATCAGCTGTCTTTAAATGGTTGCAGTGTTATTAAAATGACCTGTAGGTGGTGCTGTTTCTAACAACTGTTTTTGGGTCAGCAGTGGGTGCTTACGACTCCCACCAAGTTTGGTTCCAATCTATCAAACTGCTTCAGATTCAGTTTGGTACTGAAATAGAGGGTTTTCACAAATGGCAGAGAGGAAGTTCAGTTTATGGTAAAATGATCTTTGTCCATGTGCTCTTCCAGATTCCCGGTCAGCCAGCTCAGTCACTTCCTGCATCTGCAGTCTATTGCAGTTATAGAGCTTTTACAAAGGATCACGATCAACAGAGTAGGTTGAATTTACATATTTATATATGGATCTCATTTTGATCTTGTAATTATTATTGTTGTGTTGTTTAACACAGTGATGCAAACTGTGATGCTCAGCTGCGGTGCTGTAGATTTTCTGATATCATTTTTTTGCTGCAAAGTTGGTAAAATAACACATGAGAAACTGGAGGAAATTGAGCGGGAAGATCTGTTGGCATCTGTTGGCTCTACGTGATCCAATGAAAAAGGTCAGATTTTCAAACTTAAGCTTGAAAAAAAGTTGTTACAAAATGTTTTGCGTATATTTGTAGGTTATAGAGAAATTAGGGTTAGGGTTACCACAATTTTTATCAAATGTGTTTATTTTATGAATTTGGGAATTAATGTCTTGGGAGTAGTAAGAATATGAATTAGGAATTTCCATATCTCCAGAACACTAAGGGGCAGTATATTGAAACTTCGGAGGCTACCTCAGATTATCGTTTTTATAACATGCACCAAGTTTGGCACCAATGCACAAAACTTTTAGAGAGATATAGCCTTGTGACCATTTTTTGCATTAAAGTTATTCACTAATTATTCGAAAACGGTTAAAAATTTACATTGATTGTCAGGAGGCGAAATTAAATCTGTTTAATCTGCAACAAATAATTTCAACCTGATTGGAGTTTGATTTGATCATTGTTCAATTGGATGAAAAGTTTTGGTTACATTCATTCAGCAAAATTAAATCTGAAGATTTTTTTCTTGAAGGCATGAAAAAACGTTATTATGATGGAATGACTAATCTTTGTCTCATTGTTCTTAAATGTATTTATGCACATCATTTTAAACTGATTTGATTTTGTTGGAGAAATAAACTGGACGGAAAGGTTTACCAAGTTTTTTACCAATTTTTTTAGTTAAACTTTGGCCCACATGGTGAAAACTGAAGAAGAGGAATTGGAATGAGAAAAAGACGAATGGATGCAATAGGAGCCTTCAGAGCATCATCTATCCTCCCCTAGAGTTAACTATGATCTAAAAACAAAACACTGCATCGACCTGAATTACGCATGAATGTGGTCCAACTACACAGACACATGCTAATGCTAGTTTCTCACCCATGCATCCCTCTCCGTCAGGTCTGCGGGTCATCCCGGCGGGGCAGATGCACATGAAGGTGCCGATCTGGTTTTTGCAAGCCATTCCTCTGGAGGCGCAGTCGTCCAGACCTTCAGCGCACTCGTCCTGATCTGGGAACCGATACAAGCTTTGCTTCACAAACTTTGATAAAAAAAAAAAAAACGTGTTTCATCGACGGGTGGCGCTCTCACCGCGGCACATACGGTTGTCGTCACGCAGCACGTAACCCGTCGGACACATGCATTCGTACGAGCCGAAGGTGTTCACACAGCGGAAAGCACAGAGGAGAGGATTCACCGCGCACTCGTTGACATCTGGAGAAAAGCAGACGCTCGTTAGTAAAGAGAGGGATCATTAAATCCAAGCTGCTCTACCTTCGCAGGTCATCATGGGTCCAGGCTCGAATCCCTCCTGGCAGGAGCACTCGAAGCCTCCTGGTACATTCGTGCAGGTGCCGTTTCCACACGGGTTTCCGATCGAACACTCATCGGTATCTGGAGATCAGTGAGATCAACGTTCAGACCCGGCGGAACTGTTTATAACATTGAATGCTCGAAATCTCAGAGATTTAGTTTACTTTCATTTGAAAATATATATACATTGCAATAATATATATTGCAAAATAAGTGCTGAACAGAATCATTGAGCTTTGATTTTTAAATAGTTACAAAACAACACACGAGAAATGAACAAAACGCGCGGTTCTACCCCTTCAGGAGTCTAACTCACCCACACAGTTGACTCCAGTGTAGTCGAGGTTGTATCCGAAGGGACACTCGCAGCGGAAGGATCCGTCGGTGTTAATGCACTGGCCGTTCCCGCAGATCCCTGGGTTTTCCACACACTCGTTCATGTCTGCAGACACGCCGGGTGTTAGGGTTAAGGGAAGGACAGGGGAGTTCAAAGTGAATCAAGTTTTTCTCACCCTCGCGTCCTTCAGAACTCGGCACGGCCTCGTGACCGTAGGGACACAATGTGTGAAAAGCAGCTGTCGGGAGATGAGAAAGCGAGATGTTTATCAGCCAATCACAAGCATCCTGCTGATTGCAGATACCAACCTTCGCTCTCTCGAGGACAGAGCTCGCAGGGGTCTCCCCAGCCCTCCCCAGGCATCAGGCTGCAGCAGCACTTGGCTTTAGTGGTGTTCAGAGGCTTAGGAACCGAACACTTGCCAGCTTCGAAACGAGTGAAGCAGAAGCTCTCGCGCGTGTCTGAGAGAAAAAGACAACTCTATGAAGCTTGTGCTCGTCCACAAAGAAAACAAACGGCTTCGTCTGTTAAAGCTGATCAACAAGACGATTAATGTGTGTCTTCGGGTCAGATAAAGTAGCCAGAGAACGTGTGGAGGTCTCTGCAGACTCTAGGCTCTAGTTGATTTAACATTTCCCATGAACAGGAAGGCCATCTTTTAGAAATGCAGTAGGCTCCCATTGTAATAATGACTGGCACCAACAACCGGGTTGAAATCAACTTACCGAAGCAGCGCCGTCCGTTGTCTGAGAGAACGAATCCGGGCTGACAGATGCACTGGAAGCTTCCCGGTGTGTTTTTACACGTTCCGAACTGGCAAATGTTAGGCTCCACGTTGCATTCGTTGATATCTGTGGAACACAAGTGAAAAACGTCCAAGAGGCTCATAAAGTTTGGAGATGGTTTTGGTCTTCATCAAGTTTTCTTGATTTTATGCACAAGGTTTGTTGCTAATAAAGTAAAGTAGGTACAGTGCCACCTTCTTGATATTCTATTACTCTATTCTTTAATGCTACGATGGCACTGCAGCTTTGGTTTGAGACGAGGTCTGCGCTTGAGAAAAGAGCAGGAAAGTCAAGTGTTTTTTGATAGACTTTCAAAACAATGTAACGCAACCCTTGCTGAAATGGTTGTTAGTCTATATCTCCACAACGCTTTCATGTATTGACCCCATCTCTGGTGTATGTTAAAGCAACAAAGATTTGAGGTTGCCTGAATTGTTTTGGTGAAGTGCCCCCAAGTGGTCTGGAGATATTTTAAAAAATACTGTTTTGGCTTATTACTAACACTCCTCCTAGAATGTTCAATTTCCATAAAACGTTAATCAGATCATCCTCAGACTACTGTGGGAAAACGTAATTAAGTTCATATTTAGAAAAAGTGAAGCGTTTTGTTGAATGCCATGATTTTGATTTAAAGAAAAAAAAAAAGACAAATAATTTAGGAGCTTGTGCCGTCTAAAGCTGTATTTCTTCAACAGTATCACGTATCGTCCCCACGCAGCGCCATCTAAAGGTTAAAACTTTTCACAGCAAAGCAGCTACACATTTTTTAATCTGCTTGTTTCCTTTAGGGGTCACGGATGTCTGCTGGTGCCAGCACACTTGGGCCGGGAGGCAGGGGTACACCCTGGACAGGTCGCTAGTCCATCGCAGGGCAGCAAGCATTTTAATTTAATACGTTTTAATAAATGTTTACTACCATAGTGAAGAAATGTCTTTGTTTGCCTTTGATAAATGTAACAGTACACTTAGTTCTACTTCAAAGAGAGATAACATCTGTTAGTGCAGGATTCTAAAGTTTGACTAAATGTCTTTTTTTCCTTTGTATTTGTTAGTGACGATATAATGGTAATGTGCTCTTTTCTTAGTCTTACCAACACACTTGTCGTTCTGCACCTCGTATCCCGGTGGGCAAATACAACGGAAGGATCCGTCGAGGTTCTGGCAGGTCCCTGGCTGGCAGGCGCCCGGCAGCGTCACACACTCGTTGATGTCTGGTATTGATCAAACACAAATGTGCATAAATTCACTCCATTTTGTAATCGTCATAAACAGTGTGTTCAATTCAACCAATGCATTGTTTATCAAACACACGCAGCTATGGAAATGAACTCGAAATGAACGAACCCGCGCAAGACTTTCTCTGCTCTATTAAATCACATACAGCCCTGCAGACATGGAATCCATCTCGCTGTGATCAAACTAATAGATTTTCAGATAAAAATAAAATAAGATTTCCTTTGTACTTCTACAAATGTGCTTCTCGCTAGTTTTTATATTTCTGCTCCGATGGGGATCAATTATCCAAATGAGAAACGTGATCAATGAAAGCTTTTCTAGCTCTGATGAGGACTGTAAAGTGTGAAGCTTCGAGTGATCGGCAGTGGAAGAGGCTGAGGATTGAATCAGCTAGGAAGATGCGCATTATTAATATTTAATATTAAGATTAATTACTTAATAATAAACCAAATGTAGTGGATGTAACAATTAAAGTAAATAATGTAAATTTGTATTTGTTACTGAAATTTTATTTGATATGATTATCTATTGACTTGTACACAATTACAAGCACTTTATAAACCATTTATTGGTTAAATTTAACATTTGTGCCAGATATCTCCTGTTTACGTGAACAATTTACCAAATAGCTTCAAGTAAAACAAAGCCATGACTTTTATTGACTCTTTAATAGAGGTATCTGTGTGACGGTGGAGGTTATTTGTGTGAAATTAACATAAACTTTGAACTATTCCTTGAATTTAACATTGGGTAAAAATGAGGTATTGAATAGTTTGACTAAGAAACAAATAAAGAATTGTTCTTGTATCAGGAAATCGGCAAGTCTGCTTCTGAAATGGGAAATAAAATGTACTTAATTATGTAAATAGCTCCGTTTTAAATAACTCAAGAAGTTTTTTTTTATTTAGTACAGTGTTTCCTTTCTATACTTTAATTAATCGTTAACAAATGCAGTTGTTTCTCTTTAATCATTAATATCAGGTCAAATTTATTTATAAAGCACATTTAAAACAACCAGGTGACCAAAGTGCTGTACAGGCAAAACATACATTTCAAAAATAAACAGAAGATACAAGAATACACGTTTTAAAGGATTAAGAATAATAAGAACACCTCACAGTTGTGATGAGGATAAAACGATCTGATCTACAAAGAGTTAAACAAGTAAAAATCCTCATTAGTTAATGTTCTTTTGCTAACCCTGTTAGTGATAAAAGCAGTCTCACCGACGCAGTTCTTCCCGTCTGGAGTCAGGTTATATCCGTCCAGACACAGACACCTGAAGGAGCCCATGCTGTTAAGGCAGTGGCCGTTCCTGCACACCTGGCTGGCGTGAACGCTGCACTCGTCGATGTCTGCAGAGCAGATAATCACATGACTTCAATACATCTCCTGCATATGACTCTCCTTTAACAACAACAATATAATCACAAAGTTTGTTTATTCTCACCCATGCAGTCGTTGTTGTGCGTCAGCTCGAACCCGGGGAAGCACAGGCAGTTGTACGAACCCACTGTGTTTTTACACGTGCCGTTTCCACACGGCTGCCGCTCGCACTCATCAATATCTTAAAATAAATCAAATGTTCAGAATGAGGACGATGCTATTTATTTGGATTTGGTAAAAGCAGTGCACCGCTCACCCATGCACATGGTCTGGTCCAGGGTGGTTTTGAAGCCATTGTGGCAGAGGCAGCGGTAGCTTCCCTGTGTGTCGATACACTCGCCGTGGCTGCAGACGTTCGGGATCTCCTGACACTCATTACGGTCTGAAGCACAAATACACCAACATTACTTTCATCCAGTAAACAACCTTGATCGTGTTACTCGATACAAACCTGATGGTGAAATATTTGATCCAGAAAATAATCTCACCAGACTTTACTCAGATACAAGAGCACAACAAGACATTGCGACTAGATGAAAACCAGATACTGAAACTAGCCGATAATCACTAACCAGTGCTAGACGACAACCAGTTAATATCTAACCAGTGCTAGACGACAACCAGTTAATATCTAGACAATCAGATAGTTACATCGGATCAGAATTTGAAAATGCTCTGACTCACCTACGCAAGCTCCACTGGGTGACAGCTTGAAGCCCGCGGAACATTCGCAGCGGTAGCTCCCGGGGATGTTGATGCAGTTAGCATTCCGCTGGCACAGGTTATCCCCACTGTTACATTCATCAATATCTGAAACAATTAAACAAGAAAATTAAAGTTTGTATAAGAAAAGTTTGTTTTAGGCTTCTATAGTAAGAAAAGGGAGGAGAGAAAATGCATAAAAAAAAAATAAAGATAACAAATTGTGGAAGGTGTACTCTACCGTTCAAAAGTTAGTTTGGGGTCACTTAGAAATGTCCTTGTTTTTGAAGGAAAAACTGATTTTTTTTCCCTCAACTTCAACCTCAAACGACAGTGAAGAGGCGACTCTGGGATGCTGGCCTTCAGGGTAAAGCGGCAAAGAGAAAGCCGTATCCGAGACGGACCAATAAAAGAAAAAGGATAGTACGGAACACAGACATTGGACGGAGGGAGATTGGGAAAAAGTGTTCTGGACGGACGAATCGAAGGTTGAGGTGTTTGGATCACACAGAAGAACATTTGTGAGACGCAGAACGACTGAAACGATGCTGGAATGCTGCCGGACGCCATCTGTCAAGCAAGGTGGGGGTAACGTGATGCTCTGGTGCTGGTAGGGTGGAGATTTGTTCAGGGTAGAAGAAGGCAAAGGCATGGCGTACCTTGAGGACAGCGCTTGATTTCATCCTACAGCAGGACAATGACCCAAAGCACAGCTCCAAGAACTATTTAGAGAAGCAGCAGCTGCTCTTCTATCTGTAACAGAGTCACCAGATCTAAACCCCATCGAGCTGTTACGAGAGCAGCTGGAGCGTGTGCTACATAGGAAGTGCCCATCCAGCCAATCCAACGTGTGGGAGGAGCTTCAAGAAGCGTGCGGTGAAATTTCTCCAGATTCCCTCAAAACATTAACTCAAGATGTAACTGCTGCAAATGGAGGATTCTTTGAAAATGATTATTATTTAAAAAATATATAATTTCGAACCTTGTCTTGATTCTGCTTTCTATTGTAGTAAATAAAAGTGTGACTTTTCTTGGAAAACACGTGATTGTCTGGGTGACCCCAAACTTTTGGACGGTAGTGTTCATCTTAGCACAGGGTAAAACTAAGGTTACGTTATGTTCATAATTCATAAATAAAGCCGTGCTCATACTGATGTGAAGAGGACTCTGACCTTCACAGATGAGCAGAATGTTGTTGTAGCTGAAGCCCATGGGACACTCGCAGCGGAAACTGCCGATCTGGTTGATACAAACACCATTTGCACAGATTCCTGGGATCTCGCGGCATTCGTCGATGTCTAGGAAGAGTCAGTAAAATTAAGCTCTGCTCGAAGCATGTTCTTTGAACAACTGCACAGTCAGATAAACAAAAGTCAAATTAATTGAAATCAATCGATTCTGAAGTAAAATGGGTGTTCTATCCGTTCGACTCACCGATGGGTTTTCCAGTGTGGATGTCGATAATGAAACCCGGAGCCTGGTTTCCGCACAGAAGCTGGTACTCGGCTGAATGAAAGAGATTCATTTTCTTATGAGTTTGAGTTTGTTTTCACATAATGTACAATATTAGATTTGGAAAGTAGATCCAGTATTTCCAGAACATCGTTTCTATTCAGAATACGAGGACCACAAGGAATTGCTGCAAGCCAAATTGGGAAGATGTAGCACTTATTGTTTCCATAATGTCACGGAGCCCTAGTTTTATTCTTCTTTTAGCTTCTGTTTACTCACAGGAAGCTGGCGTCGGACAGGCCTCGCAGGGTTTGTTCCAGGCTTTCCCCACGTTGTAGGCGCAGCAGCACATTTTCTTGGTCATGTTGAAGGAGAGCTCGTTTTCACAGGTGTCGTTGAAGTTACGGTAGCACACGCTCTTCCTCATGTCTGAAGAGAGTCCAGAGTTTAGTTAAAGGTTCAGACGCCTCGTGTTCACGTCCGAACGCTCTCTCACCCATGCAGTTGTTTCCTCCGTTGACCTGCATGTATTCGGGAGGACACACGCAGGTGTAGTTCCCCAGCGTGTTGTAGCAGGTTCCCGGGCCACAGATGCCGATGTGAGCGGTGCACTCGTCAATGTCTGAGAGGAAATGTAACGCTGATTATTTTACTGCACGGAAAGCTCTCACTCCTTTGCAATATATATATATATATACAATATTATAAATATTATGCAATAAATATTTTATTATTATTACATTATTATTAAATGTAAAAGTGTCTCGCGCTCTTCTACCTTTGTAGACGTTTGTAGTTAGTGTCCAAACATTTTAAATAATAGTCAAAAAAATGTAGAAAAAGACTAAAAGCTTTTGTTTGCTCTCCTCTCGTCCGATTCTCACCAAAGTCAAATCAGAACATCCTCAGAACTTGCTGACAGAAAGTTTTGGATTTCGTGTCGATGGACTCAGCATCTTCTTGGAAGGTGTAATTAGAGGATGTATCAATATTAACATAATTTCCAATAATTTGACCCAAACACGGCTCGAGTTATCAGTACTTACCACAACACAACCAATTTAAGATCAAAACGTTAGCCTTTTAATATAGCCCTTTAATATTTATTTTTAGTTTGTTTTTCCTGCAATCGAATGAAGATATGTTCATTTGCTTGTTTGACTCGTTTCTCCTGCAATCATTTATTTTCATTTATTTTGATCTAAAACATGCTAGCATAAGCGTTCGTATCATCAAAGGCTGTATTAGCCCAGCAAACCATACAGCTCTACAACAAATGATATAAAAGGAACACAGTACAGTGCTTCCCTACATCTCATTGTTTGGAAAGTTTAAAATGTTGTGCAAAAATGGTGTTCAAGCAAGCGTCACTAGCAGAGGAATTTGATTGATTCCATTTCCAAAATCAATACTGAGATAATCGTCCGCTTTGTGGTTGATCTTAACTGAACATTAAACTGTAATTAAAATGTGATCAAACATGTGAGCATTAGCATTTTTTAGGGAAATATCTACATAAATCGATGTAGATGAACAAAAAAGAATCAATAGTTTTCTGGTAATTTTACAAAGTTGATGTTAAAGAACGTAACGTAGACTCACTGTGTTTCTGAGAATTTTTTTAGTCATTATTTAGATTTCTGTGCTGGAATGAAGTTCAAGTCACCGGAGAGAGTCTTGTGAACGTAATAAAACCTTGATTTATGTGTTTTTGACCATTTTGTTTTGAAGAAAATGAGACCAGCAAGGCTCCCAGTGACCGTTCAAAGTGATGTTTAATCTTAATATAGAAAACTTTATTTGAAAAGTCAATAAATAATCTTTAACCAATAATGTACAACGATTACGTTTAATTGAAGTAAATTTCTAATGAAATATTTATTAAATCTGCATTTTGGTCCTCCCCACTCCTGAGACCCGCTCTGAGGCTGTACGTTTACTCGGAAAGCTCAGGAACGGATGAATGAAGTGTCTCTCGGTTGCTTGTTAAGAAAAGGGAACAAACAAAAGAAAACCGCAAAATATGTTTGAGCTTTGACCTGGAAGAATGTTTTTCAAAGGTTGAGTGTGTGGAACACAGTGACTCTACGTTACATATTTTTAAAATGAAATGAATGAAAATGAAACGTATAAATACCAAAATGTTGAAATAAAAATCTAAAAGACTAATTCTACGGCATTAATACGCTGATGGCAGCTTGTGTTGGGTGTGTGTTCTGCACCTTCACAGATGCGCGTTTCCTCGTTGAGGTAATAGCCGGCGGGACATTCGCACTGGAAGCTTCCGAACGTGTTGACGCAGTTTCCTCCCTGACACAGACCCGGCAGCTCGTGACACTCGTCGATATCTGGGGTTCAGAGTCACACCGTCGTCAGTGAACACGAAGAAAGTAATGAGATAAACGTGGAAACACGACAAATAAAGCTTGATATTTTAATATAGGTAGCACTACTATTGAAAAGTGAGGTTGTGCGTGGGGTTCGCTTGTTACCTTCTAGGATCACAGTGATTGGGTTCGGTCTGAATCCCTCTCCTCCCGGACACAGCGTCTTGTATTCAGCTGAAAAAACAGATTTTTTTTTCAAAGGGCATCATACCTGTGCATCTATGTACAAATCTTTAATTTCACAAGTGATTTCTAACAGAAAGATGCTTATCGAGTTTTTTTTATTTAATAGTTTATTCAGGATCACTGTAGTGTTTGTAATACAAGCTGAAAGATATGTACATCCTGGAATTTCCCAAAGTACTGCTCGAATCTGGTATAAATCAGTGGTGGACAAAGAGCTAAAGTAGAGACACACGAGATAAAATATTTCTCCAGTAAAAGTACAAGTGCTCCCTTCAGAAGTTCACTAGATTAAAAGTACAAAAGTATTTGCCTTAAAATGTAAAATCATCATGAGCTCAAAACTTTTCAATTTAAGGTTTATTTTTAACACCGTTGCAAATTCAAGTTTAATAAAAAAAAAAATGTATCTAAATGATGAAACACAAGTTTCATCATTTCACAAGGTTCACAAGTTTTCTTTTACTATAATGTACCGTAATGTGAGGTAGACTTTGGGTCATTATCCTGCCGGGGGGGTGGGGGGGGGGGGTTATGTTGCTCTTAGTGGATTGCGGGAGTATATTTGTCATTAATTCTCTCGGTACATTAGAGAAATAGTTTATAAAATAACAGACGCTGTGACTGAATATTGAATTTCACGTAAAGTTGTTTTCTACGTAACGCAAGCAGTGGTGTGTGTCCTGCAGCTCTTCTTACTGGAGTTGAGGGGAGGGCAGAGTTCACAGGGGTTTCCCCAGGCTCCGCCCAGAGAGCAGCAGCAAGACGCTCGGGTCACGCCCACTCCAATCTCAGCACTGCAGGAGATGCCCCCGTCGCCCCGATCCAGTGTGTCCAGGAAACAGTTCCCCACCCGTGTGTCTGCACAAGAGGAACCAGAGATCAGCCGGTAAACCATGGTACTGAATAATCAATAGCTGCAAGCAGTCAAGAACGGGCCCAAGCCTTAAAGGGCTTCAGTAAAACAACTCACTTTTGCATTATTAATGAATTATTGAAGAGTTTTGCTATTGTATACATTTATTTCACTGGTTTCAAATATATCTGGAATGCAGACAGGTGATGTAAGTGTTTGGCAAAGCTTTGTCTAATTATAGCAATCAAAACACTTTATATTGGATATATAAAGTTATCGAAATTAAAAAGAACATAAATACATTGAAATTGTATCAAAATATTTCTGTTTGTGTGTTTGACCCACCGACACAGCCGACTCCGGACGGGTTGAGCTCGAAGTCTGGAGGACAGTTGCACAGGTAACTTCCCGGAAGATTCACACACACACCGTTGATGCAGTTCACCGGATCGAAACACTCGTTAATGTCTGAGAAAACACAACAAAATCCAGTGTTTATCATGAAAAACATGTTATAGACTTTCCTCCAGCAAACCAAGTGGTTGAAACAACCCCAGCTTCTTTTTTTAAAACTACCTGTGCAATTTCCTCCGCTGCGGTCCAGCTCGTATCCGTAATCACAGACGCAGCGGAACATTCCCGGGAGATTCTGACACGAACCGAACACACAGATGTTCTGGAAGTTACACTCGTCGATGTCTGTGGAGCGCGGGAGAGAGGAGGGGGTTACTTTGGGTGAACAGGGTTCGAGTGGTGAATGCTGGTGTACTAATAGTGTGTTCACCCTGGCAGGCCTTGCTGTCCTCGGTGGGAGTGAAGCCCATCTCACACTCGCAGCGGTATCCGCCCGGAGCGTTCAAACACTGGCCGTTCTCACACAGATTCACGTTATCCGCGCACTCATCCATGTCTAGACACACGCAAACATGGAGATTTAAAATCAAACTTCATTTGCATTGTGCCTCATCACCAAAGCGGGGAAAACCACTGAAAAAAACCAGAGGAAATGCACTGACCGGAGCAGGTGAAGCCATCCCCGTTGAATCCCTCCTTGCAGGAGCAGCGGTACGATCCCGGGGTGTTCATGCAGTCTGCGTTCGGATTACAGCTGTGTTCCTCCGTCAAACACTCATCAACATCTGGAACAAAATGAAAAAATAGGGGTTTAAGATTGCATAAGTATGAGGATCAGAAATTGGATTGACCTGAGGTTGTGAATGAGGTTGGGATGATTATTAGGAATGGAATGAGAATCAGGATTGGTGAGGATTAGCATTAGAAATAGACTGGTCAGAAGTGGATCAGAACCAAGACTGGGTTGCATTAGCGTTGCGTGAGGATGAGGATTGTAATGGTCCTCAGGAAAAAGTTGGGGTTTATATTGTTGATGGTATTTGGATCGAGAAAGCAAGATTAAAAGTTTGAAATAGAGTTAGGATCAGGATTGAGTTCCGTGTTGAGATGCAGATTCAGAATGTGGATCAGTATCGGGATTAGGTTCAGATGGTCACTCACCGATACACTTGATCCCGTCTCCTTCCCAGCCGTCGCGGCATCGACACTTGAAGCTTCCGGGAGCATTGATGCAGGACGCATGCATGTCGCAGTTATGAGCACCAACCTCGCACTCGTCGATATCTGAAACCATAAAACACAAACCTGTCAAAACCACCGAAGCCGGTCTGATCCGGTTTTCTACTTTTTGTTCTGGTTTTATTCTGTTATGGTCTAACTTAAATTGTCATCCATCCAAGATGAGCTGATTTGGTGTACAGTGTCTGTTCAGTGGTTTGATCTGGTTTTAACTGGTTTGATGTGGTTTCTAACGTGGTGTTATTTTTGACTGCTGTGCTTTTCTGCAACCGTTGAACCAAATTTTACCCTTTCCAAATATGGGATCTAGTTTCCACTGGTCTACTCTGATTTTCCAGTAGTGGATGATGGTTTTGGACACTTTGACTTGATAGTGGTTTATGTGGTTTTCTATTGGTTTGAGCAGAGTTTTTGATAATTTGTTTTATTTATCCTTTGGTTGATCCCAACTTCACTTGGGTTTGGTCTAGTTTTCCTCCAATCAGCCAAAATTATATGCTTTACATTCCGGTTTTCACCTGGCCTGATCTGGTTTTCATCACTACCGATGAGTAAAAGCCTTTAGTGTCGTACCTGTGCATCCGGTAGAGCCCTTCTTGACGAAGTATCCCAGCTGACAGTGACAGATGAAGGATCCTTTAGTGTTTTCACAGTCTCCATGAAGGCAGATGTTAGGATTCAGGTCACATTCATTCACATCTGCACATTAACGACAGGAAAAGGGAAAATGTTCAAATAAAATTATAAAAACGTGAAACAAAATATAGATAAACTTGAAAAATAAATGCATCAAAAATGTACAAATGGAAATTCATTAATAAATATAATACAATAGAATAGAATACTATAAATAATACTACTACTAATAATAATATATTTAAATAAAGGTAAACAGCACAAGAAAAAAAAACCTAAAAAAAAGATTTATTGAAATAAATTGTAGTTAAAAATATCATTGGCAGTATTATTATTTTAAATTCTATTATATATAAATGGAAGTATTACTAAATGAATAAATATTTCTTGAAATAATTTGATATTTTTTATCATAATTTTCTCACCGATGCAGGTCCTCATGTCCATGGACGCCATGAAGCCGTCGTAGCACAGACATCGGTACTCTCCAGGGATGTTGGAGCACTGGCCGCCGTCGCAGATCTCTGGTGTGTCCTCACACTCGTCGATGTCTGCGGAGAGAGAGAGAGAGAGAGAGAGAGAGTACGTGAGTCGGTGGGCGTGTACACGAGTGTGTTTGCGCGGCTGTATACGAGTGCGTTACCAGCGCAGGTCCGGAGGTCCGGCATGAGCGCGTAGCCTTCGCTGCAGCTGCACTCGTAGCTTCCCTCAGAGTTCGTACAGTGTGTGTCACAGCCGCCGTTCATGATGGTGCACTCGTCGATGTCTGCGAAGACGCATTACACTTTTAAAGAGTAGGATAGGATAAACCTGGTTATGCTCCGTAAGGGATGGCGAGGCCTGAAAGTGTCTGAACTGGCCCCGGTGAGTTAAAAACCATGTTTAATAGAGTCAAAATGACATGAAGCAACTTTTCTTTTTGTTTAGAGGCAGGGTTCAGATCAAGAACAATCTCAGTGAACTGCACTGCACAGAGAGCGCGCGCCCGCTCACCCACGCAGCCCTGCCGGTCGGGCGTCGCCTGGTAGCCCGTGTCACATGAGCACTGGAAGGTCCCCACCATGTTCACGCACTGGCCGTGTTTGCACAGGTTGTTGCTCAGCTGACACTCGTTCACGTCTGCAGAGGAAGAGACGCGGATGATTATCGATCCTTTCACCGGGTTCAGGAGCTTTCTCCGGTGGAAGCGCCGTACCTTCGCAGGCGGAGGCCTCGGTGTTGAGCTGGTGTCCCTGGGGACAGTCGCACTCGTAGCTTCCCTCGGTGTTCAGACAGGTTCCCCCGCGGCACAGCAGCGGGTCGCGCTCGCACTCGTCAATGTCTGTCACCGACACAATATTGATCCTCAAAAACATCCTCATGAAAACTTTACATAACTACAGCTGTTCCCGGACAAAAATACACATTTAATTCTATATTTTAACCGTTTTGTTAACCGTCACTAATATTTTATTAGTAATCTTTTTTTGGTGATGATCACTAATATTTTTAATCCTTTCTTATAAGATTATAAATCATTATATGTTTGTATTAATGTAGCTGACTCTCTAAAACATAACACATAAATAAATGGTAAACTATTTATTTCATTTACATTGATTTATTAATTAATTTTACATTGATTTATTAATTAATTAACTAACTAGTCTACAATTTCTCATTTCGTTTTTCTTTAATTAAAACAATTATTTTTATCGATTTATGCAAAAGATTTTATTTATATAGTATGAGAAAAGTTTAGTATAACTTTATTCAATGTATTTCATCACATCATTTGATTATATATTGTTTATTCTACCTGTGTATAATATCAATTTAATTTATGTTTTAATGTTCTGAATCGTAATGATTTATTTTAAAGTAACAATTCAATTAAACTTTTTCCGTATTTTCTTTATTTTTTAGATTAAATAAAATATTGATTAAATAATATAAAATTGCAGATTTATGGGTAAAGTTTAAGTTTATTGATTTGATTAGGACGTGTTTGATTTATGAATCAAGATTACTTTACGGTTAGCAAATCCAGACGGCGCTCACTCACCCATGCAGTTCTTCATCATCATGAAGCCGCTCTCGTAGCCATCGAAACACTCGCACTCGAAGCTTCCCGGTGTGTTCACACAGACCCCGTGACCGCACAGGTCCGGAGAGATCGTGCACTCGTCAATATCTGCCGGATTTCATCAGGAAAGTTACCAATATCCTCCGAGTGTGTGTGCAGTGATAAATAAATACAACACCTGGAATCTGTCGTTTAAATCTAAACCTCAAATGAATCCTCCGTACCTGTGCAGTTCCTCTCCTCCATGGTGAGAGCGAAGCCACTGTCGCAGCGGCACGTGAAGCTGCCCATGGTGTTTCGGCAGGAGCCGTGCGTGCACAGGCCTCGGAACACCTTACACTCGTTCACATCTGCTCACAAACCAAAGCGAAGTCAAACAATCGCCGTTTTCACGTCTTCCGCACAAGGGTGAAACCGGACCTTTGTAGAAAGGTCGTCCGGTCAGGATATCCCCTCGGTTGGCGATGCCGGGTCCTCGGGGGCAGATGGTCTTGTATTCAGGGGTGTTTGGTTTGGGACAGGCCTCGCAGTCCACACCCCAGGCAGCTCCCACCGTACAGCAGCACAGATCCAACCGGTACCGGCCCGGCAGCGGCTCCACGCACTCGTCTTCATCCCACTTCATGTAGCACTGCTCGCTGCGCACGTCTGCACCGCGGTTCAGAGGAGTCACGGGCAGGAGTCAGCAGATGGAATATTTCATGCGTTAGTGATTCTTTAGCGTATTTATGAAAACAAAATAACATTCTATCTTTCGCTGTTTGTTTCCTGTTCGTTTAACGATAATGAGTTTGTTCCCTGCCTCTCTCTGTTGTGAGGTAGATATTGGCAGAAGTATTCTTTAAAAACAAATGCCCTCACTTGTTCAAACAAAGCTACCTGAAGGATTGGTGACATACCGACACATGTTCGTCCGGCTCCGTCCAGCGTTAGTCCCTCGGGACACTCGCATCTGAAGGACCCCTGGGTGTTCACACAGCGCCCGTTTTTACAGACCCCCGGGAAAACCTCGCACTCGTTAATATCTGGAGAAACCCGAGGCACAAACTTAAACTCGTCACACAGAGAAACGGTGAACGTAAAGCATCGTTTAGTGCCAACCTTCGCAAACAAGCCCCTTCATGCGAGCGAATCCTTTCGAACAGGCCGGGTCTGTAACACAAGATAATCGTTTATAAAGAACGTGATGATTTGGTGTTTTAGAGTGGACAGAAGTGTTCTGATTAAAAGTAATTAAAGTAGGTTTCCAGACTTCACCACTGACCAATTTCGCAACGCTCGCAGGGGCTTCCCCAGGCCGCTCCGAGGGTGGAGCAGCACTCAGACTTCAGCGTGGCGCCGTTTATGTTAACCTCGCACCGGCCGTCCTGGATGTTCAGCCAGCAGGTTCCTTTCATGCTATCTGAATGCAAACAAACATTTGACTACATTAAAACTACATTTCCCACAATCCCCAAACCTAACACACGACCAGCTCTGCAGCCGCTTCATACTGCCGTTCCCGGCCTCAGCCGCTGCACCTTTAGAGCATCTCATTTATTTCTGAACAGGGATTCCTCCTCCCCCGTCTCCCGCGGTACAAACCGGCAGAGAGAGACCCTGCGAGGCGTGACGGTGATGAATGTACGCGGTGTCATCTGGAGCAGCTCCCCTGTGGAGACTCCGTGTATTTCTGCAGATGTGTGAAAAGCGCAGCTCGGGATCACAGCGGGCTTTTTTCCCCGCAACCGATTGTTTTGATGCTCCGTTAATTTCAATCAAACACCTGCTTGGTTCAGATGAAGAGTGAAGCCGCCGGCGAGAACTGATTATAGTTACAAGAACTGCTTTCACACAACCAAGACGAGTCGTTTACACTTAGTAACAGCATATCATTGGGTCAATCTTTATATAGGACAGTGATATTATGCTTTACTGTGATACTTTGTATTATATATTTATAGAATTGCAAAAAACTAGAGATTTCTTGTGATTAATAAACACATCCGTGAATTTCTTCTATATCTAAATGCTTATTTCAGATAAAAAACACATTTTCTACAAACAATCTTAGCCCATTATAGCTGTATTTGTTCAAAAATACATTTCTTGACAAATTGCTATTTTGTAATGCAAATAATGATCAAATTGAAATATAATTTTCATATCTATGGTGTCGGCACGACACTGAGCTCATGTACTCATGAGAACACGCCGATAGCAAAGACCCGGTGACATCATCGACAGAACTTTCAGTGCACTCCGGCGCATCAACAGAATGGAAATATTTCTGAAATAATTGGATTGTGCACAAACTTTAACGTTGGCTTGTAAAAGTGACATTTAAAAGTAGTTTTATTAGCAAAATGGAATGGTTGCCAAGGTAGACGTTTTGGTTGCTATGGAGGAGTCAGTGACATCATATAAAGTTCCCCATGCCAATGTGTGTAATATAAACCAACCCACATGTCTCTATGATTTTCCCAAGCTGAGATAGTGATATGCCAAAATGGTTGCTATGGTAAACAGTCTGGTTGCTATGCAGTTGTCAGCAATACAATGTAATGTTTCCATTGTCAATATAAGTTACATAAACCAACAAGTAGAAAATTTGGTTGCTAGGGTAAACAGTTTGGTTGCTAGGCAGCTGTCAGTGATGGAACTACCCTTAATTTCAGTAAGTATAAGGTTTTTTTTTAAACATGAAATTACGAGGTCCACTATTAAGAGAAGACCTGTTAGCATGGATTACATCCGTTAGCATGTAGCTTGCTCTTTAGCCTAAACCAAACATGTATTTGTACATTTCTTTTCCTTACCCACGCAGATAGTGTTTGTGGAGTCCAACTTGCTTCCATGGGAGCATTCGCAATTGAAGGACCCGGCGACGTTTCGGCAAATACCATTGATGCAGGGGTTGGAGTCGCACTCGTTGATGTCTGCACGAGAAGATCGCTGTTAAAATACATTCGTGAGAGTTTTGTCTACGAAGAATTGTTCTTGAGGGAACCTTCGCAAGTCTCCGAGTCGGCTTTGAAGGAGAATCCTTTGGGGCAGGAGCACGTGTAGCTTCCAGGTGTGTTTCGGCACATACCGTTATCACACAACAAGCGGTTCACCATGCACTCGTTAATGTCTGGAAGATAAACAAATATGGATGACAGAAGGAAATGTATTTAGATTCAGATTCAAATTTCTTTTCCAGACAACCAATGATTTATAAAGGAAAAGCATGAACAGGGGTGCACAAACTTTTGCTGAAGGATTAAACAGTATAATTATGATTGTTTTATTGGATCCTTTTGAAGTTGCTTTTCCATTTGAGCACAGCGCTGGGCCTTACCGACGCAGTTCTTGCCGCTGGCATCGGACTCGTAACCAATGTTACAGATGCAACGGTAGCTTCCTCGCAGGTTCTCGCAGATTCCGTTTTGACAGATTTCCGGATCCAAGGCGCATTCATTGATGTCTGCGTAGAGCAGTTTACGTTTGTTAGCATTTAGCATCAAGCAAACGTAATTCTGTGCTGCAGCGAGGATCCCCTTACCTCGTCCGTCTGTGGTTATTCCAGGTCCACTGCTGCACACGGCCTGGAACTCAGCTGAGAAATATTTGAAAATAATCGTGTGATAAGGTAATTATTTTAGTAGCCCGTGAGATTTCTATGACCTTAATTTAATTGGCTTTTCTCAGAATTGAGTTATTCATTTGAAATAAAAAAAAGTAAATTTGTGACAAAATTAAATAATTAAATATAGTTTTTATTTAATTTCCTAATTTAGTTATTTAATTATTTCAATGTCAAATTTGAATATTTCATTCTGTTAATCTCTTAAATGCATTATGGCTTTATGAAATAGTTTGATAATGAAATTGATTTTCTAATTTCATATTAATATAACTGATTATTTTATAAAAAAAATTTAAATAGCATCATAAAATCAACAGATAATTATGAAATCAACCAACAATTATAAAGTTAACCTACAAATGTAAAAATTAAAAATCAATCATTATTGATATTGTTAAAATAAATTTTATTAGATTTTATCAACTGATTGATGTGGAATTTTAAAAAGTTGATAATCAAGAAATTAAAATTGAATGAAGATTAAGATTTATAATTAGATTTACAAAGTGAAATATGTAATTTGTATACAAAGGTAAAATCAACTATTAGTAAAATGAATAAATTCATCAGTTATTGATAATTTATATAAATAATAATCATTTAAAAATGGAATCAATTGATCATGAAACATTGAAATTAACCAATAAATATCAAATTAATCAATATTGTTAACATGTAATCAAATGTACCAAAACAATAATGCAATCAACTGATTACAATCAAAAAATACCTTTTATCAATGAAATGACAATCATTGATACGTAACCCCTTCAGACCCGATTTGTTGTTAATGTTACGATCACACGGACATCATAAAACTAATAAAAGATTGTCTTTTTCTGTCTTGCTTCACAAACAACATAACGGCATGAAATAAAATAAAAAATGTTGGTAGTTTTTGTGCAGATGTGAGCCGGCCGCTGGTTCTGAAGGGGTTAACAAACGATCAGCGGCGTGCTTTACCTGAGTTGAATGTCGGGCAGGGTTGGCAAGGTTCTCCGAAGCCGTGTTCAGGGTTGGCGCAGCAGCACTCAGATTTCGTCACGGCGCCTGGAAACGGTCTCGAGCACGTGCCCATCTTTATCGCACCGTAGCATGTGGTCCGCATATGTGTGTCCACACAGACACGCCCATCCACGTCGATGGCCAGGCCTGGAGGGCACTCGCAGCGGAAAGAGCCCTCGCTGTTCACGCAGCGGCCGTTCATACAGATGCCCGAGGTCTGGCATTCATCGATGTCTGAAGGTAACGAAAGAAAGCGTCGCCGTTTTAACCTCTTAAAACTCCACACGATTTTTTTTTATCTCTTCTACTTTGTATCTCAAAATAACAAATTTTAAATCTTTTTCAACTTTTTATCCCAAATGTTTATCCCAAAATTTCGACTTTTGAATCTCAAATTTCGGCTTTTTATCTTAAATTTTGACTTTTGTATCTCAAAATTGAGACTTTTTTTATTTCAAAATTGAGACTTTTGTATCTCAAAACTTCAACTTTTGTATCTCAAAATTCTGATTTTTGTATCTCAGAATTCTGACTTTTTATCTCAAATTTCAGCTTTTGTATCTCAAAATTTCAAATTCAAATTTGTATCCTAAAATTTGTACTTTTTATCTCAAACATTTACTGGCCGGGGGTCAGTAAAGGGGAGGGAGGTCCTCACCAGTGCAGTAGCGTCCGTTCGGTGCCAGAGCAAAGCCAGGTTTGCAGATGCACTTGAAGCTTCCGTCTTCATTGATGCACATCCCGTTCAGACACATGTTGGTCGTGGCGCATTCATCGTGATCTGTATGAAAAGAAGGTTTCAAAACTCTTCATTTGATGTTCTTTTCGGGTTTAGATGGAGTTTAGAAACAAAAACAAAGCATTTGCTACTGCTAGCCATTCACTACTCTTCAGTTGACGTTTTTAAGCGATGCTAGCGTCGTTCTAACTGAGGAGCTTCAGTGTCTGAGTTTAGTTCTTTATTCTCAAAAGAAGAGATTTTGATGAATGTAATGGACACTACTCTAAAACAAGTGAGAGAACTCAACATTTCAAGGAGCTCCTCTGGAACTGAATAATATTTGACAATGTCAGAAACCTCGGCTATCTGAAATATCCCTAACTTTTTTTTCAGAACGTTGTAATGTGAGTCTGTGAGAATGAGAATCTTTGCAGTAGGTTCTCTGGAAATGTTTTTGGGAATGTTTGAGTCACTGGATGAGCTCCGGCTCTGGAAGTCAGTGCTACCAGCTAACAATAGTCTCCTTTGTGTTCAACTGATGAGCAGAGGAGACTCAGACCGATGCAGTTCTTCCCGTCCGGACTGATCTCGAAGCCGGCATTGCAGATGCACTGGAAGCTTCCGTCCGTGTTCACACAGCGGCCGTTTCTGCACATCACGCCGTTCACGATGCATTCGTCGATGTCTGCAGAGACAGCAGTGTTAGTGATCACTGCCCACCAGAGGGCGCTCCTGTTCAGATGTAGGGACTGGGTTTATTTCATCCACGTTTAAAGCCATTTAATAGTGTTTTAGTGAGAGATTAAAAAAACCATAAAAGTTTAGATCCCACTAACTCATTTTTCTAAGTATTATTTTGAACATTTATATTTTAAATTTTTATTTAAACATACTATTTTTAATATTTTTTTATTTCAATGGTATAGGAATTATTATGAACAAAATAAGAATGAAAACAACATAAAAAAATTCTTTTTTACGATTAAAACAACTTTAAAAATGTGTAAATTAATCACACAATTTGAAACTTTAGATTCTAACAAATAAAAGTTCAGCTGTTTTAGAAACCGCTAGAAAAAGTTTTAAAACAGAAAATATAAAGATGGTTAATTTTTAATTTGTTAAATGTAAAACTCAAATTGTTTCTGGAATCTAAAATGTTTTAAACGGTTTATTCCATTAAAATAAAGGAATGAAAATGAAAAAGGGATAATAGATGAGCGCACCGATGCAGGCCTGTTTGGTGGGCGTTCCCTGGTATCCTTCGTGACACTTGCAGTGGAAGGAGCCCTGAGTGTTCGCGCAGTCGCCGTTCACACACGGGTTACTCACACACTCGTCCACGTCTGAAAGAGATAACTTAACGGTAACTAATGCGTCCCGGCTACGAAACACATTTGCATGAAAGTAATCTGTGAATGAAGCAGCTGCAGAATTTGCCAGCAGGTGGCAGCAGAGATTCCTCAAAGGTACAGTACACACCAAATATTAATAATTTCTTCCAAATATCCCTTTAAACATCATTTATTTTCTCCAAACTTCTCAAAGAAATGTTGCTTTACTTTATCTTTTAGAAAAGATGTGAAACAAACTTCACTAATTCTCTCGAAACCTGAGTTTAAGTAGTGCTATATTTAAGATCCAGTGGCAAGTCCATTAAATTGATTAAAGGTATTAAAAATGTGACAACCATGATTGATTCCCGTTTGTAGAAATGCAAGTACAACTGGTGCATGCACATGTCATTCATGGAGACGTTTACCGATGCACTCTCCGCGCACATCTTGCCGGTAGCCCATGTTGCACTCGCAGCGGTAGCTAGTCGGTGTTGGGATACAGCGGCCGTTTAGACACAGGTTTGTGAAATGCTTGCACACGTCGATTGTGGTCTCGTTTAGCTGACCTGAAGGAAAAATGCAACAGATTTAAATCGTACTTTTATGATTCAGCAAAGTTGTACCTCAGGGATCAGTCCTGGGACCTCTTCGATTCCTTTTAACATCTTATCAAAAATATAACAATATTTTAACATTATTTCTAAAGTGTACTATATTTTAAGCCTTGGGTGATAATTAAAAATGTTTTTTTTATTTTAAGCTCCACCCAAATATTAATCATGATGTAAAGACTTTCTGTTGTGTATTAAATGATTATATTGTGACACGATATGAAAATAAACTTAATAACTTTCCAGTTATTAAATAAATGCACATTTTTAGATGATGGATCACTCTTGAACTCACTGATCTGAGTCTTCTGTCCGCCGTTGCCATTTCCGTTAGTGAAGGTGTGCTCGCTTCCATAAATGAATCCGCCACCGTTTCCATTTCCATGACCGTTTCCATGACCGTTTCCATGTCCGTTCTGTCCAGGGATTTTACCAAAGCCTCCGATGTTCAATCCCCCGTTACCGTCATGGATGATCCCACCACCGTTACCGTTAATGGTGCCGGAGCCGAAAGGAAGCCGGTGGATGCACAAACGCCGGAACTCGTCTGGAAGATAGACGCGGCACAGTGAAGTAAATATTAAAAATTAATGCACAGTATTTAAATATTTAAAAATAAATACAATTATGAACTGTTAATAGGAAATAATCAGTTAATTTGTATTTAAAAACCATTTAAATATGTATTATACTTTATATTCATATTTGTAAATATTTAAAATAGATATAAATGTTCATATTCTATAAAAGCTGTAGATATATAATTGCATTATTGATAATAAAGCTAACGAGTATTTGTATAATTTAAAATCTATTTTAATATACATTTTTCAAGGTACATAAGACAATAGTAATTTTTTTGAACATTTCTTTTCATCACAGTAAAGAAAAGCTGATTGTATTTAATGAATCAAAGCTAAAACTCGCAATCTGTGATCAGAGGATCTGGCAACCTTTCAAGCAGCACATTCCTTTGGAGGAAGCACTCGAGTGTGAAAACTCAGGAGTGAAAGAGAGCGTTTTATCATTCCCAGTTTGACCCCCATGCGTGTTTATCTTTATTTTACAGCGAGGTACAGAACGAGAGCGACAGAAAGGCCAAAAGCTGACTGAATGTGCCAAAGGGAAATACATTAAAAGAGTTTTTATGCTGCTGATGTCTAGAGCCATTCGCCTGGGGTTCAGTCAGTAGAGCGTTGTGCTAGCAACGCCAAACCTCACGGGTTCAATCCCCACGAGATGTGTTCATTGTAAGTCGCTTTGGATAAAAGTGTCCGCTAAATGTATAAATGTAAACTGCAGGTAAAACCATTAGCAGTTAGCATTAGCAATGTTAAATCTACCACTGGTCCCAGTAAAATAGTCATGTTTTACATGTTAGCATGGGAATCCTTTGATCAATTTGAACTAATGCTACTGGTCTAATAGGATGTAATGATCTATGCTAAGCTAATGCTAACAGTGCTATCACCAGTTACAATGAGGGAATTTATTAAAATACTGATTAATATTGTACGGGGAGATGGAGATGTTCACTTTAAAAATAGTCTCAAGTCAAAGGGTTTCAGGTGGCCACCGATGGGGGGGTAGCCACCTCAAAGCCCCGACTCACCTACGTTTTGCAGGTTAAGCTCGTGCAGACCAAACATTTGCTATGTTTTCGTTTCAGAGATTTTTGCTTTCACTTCACAGAGACTCTTTGCATCTTAGTAAAGCGAACCTAGAAATTTCAATCTGCTAATAAGTTAGCAAACGGTGCTCCTGGTAGCATTAGCATATCCTCACCAGATCCTCTGACGGGGCACATCTCTGGAATGTGTCCGAGGGCCCAGCATCGTCCCGTCTCGCAGCAGCACTGCATCTTGGTGAACTGACCAGACAGCTCACTCGCACATCGACCGCTCGCTAGCGATGCGAAGCATGAACCCACCCGATGATCTGAGAAAGAGAGAGAGAGAGACGGGCGGTTAATAGTGATTTACTTCCGTACCATGAAATATCTGCGTTTCTATTGAGTCCTGGATCATTTCGAAGGAGTATTTAAATCCCTGGAGAAACAAAAAGCTCTATTGAGATTCAAGAGCTCCTGGAATAATAGAAACATGCTGAATATTTCAATATTTTGATCCAACGGTTGGGTTTAACTCACCCAGTGGTTGTGTGAACCAGAAACTCAACATTCTCTGGTTTTTACAAACGAAATCTTTCAGAATACTTCGGAAAACTCCTAAAATACTAAGAGAACAGAGCGGCTGGAGATCGATCACACAACGCTTGTGGATTTCAGAAATGTAAAAGTAATTTAACATTTTAGAACTTTTACGTGTGTTTTTTTTATCATAACTGATCTCTCAAGTTTTCAACTCCTTTGTTTACACTTTCGGACAGAAGAATTTAGCAAAACTGGGTTGGGGGGGGGGCGTGTGTAGATGGCAACATTAGTGCGCTGTATCACTTAAATCCGAGTGAAAGTCGATTAACTCTCCTAATGAGCCAGCGCTCTACTATAAATCAAACCCATGTGGAGTAATCTCAGCCAATCATGACGAGGATCAGGAAAATCCTTCATCGGGAGGCTTTGAGCACACACTCCCAAACGAAACCCCTCAGGAACGATGCAAGGGCAACTTTCGCAAGCTTGCTGATGCAAACCCTAGCTACAATTGGAACCAGACTTTCTCTCAGGCCTTTAAGTGTGTGAGCTGGAGATGATTGGGATCAGGATAAACGCTTCCCTGCGGCCCGTTCTGTACAATACAAAACCCCCACCAGAGGGGGAACTCTAAGATAACACTCCACTGTTGTGCTCTCTTTGGTTTCCAGCCTAAAACAATGTCTAGATTGCTAGCATGCTAGCCGCTTGTTTGGAACAAGATATACTTAAGAGTCTGTTCTCTACACATGTCAACTATCAATTTAATCTGGATTCAATCGATTCAACCCTCGTCTTCGCTTTCATCCACAGAAACCTTTAAACATTGGTAAATAGTGGAATCACAGAGAGACTCAAATCTCTGGGGGCAATTTGTAAATGCTGTCCAGTTTCTAATGTTCCACTTTAGGAAAAATCTGCTGATCTGCTTTTTACCCAAACATAGACATTGGTAGACACCATTTGGGACATCGGAACCTTAAATATGGGTCATTTTGAGCCAGTCCTGGTTCTAACAAATATGTCAATAGACAACTTCATGAAATAATTTCAAACTGTGAGTACACACCACTCTAAGAAACCAGGCGAGTTTCCTTTTATCAAAACGCTCTCTGATTGGCCATTGTGATGTATCACTGACTCCTAATCATCTGTAGACTCTCTTTGAGGCCCGACATACACTTTTTGTGTGTGAACATGAGTATATTCATTTAAACCCCCCAAAAAATCAAAGCTAATAGCTTTTTGAAACCTTCATGTTATATTTGGAATCATTTTATTCAGAACAGCTGCTGTGATTGACGCATGTACCGTTGTGTGCAGAGACTTCGTAACCCAGGAACTTCATGAGTTCGCTAACTGGCCCTGCTTTTATCGCGGCTACATTCAACGCTACCTGTCCAGCACATTTGCATCAGCAACATACAGGTGAGACGATGGGGTGGAAGGTGTGAAAAAAGCTCTGACGTTGTCAAATAATGCAAGGTTGGTTTGGTTTTATATAGGTGTTAGTTATTGGGATGATTGATAGCACAGGTGTCATGCCCTAATAACTCCTCCCAAAATACGTTTAATGAAACGCCACTTTGAGAACTCTCTACTAGAAAGAGGACGAGTTGATTGGATGATGTGACGCATTACTGAATCTACATTACTAGAACGTTCAATATTCTCCAGTTTCTGTACGATAGATTTCCTGTTGGAGAACATCTGTACAGAGGAACGTTCAAGTGGATTTCCCTCAACATTTTTTACATGTCATCTTTCAAACACACATAGACCAAACCAAACGCTTGTGGAACGTTTCGCTCGCTGTATGTTAGTATGTTACCCCAACAACGGCCATCGAACCGCTGCAGTAATTGGGTCAGTTTTGATTTAATGTCAACTCACGAATGTTTTCCCATGATGTCAGCCTTGAAAACGGCTCCAAACCGGAGTCTTTATCTGGCATATCAACATGCAGCATTGTGATGGGATCCATATGTAGAGCGAGCATCTCCATTAATCCAGAATGGGGGAAAACACAAGTCAAGGGACAAACAAAAACATCATCCATCTCGGGTTTTCAGTTTAAAATAAGGTCTGTTTTAATTTTAAACACTCTCTCGTGACTTAACTACAAACTCCTTTTGGCTTAAACTACAGTCACACGCACACACAGCCATCCCATGATCCCCTCGTACTGAATCCATGTGCACGTCTGCAATAAATCCACACGAGACTCTGGGAACATACAGAGAAGCCGTCAATGTGTCGTCCGGGGTGGAGATCTCACGTTTCTTTATTTGCTCTGAGGGACTCGAAAGATCAGGGGTTACACAGACACACCAGTGAGAAACTCGAGACAGAAATATTGAGGGAAGCCTCCCTGTCTGTCTCTCTGGTGAAGCTAGTCTCAAAGAGACTTAAAGTGTAGTTCCTCGACTGGCCACTAGAGGCATCTCCTGGTCTGCACCACTTTTCTGTGGAATTCCACATGGAACCATCGTGGGCCCCAGTGTTTCACAGACAGAGATCAATATTATTTCTGCCAGCTCCATTCTTTCCCAAATCCCCAAGAAAACTCACATTTTACAGCAAATAAACACAAGAGCAGGAGCAGGTAACACTCCTCTCGGTACGGCTGAACCGTCGTGAACCGGAGCACAACTAAACAAAGTCCCCATGAGATGTTGGAACTAAAACAAGTCCTACATTTGCCGACTCTTAGCTAAGGGTTTGAGAAGGAAGTGTTTGAAAGAGTAAAGAAGGAAGACAAGAGGAAATTAAATGGAAGAGGAATCTTTATCTGACACGTTTCAACCACATCCTTTAGCAGCTGATCAAACTTCTTCATTTTGAACAAGAAAACGTTGATTAAGAGTCGATTGGACTGAGCGCTCACCAACACATCTGGATCCGTCTGCGCTGGTGGTGTATCCTCGTGGGCACACGCACACGTAGCTCCCGGCGGTGTTCGTACACTCTCCGCCATCACACACTCCAGAAATCGTCGAGCATTCATCAATGTCTGAAACACACAGAATCGTTTTAGAGCGAGCTACAAAAAACATTTCATTTCTAAAGTTATCAGAAACCTCATTCATTGATCTGAAAACGAGGCACACTGAACGCTTTGGACTGAAACTTGTAAAAGAACAGAAAGAAGTGCTTTCACACCTGACTTGTTTCGTTCGGCTCATTCGAACAAGACTTCGTTTTCCTTTTTGTTTGGGTCGTTTGGGCAGGTGAGAAAGCAACAACAGAACTCAAAAGTGGAGTAAAAGAAGCGAGGTGGTCGAGGAGGTTCCAAACGAACTCTAAAGTGGCTCTTTCGTTTTGAGAACATGACAAACTCTGATCCAAACTGACTAAAAAAAGGCTACGACCACAAAAAAAACTCAAAACAAACCAAGACGCTGGATACAGCCACCGCACGTGGAATTATGGGTTGGTGTGTGTCTGTTTGCAAAGCAGCGTTTCTCAAAGCAGCTCGCGGTGAAAATCCGAGCATCATTTGCATCGTGAATCAGAAGCGATTAACAGAAATGACATCGTAAAAGAATCCACGGATCTAAATCAAGGAGCAAAGTCGTTCCATTTTGAGTTCGTTGTCCTCCATTGTTTACTTCCATGTGCACATCATTCTAACCAATCGGAAAGCAGTCGAGGAAATACGTACGATGACGTATGTGACCAACGAGCGGCCCGTATGATGTCACATGACTGTGTGTTCAATTACTGCGGACCAGAGCGCTCCGTGTGAGGTGTGTGTCGCCTAAATCTGCAGACGACTGCAACAATACCATGATGTTACGTCCACGGTATGAAACATATCACATTTAACTAAAACAAAGCTGAATTGTAAAACTTAACAATTACAAATACTCAATTTTACAAAGTTAAAAATTGGAAAATTAAACTTGAAGAAAGTGAGGATCTATTTTGATTTGTATAAGGATGCGTCACTAATGTTTTCATTAATCATTTTCTCCTCGTGAGAAAGTTGTTTTCTTGTATATATTAAAAACAACACAAATAAAACTTAAGCAAAGATCCCAATAACTCAATACTTAATGTGATTTAATACGTTACTAGAACGTAATACCTAGAACTCTAGTGTTGTTTGTCACGCTACAACATTAGCCTCATCTCAGCTACTTCCTTGTAACCGTCATGTGATCTGTGATGTAATTAAAAGCATCTATAGTACACATCACTAAACATTCATTTGAAATGGTTACAAGTATAAAAGTATAAATATTATTTAGCGTTAATGAGATCGTGCAAACATTAGCATGTGGTTTAAATGTCACCTCAACTCACACGTAATATCCACAATATTCACGTAACTGATAAAAATTGTTGATTTTACAGAACTAAACTGAACTTGATCATCATTAACTTTCAGTCTGCGTCTGAAAGTGCATACCTCAAACTGCACGCAGTATGTAAAAGAGCCACAAACTACTCTAAAGTAGATCCTTCTGAACCCCCATGAGGTCACGGACCACCTATCAAACCAAACTCAAAAGTGAAAGAACGGCGGGGGATAGATCTGGAGACAAATAAATCGAGTAGTAATTTATTCTGGTTTAAAATGAGTTCAAATTAAGTTACGGTTCAAACTCTCCAGGACGTATCCTGTAACCAGATCGCGGTGTGTGCTTAACCCTCGCCCGGGGTGACACCATCGTCTTGTAATTATGACAGAAATCACCACCTTCACAAAGTTCAAAGATGAGAGCAGCTCAGATTCCAGAAGCTTTCCCTGAGAAACGCTCCGCTTCCTCTTGAACCTCCACGTCTCAGTCATAAAGCATCATTCAGGTGATCTGCAGCTGAACTAATAACCCCAGGAGTCAGGTGTGGCTTCTCTGGAGACTGCCATGCTGCTTATTCACCCACTGAGGATTCAGAAGTTCGCGGTTTCAAGCTTTACTTTTGGAGAAGAAACTGTAATTCACGAGTGACCACTAGAGGTGGCAGATCCCAGATGACGTTGCTGTGGAAAATGAGTGAGGTTGAGTTGTTCATTTTATTTTTCTTGATGCTAAAATCCCCTGTCCTGATTGGTTGCCCGCCCAGGAAGTGCCTGTCACACCTGTAACAGTGACCTGTACCCGACCGATAACTAACCCGTCCGTCACCTGAACCGTACAAAAAAGAAGAAAATATTGTACTTGACCTGCTTCCTCACCCACGTTCTCTAAGGGAATGTGTCCTCTTTGTTTCAAGCGACGTGACCGACCGCGACCCGAATATCATTAAAATATTTTTTGACGACCGCAAACACCCGCTCATTTTGGATCGATACACCCTCGAAGCGCTCGAATCGCGTTCACATGAAAACACTGTTATCACCTTCACACTTCTGGTTGGTCTCGCTCTGTCGGTGCCCCGCGGGACATTTACACTCGTATGAGCCGACGGTGTTGATGCAGTTCCCCCCGGCGCAGAGTCCCGGCACGGCCTGGCACTCGTCCACATCTGACAGGAAGAAGAAAAGTCTAAATTAACAGGTTAGAACTATTTTATAGATGCCCCAGCTCTTGTCAAGTATCTAAGATATAAAAAAGGTGGATTCTGTGAGTATAGCGTCTCTTTAAATCAGAGATCTCTGGAGATGTTTGTTCTTGAGCCAGACAACCTGGAGCAAAAACTCTCCATCTTTCACCCAGATCGCTCTGCAGAGAGAGAGAGAGAGAGAGACCAGGAACTGACAGATGTTTATAAATGATGGGAGGAGGCGGAGAACAGCGAGGCCGGGTTGTTTCTATCCTCACACTGAGATACATCTGTACTTTATTCAATTCAAACAAATACAACATAGACATACAGACATAGACTGACTTATTGTCATTCCAGCACAGTACATAGTAAATAAATAAATTAAATAAGTTTTTTTTTATCTAAAGATGATACGAAAAATAAAAGGAATAGACTGTTGTAATTCTACATACCTGAAATAAATAACAAATAAAAATGAATGATGATGAATTATAATGAAGATCAATTACTTTAAGGAAATAAATGAATTTTGAATAAAACAATGAAGTATATATAAACTCAAATAATGAAATGAAACGCTAAAGTAAAACTTAAGCAAAACATAAAGTAATCAAATAAACAAAGAATGTTATTTAGATAAAATTCTAATATAACAGCAAATAAAAACACAGAATAAGTGAGAAAGAATGCTAAAAAAATATCTAATAAATAGAACTAAGAGACTAAAAGTTTAAATAGAAATAAATACTAATAAATTTCATAACACACTTAAAGCTAAACATGAGATAAATCCCAAAATATAATTGAATAAAAAAAGTAATTAGAGCGAAACAACGAGTACTAAATGAAACAATCCAAAAACATTAAATTATTTTCTACTTTCTATTTTCCAACCCGGGGGCACACCATCACAGAATTTTATTTTTAATCATTATAAAAATGATCTGCATATTCCTTTTTAAATTTAAGGAATTAAAAATGATTCATTCCTTAAATGTGAAAAAGAATCTGCAGATCGTTTTTAGAATGATTTTAAAAAATCTATACATTGGGAATAAAGTTAATAGATATGTATTTACTCTACATTAAGGGAATGTAAAGCTGAAATGGTCAATAAATAATTGATGGTTTACAACTATTGAAAATGGTCTGAAAGACATTGAAACCTTTTTAAAACGAATGGAGGAACGTAAAGTTTACGTGATGGCATTAGATCACGCCGTGGTATTTCCTGTTAAATCAAACAACGAGTCGAAGCAGAGCGTCTGTGTTCTGGCAGCTCCGCGGCTCCTAATGGACGTCTTCTAAATATTTGACGCTGGAGAGGAACACAATGGTGGAGTGTTTTTCCTGAGGCTCGGGCACACCGTGACCTGAATGTCGTCTGCCCCTCAGGCGGCTCATTACGGCAAGAATTTCACCAACATGTGACTCAGACGGATGCCCAGGAGATGTTCCAGGCTCAATCTCAAAACACGTATTTATTACAACTTTGTGGCAGATCCTCTGGCATTTCTGAAAATACTGATCACTTTTAACCAAATTGAGTAGCCGAACTTGTGGCTGATCTTGAGACTTTCGAACCTGCGGCTGACACACGGCGTGGCTTTGGGCATGCGTCACCAAACACCTTGCGTTTGATCTTTACTTCACGAGGAGTAACGTTAACGCGTTCGTTTTAAAAACGAATAAACTTGAAAATGTAAAACACGTTTTGGATCTGGAAATCAGTGCCATGCAGTAGTTATCCGATAGGAGGCTCAGCCTCGTTCTGGAACTCAGGGCACACCCTGCCTTACCTTGGCATGCTCCCGTGCGGATGTTAGGAATGAAGCCTCTTCGACAGGGGTGAGGTTGTGCGGGGCACATTTCACATGGGTGACCCCACGCTCGCCCGATGGTGGCGCAGCAGAGGGTTTTAGTGCAGACGATGCCGCTCAGCTGACCCTGGCACATCTGATTGTTAACCTGAGTGAAGCAGGGGCCGGTGCGGTAGTCTGGAAGGGACAGAGATGCACTTTGTGAGTCACATTCATACTTTCTGGAGTTGACCAGAAATAGACACAATCATTTTATAACGAGGCACGACATTAAAATGAATCGATAGCCAGATCTCTCCATCCCTCCTCGTTGTAACCCTCGTGGATTCCAGAGCGGTGGCATACATGTGACTCTTGTTAGCCACCCGCATCCCCAACCGTTCCTCACTCTTTCTTCCTGGAGGAGGGCAGCGGCGGGGAATGCTGTGAATGACTGCATCCCTTTCAGCAGCGTCTGATGGGATAACTGCTCTCAAATTGCAGGCTTGCGTCAGTAAATTTGATTTCAGTTTTTGGCCGCGTCTGAAATGTGGGACATGGTTTTGACATTTAGCCATGAGATTCGGTTTGCATTGAACCGTTGCCAGATTTTCAAAATCGATCTCTTTAATGATGTTTCGAGCATCAAACGCACAAAATGTTCTCCATGACCTCAATTAACGAACCTCCTACGGCGAGGCGCTGCATCAGATGTTTAGAAGACATAACTGAACCAGAACCTGCTCGCGTTTGTAGCGGATTTACTTTGGCGAGGTTTAAATGAGTCCTCAACCCCACCGCCCCAGATCATCGTATAGCATGCAAAACAAACGCGGAGTCATATATCAAGCACGAGAGGGGCCCGCACTGAGAAAGTAGGTCAGAAACCAATCGAGAGCAGGCATTCTCCTCCCTCACGTGCCTTTAAATCCCTTTACTGTCTGTTTGTGGGTCCTGCAGCCCTTGACCTGATGTTCTTCCTGGACTGTTAGAATCCAGGAATGCAGGTTTTCTCCCACGCTGAACAGACACATCTGGGACGTACATACAGCCAGAACTTCTCATCATTTGGATGCAACTTCTACTTAAATTCCAATCTAACTTACATTTTATACAATAGATCTGCATAAATTTAAATATTTACTTAATTTACTTCAACTTTTTCCTATTAAAGTTAAATTTAATAAATATTTTTGGTGCTACACGTTCTACACGGATGAAAATTAATAAATCCTTACAGAAGTTGTGCTTTGTAGAACTTTGAATTTGTAGAGAACCTAAATTTTAATTATAAAAATCATTTAAATAAATTTCAATATTTAAAAAAGGTCTTAGATTTTTCAAAATCTCAACATTTTTTTTATAAATGTTAGGTACAACTTCATGAATAAAAACTACATGTTTGGGTAGAAATTATAAATAATTTCATATTTTTCACAAGTTCATATTGAGTTTTATATTAATTCAAGTTTACTCAATATTTGGATGCTTCAAATTCTATAAAAAAATGGAAATTTATATAGCTCTACATAAATTCAACACTAATTACTATTTTGGAGTTTCACAATTCAGTTTATGGGTACAAGATCTACATGAATTGAAATTTACTTCAAATTTAGAAAAAAAATTCAACTTTACTGGCACACATTCTATGCTACTTAAAATTGTCCTAATATTTTGAGTTCTACATAAATTCTAATTTACAATAGATTTTAAGTACAACTGCATAAATTCAAAATTTCAGGCAGGTTTGAGAAAAAAAATCCAGCTCAAATTCCATTTTTTCTTAAGATTTCTTAGAATTCCTCTTAAATTCTAATTTACTTTTTGGGCACAAGTTCTTCATAAATCCCCATTTTATTTTGGGAAGAACCTCTTCGTAAATTTAAATTGACCTAAATATTTCTACATTATTTAAAACTGACTTTACATAAGTTAAACTTTGGTTGTACGAGCTTTACGTAATATTCAGATTCACTTAATGATTCACTTAAATTCTGATTCTTTTAAATGGTTACGACGCCTTAAATGTTTATTTATTTCCTTTATCACTTGAACTTGAGTGGAATCGAGGTGTTGTTCATGAAAAGGGAGCGTTTTTGATAAATTTTTTTAATTTAATCACTAGAAACAAAACGATTGTTAAAGCAGAATGAAAGCCCAGATCTGTCTCTAAGGTTGAGACACATATGTTTTTATTTCATATCTTTAAACTCGAGCTAAACCAAAAATAGGTCACACAGGCGAGAGCCGGTTGCCTCTCGGCACGTTTCTGGCTGTGTTTTTGGTTTCCACCTGCATCTGGTCTCAAAGCTTCAGCGATCCAGACTCGAGAAACTCCCCTGGGAGAATTTTTCATTTATTCGAAGGGGTTTCATGACTCGTTTTCCTCCCTTTTCGCTCCATCAGCGGCGAGGAGGATGAAATCATGCCAAGTCACTGGAGTGTGAAGAAAGCTTGAACGTCCTCCTGCCAATTTATGCCCCGTCTGATTTTCTGAGACGCGTTAAACATTGCTGACCTCATCAGACATGGTTTGCAGCCAAATTCACTCCTGATTCGTCGTTCTTAAAATAAGCCTGAACTCCACCCAGAGATTCTGAGCAGACCTTGTGCAAACGGTAAAAGCTTTGAAGTTTCTCGGCCGGACCATGTGACTCTTGGAGGGCTCTGAGATTTACAATAAAGCTAAATAACACCGACAGCCTCTTCCGCTCTTATCTCAGCCACACTTATCCAAAAAACAAAGCCATGAAACTCTACGACTCCTCGCTGAGGCGCTTTTAATGAGCGCCGCTGCTTCATTCATACTCTTGTGGTTTCTGGGAGATTAGTCATGTTTTATTGCCTGGAAAAGCCGTTTCTCTAGGAACCAATGCATCACGAGACGATCCTGAATGTCATCTGAGGGAGACAAACCGAAAGAGATCCTGCGCTGCTCTCGCTTTAGCTTCATGGATTTCACTCACAACTCAACATTATTGAAACTCATCTTTAGCAAAAAAAACTCAATCAAAGCTTTAGAAAACAGAGAGGCTGAAAAAAATTACATAAAACTGTAATATTTAAAAAAAATATATTGTTAAAAATAATTATTTGAAAATTCCAAATTATAAAATTTTTTTTTTACTAAATAATTGTTTTTGCCAAGAAAATACGCATTTTTAGAACTGTTAACTGACAGTAACAAGTTAAAAATAAATCTACCAATTCTAAAACTTATTTTTGCTACACCAGAGTAGAATAAATCAATTAAATGGTTACAATTATACAAATGGTTTCAAAACTACAATAAACTTTTTTTTATGAAACAAAAATAAATAAAAAATGTAGTTTCTTTGCTTTATATTTAAATATTTAAGTTGCAATTAAAAGAAAAGTGTATAAAGCTATTAATACTAATATACTGCATTATTTTGGGATATAACTGAAAAATTACTTGTTTTAAATATATTTAGAAAAATGTTAAAAATCTTTATTTTATATTTTATTCGAATAAAATGTTGTATAAAACATATTAAAATGTTGGAATATAACTTTGAGAACTGAACAGAAAGGACGTACAGTATCAGACGTGGCCTCTGGATTCTGGTGAACCCCTCCCTCCATGTCAGGAGATTGTTTGTACTAGTCCAGGCCTGGCTCTGTATACACAGCTGGGGTCTCCATTTCTCAGAGACCCCCACCACCGCCACCACCTTCTACACAGACACAGTGTCACACACCACCCTTCGTCTTGTCAGGAGAGACCGAAGCGTTCCCTTGTCATTTCCAGCCGGCTTTATCTACTGCCAGATGTCTCCAGAAACACTTTCCACCTCCCTGTGTTTGGCTTTCAAAGGGATCCAGGCTTCGTACGGTGGGGGTGGGATCACTCCAAGAACCAGACATGAGAGGGTGGGGTCCCAGAAAAAAACAGCTGAGGTATTCGTCTGAAGAGCCTGGGGCACTGAGCCTGATGGGAAGTGAATTTATGCTCTCCCTTCGGTCTGTCATTTACACAGAGCTCCAGCCACGGGCTTCTCCTCCGGAGCTGCATCTCCAGCGCTGCAAACCACGCAGCTTTCTTTATTTGAGCCAAAGATGAGCTCACTTTCCTGGACTTTGTTTTCTTAACTCCACACCAACTAAACTGGAAGTGCCCTCAAAGCTGTCCATGAATACAACAGCTGTGATGGAGTTGGGGATGCGGGTGGCTAACAAGAGTCACAAAACTACCATAAACCAGTCCAGACCAGCATAAACCACCTCAAACTGATTAGAGAATGTAGCAGGATAAAACCAGTTCATCACCATCTTAAACCAGCTCAGGAGTAACTCAAACCATTCCGAATCCATGAATTCTACTAATTAAGCTCAAAACTACCTTAAACCAGTTCAGGACAACCCTAAACTACCTCAAACAGACCTGAAACTGTGGCCAGGTTCAGCTCCTATTGGAAGCTCTCCTGAGCCGCTGAATAAATGTGTTCTCAGACGTCTCACCTCTCTCGCACTGTGGCCCGGTGAAGCCGTAAACACAAGCGCATCGGTTCGGGCCGATGCAGCGACCGCCGTTCTGACACCCGCTCTCACACACCGCTGCGGAGAAAACACAACATGCCACTTCCGTTTGTTTCGGGAATTCGTTTAAACACTCTCCACAGAGGCATGCACAAAACGATAAAACAAAGATTGAACGCAATCGAGACGAGGTTTTTCTCACGCTGCCCGCAGTGTGTCCCGGTGTAGCCCTTCTGACAGGAGCAGGCGTCCTCGTTACAGATGCCTCCGTTCATGCACCGCACGCTGCACGACTGGACTGTACAAAACACACCATTACCACAAATTCACGATTAATCTTACAATATTTCCTCTTTGAAATCCTTTTAAAGCTCAAAGAAATAGCTGTTTCCAGATGATGAGAGAGGAGCTGATAAATTCTTTTCATTGAATTAAACGTAATTATCTGTAATAAACTCAATAAACATTTGTGTTTTCACTCGTGACTGTAAAGGGAGTTTTCTAAAAATGCAGGAAATGACATCATCACTCACGGCTAGCGAGCTGCTCGCGCTAACAGACGAGCTCACAATGCACCTCTGTGCTGCAGCCACATCTGTCCAGCTTTTACAAGCTGCGCCGACAGCAGGAAACACGAGCCGCGTCGAAAAGAGACGCTTCGTGACGATTGGATGCTAGCCATTCATCAACGTCAGGTTCAACACGAGCGCGTCACTGACGCTCGGCAGAAAATAACTCAAACGAACACTTGTTTTTATTCAATAAAAATTACCTTTTAAATAAAAAATGAAACATTTCATTCCTGATTTTAAATATTTTAAATACAAGCGGGTATTTAAACTGTGAAGTAAAAGCTTGATATGATGCTAAATGTCATGTAAATTACGTACAAAAATGCTCATTATACATAAATTACATGGATAAAATATTTTATTCCTGAATAAAAATGCTTTTAAAGCAATAGTTAATTAATTAATGCCTATTTATCAATAAAAGCCCCTCTATTTGTGATTAAAAAGCATATTCACATATAATACTACTCATAAATGTTGATTTCTCTTTTTAACAGATATACTCTAAATTTCTCTTTGAAAAATGCTCATATGAGCAAAAATTCAAATTTACACATGCAAAAGCACATTTTCTAATAACACTGCCCACAAATCCTAATTTAAGCTGAGCATTTATACACGTATGTTCTCACTTGTACTTTTAAGAGCTAATAAATGCACAGAAATGTAAATTAACAATTGCAAAAATGTGTAATTTTTATTTAATTAAAAGGTCTTTTACCCACAAAAAAAACATAACTTTTAAAAAGGCAATTTATACAGAAATATTCAGAAAAAACAACACGTTTTGGGGAGAAATGCACGTTGTATGTTTTGTCGCTTTGAGTAAAGTTTAATCGGAGAGATGACGTGGAGAGTCACTGAACCTGCAGCAGCGCCGCAGCTCGGAGCGAGGTGGCCGCTGGAACACGTGCACATGTTCGGCCGCGAACAGAAGCCATCGCCACAAGTGTTTCGACAGATCGCTGCAAAGAGTTCAAGAAGAATCGACGCAGATGTTTAGATGTTAATAAACATGAAATATCTCATTAAATGAGCTTTTCACGCGTGCAACAGCAGAATGGGAGAAATCCAGATACTCACGCACGATACACTGGTTTCCAGCAGGAAGTGTTTTCCATCCAGGACAGCAGTACGAGTGGAACCGTGAACCGCAGACGTTGGGACTGAGGAAAACAAACCAATATCAATCATGAGGTTTCTTTCGAACCTTCTGCGAATGGGTTTTGAGTTTTACGTTTAAGAAAACACTTTCGTTAGCTCAGAAAATGCAGCTGCAACGCTTAAAAAACTAATAAAGTTTTCTCCTAAACGTACAAAGCAGTGTTCATTTTGTTGATTAATCTTCTAAAAGACGTGAACGGGATAAATCACGTGAAGATGCCAAAATCTTTAACTAAAATAAACACCTGTCAAAAAGTGATCATGTGCGCTTCCTGCGTAGCAAAAACATTTTCCGGGATCATTGAAACCTCGCCAGTTTATGACTGGGTCTACTTCTAGTTCCCATCAGCTCTCATTCATTCAAAATCACTTTATTCATCTGTAATATTTGAGCTATTTCTCCAATCTTTGCTCCCAACGATTTTCTCCTTTTCTGGTGATTCTCTGGAAACCCTAACTAATCGTTGTGCGTAAGAATCCCAGTAGAGCAGCAGTTTCTGAAATTCTCAGACCACCCAGTAGCAACTACCATACCACGTCCAAAACCTAATAAAGTGTACCTAATAAAGTGGCCCATGAGTGTATATTAACAGCAGTTGAGTGAAATGAATAAATCTACTGCAGCAGACTGAGAGTAAAATGTGACTCGAGCTGTGAACAGTGAATTTTCTGTAAGAGACTAAATCTAACGCGAAAATGAGCTGAACCAAACGTCCCGAGCCCCAAAGACCTCGTGACCCCCCCGAGCAGCCGGGACTTTCCTTCGGGGAACGTGGCGCTATACCTGTTTGATCAGAAAGTTTCCTTAAAGCAAAGCGTTTACATAATTATACACCGCTACACGGTTTGTTTCGACAGAAGCGTAAATGTTTACGTTGATCTACAACGGCTAAAGCCAGCCCCGTCGCGTCCCCGTGAAAGAGCTAAGCCTCGCCGTAAAGGGAGCTTTAAAACCTTTCCGCGCACACAGACATAAATTCCATCCCTCCACACGTCCAGATGTTCACAGATCACCTGAGGAGCGCCGGACAGCTGCAGCTTCTGATGGCTCTCAAACCTCACGTCCAGCGGAGCAGACGTGCTGCAAACCTCCTCCAAATCAACTTACATCACATTGTTTAAAGAGCCCCTGACATGTTCAGCTTCTAAGTGGGTGTTTAGTAAGAGTCAAAACTGCAAACATGGACGTTCCAGAAAAAAAAACGAAACAGGTTTGCTAAAGTTTGCTGGAGAGCATTTAATGATGCAGAGTGTCCTGTGGTCAGATGAAATCAAAGTAGAACTTTTCGTGTTTGGAGGAGAAACATGGAACATGTGAAACATGGGGGTGGAAGCATCATGCTTTGGGGCTGTTTTTCTCCAAAGGGGCCATGACATCCGAGCCGGTGAAGGAAAGCTTGGATGGGGTCGAGTATCGTGAGGTTTTGGGTGAAAAGATGAAACATGGCTGGCTCTTTCAGCTTGGCAATACGAAGCATTTCGAGCGTGGCTATCCAGTGTCCAGATGTTTCCTCAGCGACCGCCCCAAACATTACTCCTCTAGAGGAGATCTGCAGGAGGAATGGCCCTCAATACCAGCAGCAGTGTGAGAGAACCCTCTGAAGGCTTGCAGAAAAGATTGAACCTCTGTCACGGTCAACAAAGAGATGTTTAAAGTTCAGAGATGGAACTTTGTTGTTGTTGACCCAATGTTTATTTTTTAAATATATTTTGTGTGTCATGGAGGAGGTGTAGGAATGATAAAAGTTCTCTCGCATCTTTCTAAATTGTGAGAAGCTGTGGAATTATTTGCAAGAGTTCGATTGCTACGACGCAGGAGAACTAATCCGTAACTTGAGGAGACGTCTTCTTTTTGGCAAAAAAATGGGAAAAACTGAGATGTCAGAGAGTGAACGAGGAGGCGAGGCAAACTGCACAAAAGGCTGGGAAACGGCAGAGGAAAGGGAGGCAAAGAAAACAAGTGGAAGTGAAAAGTTTTGGGTCTGGGGGGATTGTTGAAAAGCTGGAACGGAAATGAATAATCTGCAGCAAACACGGTGTCGAATTTCTCAAGAAAGATCGGAAGCATTTGAAAGTTTTCTTGTTTTCTGGAAGGTTCATGTCACCGATGTTCCCCAAACCGTCCCGAATCCGATCATCCAGGCTTCGAGAACTCTCCAGCCGCACACTTCATAAATACACCTAATGTTTTCTTGCTGTGAGGCAAATACCAGAAAATCCTTTTCGGACCAATCATTTCACTTCTCCGCTCAAATCCTCTTCCCTTAGCTCCCCGCGCAGACCTCAGGCCACAGATTAGCAAACAATGCTTTCCAGAAGATCTGCAGATAAACTTTACGACTCCTGAGCCTCACAGAACCCCTCTCTGAGCATCAGGAGGAGGCTGGGATAGGAAACAAGGCCACTTCGACTTTAACCGTGATGTCATAAACCAAAACTCTAGCCGAGGATTGTGGGATATCTGGGAGAAGCTGCAGAGAAGAGATTGTGCATTTGAGTCGGGTGAAGAGGTGAAAGGTGCAAGAAGAAGCATCTCCTCCCAGCCCCCGAACCCCTGCTGAGAGCAGTGAAGAGTGAGATGTTTTACATGACAAGAAGTCCGCCGTTAATCTCATCACCGCCGCGGCCAGACGGGTTTATGTTCCCTCGGGACAAAGGAGAAGGTAAACGATATCGAACCTCATCGTTAACTCAAACAATCGTTTAAAACGCCTCAAAGATGTGGAAATGGATTTCAAGACTGGATTCGAACAAATTCAGTAGACATTTGAGCTGACCTCAAACTTCGACAAGAGTCTGGCTCTCTCACGCGGCGTCTCAACATGTTTACAAAATAAAAGCGCAGTATGTGTTTGTTTGCCAGATTTCATGACATTTGGTATTTAGGGACTAGTTAACCCTTCTCCTGCATTGTTTAATGCTCAAAGTTTAGCAGCGCAGTTGTGGGCCGGGGGTGACTGTTGTTAGTGCCACCTAATGTTCAGGAGAGGTTCTGCACATCCAGAGAATCTCGAAGTAACGAGGTTCAAAGAGGCCAAAGGTCAGCTGAAAAAAAAAACGAATTATTGGATCCAACAACAAAAACTTCTCTCTAGACGACTGAGAAAATAAATGTACACAGATGTCTATGAACCGTGCGTTCCTTCTGCTTTTGATGGATGGAGACAAAAAATGCAATTCTGACTCTTTTTTTCTCAGTTACAAGGCAGTGATTTCATGAAGAAAATGACTCTTTCGAACCATTTGTGCAAATCATTTATTAATAATTGGCCTATATTTATACCACAAGAGCCATTTTTGAGCATTTTTCAATCTGGCAACCCGTCACTCACACAATTTATAACAAACTTCATCCTTTAAATGTCTAGAAAGCAATCCCTAAAGCTTTGTTTGAAACCCTTGACCTCTTGATCTCAAATCACGCTGTCGTCCGTATGACTCTACGTCACCACATGAGCCCCTCGTGGGAAACGTTATCCAGCGCTCCACGAGTGAATGATGCTATCAGGAAGAGAGAGAAGAGAGCGATTAGCGCTGCGTTTTTCTGCTTGGTGCCGTACAATAAGCTCTGGAGCTTGTTTGCATGTTTGCATACGCTTCAGATCTTTGTCTTCCTGCCCTTCGGTAAAATAAATAAATCTACGATAGTCTTTCCACGAGTGTATAACAAACATTTGGTTCGATTTCCAATCTCTCCAACTTTTAAAAATTGCATTTCCACAAGGAACCAAACGCTGTTGGCCTCGCACAAGCTCTGTCTGCTTTCCATTTGCCTGGGATTTATTTCCAGCTGTTTGATGAAAATATGTCCGGCACAAAGAACTCAGGCATCAATTTGAGGAGTCTTGCATTCGTGACACTTCCTTGGAGCAAATCAAGAGGCTTGTTAGCCAAGATAGCGGGACTTTTGTTACAAAATGTACCTTCGACGAGCTGCTTTCTGTAGAGCATTGCAGGGCTCGACACTTCCGCTGCTTTATCTGTCTCCAACACGTTTCCTTCGTTTAAAGCATCCACTTCACATTTGATAAAACCACATGCTCCACAAAGAAGATTTGGTTATTTCCGCTGAACACATTTGTGATGAAAACGTAACAATAGACTGACGCATTCTGCCGCTGAGAATGGAGCATTTGTGTGAAATAACCTGAGGTCACCACTAAACTCACTCCTCGAATCCTCCTTCCTCTCTCATATTCACTGTTGTGGAGAGTTCGTTTGGGTTTTAAGAGGAGTGCATATGACGACACTACAGATTGGTTTAATTCTCCGTTAACAGGTTATTAACCCGGTTAATATTTAAATGAGGATTTAATTACATTGGAATAGAACTTCTAAATAAATAAGGGCGCTTTTACATCGGACTCGTTTAGCTTGATTCATTTGAACTAGAGTTCGTTTTCCCTTTTAGTTGCTTGAGGAACGATCTCTGGAGCCGTTTGTTTGTGGTGAGAACATGAAGTAATCCGAGCATCATTTGCGTCGTGTGTCAGAAGCGATTAACACAAATCATATCGTGAAAGATGCCAAGGGTCAAACTCAAACAGCGAAATCGTTCCATTTTGAGCTCGTTGTCCCAGTGTTCAGCTGTTGTTTACTTCCGTGAGCGCGTTCATTCTAACCAATCAGAAAGCACTCGAGGAAACGCGTACGATGACGTATGTGACTAATGAGCGGATGATGTCACATGACTGCGAGTTCAACCAGTGCGGACCAGAGTGATCCGTGTGCGGTGAACGATGTTGTTCCTCTTGATCCGGACCAAAATTCTCTTTTTCAATAAAATAAATAACAGCCGCTTACCTCAAAACCATGACTTGTCTCTAGTTGTTATTTAAAACAGCAGAGCGGAGCAAAGTTTACTGACTCACGACTAGAAACATCCATCCAAAAGCAATCGCAAATGGAAACTCGTTAATGACAGGAGAAATCCATGTGCTGCAAAGATAACCGCGATTAGCTTCGGCTAAGCAGATACGCTAACGCTCGGTGATCTAAAGGGAAACTCATGCTGAAGAGTGCAGAGCGAGACTTTTCTACAGTACATATCGAAGTATTAATGTAAAACCACATGAAATCTGAACAGATGCTTTAGAATAAATACTTTATTGGCAACTACTGAAATGTTTAAACACCGAATTTAGACGTACGGAATCCAGGATCTGGTTTTTATCAGAGGACAAAGCGTCCGGGCCGCACCCGGCCCAGTGTACAATTATATCTGACCCTGTGACATAAAAGAACAACTGTGTGTTCCTTTGAGAATCAAAATATTGGTGCAGTCTGGGTAACATTCCTTCTGTACATCACAGGGTGACCCAGATCTGTCCAGTGCAGTTTTGCAAAGTGCATCTGAAGGTTAAATTATTTTCCTGGTTGGTAAATGCTCTTGGGAATCAATTAAAGCATGTTTTACCCATAAAAGGTAATTTTTCTTGATTGCTTCCCCTTGAAAGCTATTCAATCATCTATTTTAACAAGGAAATAATTCCTGCACGGCCCCAGGGAACTCTGCTTGATTTGTTGGCTGCAGATCAAAAGTATAATTTGGTAGAACATCGTTTTTCTCAGCATTTGCTCGTAAGAGGCTCTCTCAAGCTGATTTGGTTTAGATTAACCCACTTTACGGCTCTGGAAGGTCAGCTTTATGCCATGAACACTGGGATCACTGGGTAGAAGCATCATCAGTTAAATATTGTCTTCTGAAAACCTCTCTGTAAAGCCACTTTCACACGGAAAACAAATTCTCGCAAGATTTGATCTGATCTGTCTCTAATTTCTCTTCCAAACCCAAGCAAACGTAGATGTTTTGCAAGCGGATTAAAGAAGATTGCGAGAGTTGGAGACATGTTGTGAAAAGCTCTTTCTCACCTCCAGCTTGGAAACAAATGTCCCTTGTTGAACCCCCACCCCCCGTAATCAGAATACCTCATTTCCTGTCGCCGTTTGGGGGGGATAGTTATAAGCAAGCGCAGATGATGAGGATGATTGGAGAACCACTCTGAACATCTGAGCGCCACACGACACAAAAAAGCCTTTGTGTTTCTCAACATGAGAAAAATAGTCTGAATCGGCTCGATGGAAACACCGGCGGCACACTTCTCCTCAGAAAACATCAAGCCGTGGATGTCTGTGTGCTGTAATCCCTCTTCAGAAAAGGTTTATCGGCCAAACGACACCAAATTTCTGAGAGAATGTGTTCAAAAGTGTGATAAACTGTTCAGATTGCTTGTTTCTAGTGACTCAAAACAAAAAAAAAACTCTCCACACTTTATTTCCAAACGTACATTTTTTGAGTTGTATGTAGAAGTTGAGCTGCTCTGAAGAATTTGATTTCAATTTTTTATCGATCTTCAGTATAACGCAACAATATCGATTTGGGAAATCCTTGAATCGATTCTTAATGCACGTGCTTCACCCATGAGGACGTGTTTATTTATCTCTCGTTGAAATAAACAACCGTGTGCACCCCGTTATTAATGTACATGTGTATTCCAGGAATAAACTTAACCCGTTTCAGTTACCAGCATTTATATCAAAATATGGATCCCATGTCTGCAAAACTAACATTTGAAGTGAAATATTATAATAGCTAATCGATATCAAATCAAATTTGAATCAAATTAAACCATAAAATTAAGAATCGATTTGGTCACAATGCCCAGCTCTAATTTATATAGTGCTTGTTCGAGGCATGTGTTTTTGGAATATAATAAAAAAATGTGCTTGAGGTTTATGATCAAAAATGATTATTAAGTTGAGCTTGACTTTTTGATCATTTTGAACGGAGACGGCTAATGGTCTGATTGGATTCAATGATGTATGCTAAGCTAATGCTAAAAATGTTTTCACCAGATGTGGGGAAGAGCTGAATAGATTCGGACATGGTAAAACACCACTGATTATCTCAGGGGGGGGTTGAAGAATGAGGTTATTTCTAAAATGTGGGGTGTTTCTTTAAGCAAAGACAAAAGTTTCTTAAAAAATAAGTACAAAAAGCAAATGTATTCATAGTGAAAACAGACAACAAGCTTCAAATGGATCCATAAGTAACACATTTATTTACGAAAATGTACCAAAGCAACTATTGGTTTCCATTGTTTAACAGAAAAAAGGTTTTGGTTTCTCCCACTTGCAGCGAGTGGGGTGGACTGGTCCTTTGCTCTCAACTTTGACCTCACCTAAACCCCCTGCATTCTTGTCTGAGATATATAGACATAAAATTTACGATAGCCAAACACTGATGCCTCTCAACGGCTCCAGCTATCAGAAGGAAATGGCACTCGGGACCAACATACCGATGCATTTCAGTACTTAACATTCCTTCACAGTGGATTCAGAGCACTTCCGCAGCTGGCAGCATCACATGTGCTGCTGTTTGAGCGAGCGAGCAATCAGGACCTGAACCCGCTTGGCTCCAACCCAAATGGCACAGCAGGTTGCAACTCAATCCCACTGCTGCAAGAATGCATTTGAAGCAGGAACTTTCAATGCAAGCTCGTAAACCCAACTTTCTTCCTGGAGATTAGCTTGCTCTCAGAAATCAGATTGTTGCTTTTCATTATTTGTAAAATGTGAATCTATTTATAATTCATCTATATTTCCCGTGGCTCAGTATTCTACCAAAAATCTGACACAAGGCTGCGGGCTAATGGAAGTTTGCACACGGACCACATTTGGCCGGACTTTTGGCAGCCAAGACTGAAGCTAACGATGCTAGGAAGTAGCACGACGCTATTGGTATTGAAAAAAATGAGGAAAAAGGAATAAAATTCCTTTTACTCTGCACAAGTTCTCTTCATGGGGCACAACAGTTCCTAATTGTTAGTTGATTTATCTGGCTTTAGCTGGTTAGCATAATGCTAATACAGTCACCATGACTCAGTTCTATTTAGCCTTGCTCTTTCAGACACTCTGAGATCACAATGACTGGACACGCCCACTTTGAGCCTCCAAGCACTTGATCAGAAACCTATGGGTGATGTCACATAAATGGTGAGCAGAGATTTTCCATCTCTTGAACTCCCATTTGAAAAACACAGAAGAAACACAGAGAAAGTTTCCAGAAGGGCGGAGCCAACAATATCTATATGTGCGGCATCAGCCAATGACTGGAGCTAAAGATAGGTGAAGCTTGATGACATCATACATGACCATGGGAACACACACGTGGAATATATTTTCTTAATTTACAGCTGAAACATTTTAAAAGACCAGAAACTTTTCTAATTCACGTCTATTTTCATGTTTTATTGAACTCCTCTCATTTAGATGTAGCTCTATACCAAACCATCGACCAGACGCTTAACTCGATTTCCCAAAATACTTCAACCCTCAAATGATTATACTGTACTTTGGCTCATAAAACTGGAGTTAAAACTTCCTCCTCGCATGCTAAAGTCATTAGAATGTCTATGTCAGGGCCAGAGGTCTGAGTTCTGCTAATGACAGAAGTCTTCGTTCATAGTATTCCAGGATTTCAACACCTGCGCAGCATTACCGCTCGCACCGAGGGTCTGTGACACATTTGGGAAGCCAACTTTGATTTGCTTTTGGGAAAAACACCTCATGACTGCGTTAAATAAAGTGCTCTTACCCCCTGAGGGACTCCTGGCCTCTCCGTCGGACCCTCTGTTGAACCTCCCCCTCGGGTTTTCCATTGAACCGGCTGGCCTGGATTTCTCCATCTCCTTGCGTCTGCGCCGAATTGGCTGCAACCCACCAAAACGCAGCCCAGCCCAGCACCACCCTGGCCACTATCCAAACTCCCATTGGCCCCTGACTGTTTAAGCACCCTTAAAACGTGCCTCGTCTTCTTAAAACACGTCCTTTTTTTCCAGCGAGTTCTTCAGGTGATAATTCAAGCTTCTTCCAGAGCACCCCAGGCTGAAGAGAAGAGATTTGAGAATTAACACATTGTTAAAGTTTTACACAATTACTGCTCAAATAAATGCCAACGCCAACTGATGGGAGCCAGATACTAAATTAAAGTCTGCGTTTTATTTAAATGAGTTTTGTTTCGTTTCTGACTGCAGTGCCACATCAGTTCCCTGCAGTTCTCCAACTGCTTAGACTTCATACAAACTACTGGAAGTGTAACTTTTACATTTATGATGATGTGTTTTGACACTGGATGCCTCAACTGTAGGGGGTGTGGGTGTTTTAACCTCCAAACTTTTCAAAGGTCTGTTATTCCACTGATTTGACGTCTTCTGGTATCATGACAGTATGTTAATTAGCATGTAATGATACTCAGTATTTTAGTTCATCTGTAGTTTTTCAAGGCAAAGTTCAGGTCATTCTGATTCACTAAGAGAATATGTTAATTAGCATTTCACAAAACTCAGTAGATTTCGATTACATTTCATCTGTGGTTCTTTGTCAGGTAAAGTCAGGTCTTGCACAGATTGATGGGCAAAAAGCTGCAGTGCTGGATTTAAATAAAAAAGGGGCGAAAAAGGGTGAAAACTTCAACTCTGGAATTTTTTAAGCAACAAAGCTGCTCCAACAAAAGATCCTGCTGCTAATTTCATCTATCAAAAGGTGGCGATAAAGAGGAAACTTTACTTTTATTTTAAAGACAGTTCAAAATCTAATCTTTAAACAGCTTTAGTCGTTAATTTATCTGTGATTGTTTACTTTCTATTCTACATAAATCTCTCCACCTTAACTTGTATACTCTACAGATGACATTCAGCTTTTTTACACGTCTTGCAATTACCGGTAATTCCAAAATGGGAAAAGTAACTTATTTTATCTTAGGATAAAGGTTATTTTGAAGGTTGTTAACCCAGTTGAAAAAGAGTTTCTTCACACTTTACCTGTGAAAAGTGGTCAAATGTCAATATTGAAGTGTTCACCTCTACAAAAGGTTTGAAATGTATTTCTATAAACAGCCAGTACCCTCCACTCCAAAGTAATATTTTTAAAGCTGATGAATTACTTTTTTCCTCCTTTCTGCCTTTTTTGGCGTCACAAATGTGTTTGGGGATCCAAGTAGGATGGTTTTCCTTTTGACTGGCAACCATGTACTTTCAGCTCAACCTATTTGGCATCTGTGGAGAACATATGAGCGAATGTGGCCCCTCATAAATCTCACCATTAAATCCTGCACGGTCGATGATGGGTTTCTTTTATAAAGTCTAGTATTATTCCAGGCGAATTTAAATCCTTTTACAGTCCCACTTAGACTCTCTTAGTCTGGATTCGCTCTAGAAATAACGAAATCCTAGCCAAGACTGCCCTCATGGTTTAGCCCTCAACCAGCTTATTAAAAAAATATTTAAAGGTGAATAATGAGCTTTGAAAAGATTTAGGATCGTAGCAGAAATCAGTTTCAACATCAGGGGGGTAGCAAAACAGCAAAGGGAGTTTTTATGGTTTTCTTTTCACCGTGATATATTCTTTTTAAAGAAAGAATTCAGATGAACCTCTGCAAATGAGTTTATTAGGAACTGGACGAATCCTTCAGAGTGCTTTAACTATGCCACATGTACTTGTTAAAATAAACATCTTAAAAGTAACCCAAAAACGAGTATTAATGCATTAAATCTCCAAAAGTAGTTTCTAACACTGATGGGATTCATTTCTTGTTTTTGATGGAAGAAAGTAATAAAATTCAACTTAATGTTTACATATTGGTCAAACCCTTCTTTGAAATCCACCAAGAGCCACTCTACAGTTTGAAACCAGAGGCTTCAATGTTTGGTTAATGATAGGATCACAGTATTACAGTTTACTAGATTACAGTACAACATCTTAGATGACAGACTGAAGATGGAAAGTTGTAAAATCCACTCAAACTAGAATGAAAGGCACATCCAAAATAGATTTAATAGATGAACGTTTTAAAGTGTTTAATATGCGGAATGCATACAATTTTCAAGAACCATGCAATTAAAATTTGATCAGAAATTAAAACGTTTTAGAGGCGTAGAGAAAGTAGTTTCGGGTGGGCGTGACTTATCAAGGCGCGAACAAAGAAAAAATTATGACGTTGACATGCATCAATCTTTCGGAGGCAATCGTCATTAATTCATTTGCAATAACGTCGATTTAAGCAAACAATCTGTTATTTTGCAGTTATTCATGACGTAAGTCATGACGAAATGTGAGCGATATTCCGGTGTAAAGGCGAGAAAAAAAACTGAGGAGAGAAAACTTTTGAGGCAAACGCGATGAAAAAACCCTGAATTCCGGATAACATTAAAGTTTCGGGTTATTTTACACAGAATACGTTTATTTATTGTGTTTATAACCGAACGAAGAGTGTGATTGTTTAAACAGTTTTTATACAGTGCGAAGTTATTCTAAATAATTAAGCTTACATTTTACGAATTTAATTATTTTTTAATAAATGTAAATTAGTTAAAATCAGTCGTGTATTTTTAAAACGAGTTAAATGATTGCTGTAAGAAAAAAACGCCGGTGATTTACGTCACGCGCATTTCGACGTACGTTCTGCAAATCAACCAACTCTCAGTCGCCTTTAAAGTCTAGCACACGATAAAACACTAACCCCCGGTGCATATCGTGTACACTTCATGCAAATAAACCATGCATTAATAATCAGGGTGTTGATAAAGGTGAAATACCTCAGACGCGTCGTAAAGCCCGGAGGAGCCCGTTATTGTCACGGGATAAAAGTTCCCTGAATGGAAAAGTGCACTGAAGCTCTGAAGAGAAGCAGAAAAGAGTGAAGTTGCCCTGATGGGTCGAGGGGAGGTGCTTTCGGGTTGTTGAGGAGGGGGTTTGAACCCACTGACTGTCCCCCTGCAATGCAAGCAACCATTAAAAGTTACAGCGGTGCAAAGGGAAAGAAAACAAGTTTGAGAGGCAGCAGTATTGTTCTTAGTCATCCCTGAATGGGTGGATTTAGTAGCCTCTGTATAAGGTTTTACCCTTTAAATTACATCACATTGTGTTCAAATGTGAATGTGGCTTTGTGAGAGTCATTCTCCACAGTTCTGTAAACTATTTTAATATGAAGAATGCTGACAATAAAGGTTTAAAAACATTTTAGTGCTATCATCTATAAATCCTGGCTATAAACTATCATTTCTCTCACTAATTAGATCTATTTTGTTCACTGTATGTGAAATGATTTATGCATTGTGCTTTGCTTGCTTAAATATCGCGTTTTGCTTTAAATTCTATATTTTACAGTCTCTCATATACTAACCTGATTGTAGTTGGTGCCTTTGAGAGTCTTGAAAGATGCCCCCCAAATTATTTTTTAGTGAGGGATGGACAGTTCTCAGGTGATTGATGCCATTTTTTACAATTTTAACAAATATATATTGGACCTTTTCAACTGAACACAAGGGTGAAATATGCAGCGTATTGAGGAATGGTGTGATACTACTTTTGGTAGAGCTATCATATTTCGGTCAATATAAATAACATTTTTAAGTCAAATATTTCCCTCCTGCGTGAAGCCGCAACTGTACGGAATGTGGGCGTTTTAATAACAGGGCTTCTGTTAGAGTTCAACTTTTCCACCCGTTTTCACCTCACTAAAGTCAAAGCATTTACAGCACAGGTGTCTCAAGTCCATGTCGAAGCATCATGTGACCAGCAGCAGACGTAGGGAGCTGTGTTAAAATAATAAGAATTTAATATTTTAACCAACAACAAATACTCAGAGGGAAGCTAACAAACAAGTACAAGAACATTATTTTGCCCCAAGTAGTGAAAGCAACCACTATCTAAATATCTCTAGATCGTTTCGGTCGAGTGAACTTTGTTGAACGGAGGAGCACAACAAAACCAAATTTCATTGTAATTACTGGCTGTGATTGGGAGGAAGAGATCAAAATTAGAGGGGGTGGGACTAGTAGAGTATGACACGGGGAGAATTCTCCCGCAGTATCTAGGGTTCTCTGCGGAGTTTGTCTGGAGACTGATCGGTCCCAGACTTTGGTTACTACACTTCAACCGTGTACCTCACCAAACTCAAACAGACGATGGCTTTTCTACAAAAAGCTCAAGGCTACATAGCTTTGACAATCGTCCGTAATGGCAGTAGGAAAGAAACAGCAACTTTTGGGATCTAGTATGCTGCTTTGACCAGCTACTATGTCCTAAAACAGAGCGTAGACTTATTTTCCACCATAGAACCCTCAAAGATTAGGCTCCCGTTGGCTTCAGGTTTCAAACTAACCCCAAATTCAACCTTAACTAATGTAAACACTGAAACACTGACTCGGGAACCCAGCAGGAGCCAAAGGAATGGTGGGAAACTGAAGCTAAAGGACCTTGTTATTCCCTTTTGGACCCTACAGGTTTCATGAAGATACCCAAACTAACACGAACAAAGCCAAAGATGTCCAAACTGCTTCTGAACCAACAAGACATCTCTCGATTGCGGAGAACATTAACTGTTATGAAATCAATCCGTGGTTTTTCTTTAGCAGTTTGTTCCTGGTTAGGGACACAAGGCCCTGCTGGTGCTCACAGCCCTGATATATACTGTACAAAACAATAAGAAGGTTTTCTCTAAAATTGCATTGGAGTCAGAAGAAGCTTTGATGAGCCAGATGTAGAGCTCTCTCCTCCTATTACAGTTAATTAGCATGGAGCTCCTGGGTGGTCAAACAGCTGAGAGAATCCCACGTGTGATCGACACCAAACTGAGTCAGCAGGTTCGATAAACACCCAGTCCTTTTGTTTCCCGAGCAATTTCATGAATGTCCTCCATTACGTTCATCGTTAACGTGCTAATTCGGTTTCTGGCGCAGGACATGGATGGCATCGCTGGTATTTCAGTTCATGAGGAGGAGACCTGAAGTTCTGAGATCAAGGCTTGCTCCTCGATGGCACGCTGGGGTTTTTAATGAAGTATTTATTGTTATTTCATAATAATGGCACTCATTAAGCTTGAGATATAGTAATAAATGTTTGCTTGTGGTGAATTTGAACAGCAGAAAGAAATGATAACTAGACAAAATGAGCTTTGTTCTGAAGGAAATCCACGAGTGTTGCATATTTCTTGTGTGATTTGTTGTGATGTGTCATCTATGAATATTACATTTGTAAAATCTGAGCCTCGGCGCAGAGAGGTAGAGATGAGATGAAGCAGGTGTTCCATCAGCTGAACTCCTGCTCAGATCTCTGTTTTCTGTCCCAGACTTCTTCTGCAGACGGCCATGGTAGATTGATAGGGGGTCAAATACTTATCTCCCTCACAGAACACCTCAAACCCCCTCATCATCCTCAGTAATGTCTCACAGACACGGGATGGGTCCTTCATCCGTTTGTTTTTATTTTCCTCTCTTTTAAAGGATGACAAAGCTTGAAGAGCAGCTTGCATTTGTTCCTTCTTTGAAGTCCTGCATACTTCCCAGACTGCATCACTGGACGCTACAGCTGTCTCTGAGGAATTTAAGGTTAGGCTTCACTCGAGTAGATATGCGCAGGGGTTGTGGAGTAAAACCGAATCGTTGCAATCATTTATTTGAAAGCGAGCTGACGAGACTAATCCCTCGCTCTTAAAACCCTGCGATAAGCGATGAACCCATTCAGGATTCAGGGTGGGTTCCTGGTGTTTTTGATTTATATTTGTTTCATATTCTTTCACAAAAGCGAATTAAAGACTCGTTTTCATCGGGTTTTGCCTTCGTTCTCCTTTTGGCTCTCTGTCGAGAACCTCTGCTGTAGGGTTGCTGTCACCTCTGCTCTTAATGCAGGAATGTGCTTCCAGAGAAGAGGAAGAGGGTGCACCAATATAGCCTTCCCAGCTCACACCTTTGGAAAATTATATCAAACACTGACGTGCAAAATAAAATGATGTTACAACGTTGTGGCCACCAGAAAAATGGCACAGAGTGAAGTTTCTTTACATAAGGCTGATTGGTTTCGACTGGGTCCACCTCCCTTTGAGAGAAAACCTAACGGGACTCAAACCAGGATCCTCTGTGTCATGGGCAACAGTGTTCTAGCATGATTGGAGAAAATCTATTTTTTGGGTGATGAAACAGTCGACATTCCCTCAGCAGTTCAATAAACACGTGAGGATTTTTTTCAAGACTTACTCCGGGGCAAATATTCGACCAAAGAATGACTCCCCTGTGTAAGCAACCAATCGGTGACAGCGAAGACCCGTCTTTGGTGGATTCATTCCACGGTTTCACAATTTCACAATTTAACTTTGACTTTTTCATTTTTTTTAAATCTAGCGACAATTAGACTTTTGTTTTTCCAAAAAGTGACAAATCTACAGAATGTTTTTGTATCTATTGACTGACGACAAATCTAGCAACTTGTTATCATCGAGGTACTAGCAAGAAATCTATAGACTTTTAAAAACATTTTCTAACTTTTTTGAAGGTAAAGGTTTTTGAAAAATTGGGGACTTTTTTTTCTAAAATCTAATGATTTGCCACCAACTTAGCCACTTTTTTTTCCAAATCTAGATACTAGCAACAAATCTAATGCCTTTTTCAAAGTAAGACTAGTAAAAAAATCTATTGACTATCAACATCTAGCCAAAAAATGTAGAGAAACGAGTGTCGGAGCGATAAAAAGCAGTTGTGGAGTAGCGTTCATTTTTAACACGTGTCCTCAGTTTTTAAATAAGCCTAATTTCATTAAAGTAAAATGGCGACTCTAAGGTTCAAATCCCACCAGCTGAGGTTTCATGGGTGATGTTTTGGTGGGGGGGGTGTTCCTTTTTTGGTTATTTTGGTTGGTATCAGTTTCAATGTCAATTTAGGTTGTAGCTCCAAGACTTTAGAAAACCCAGTGAGCTCTTGCTTCGAGCCAACAAAAGAAAACTGGTTCTGACTGTAGATCTAGTCATCAAACATCTTTTTTTACTCTATAAATGTGCACAAAAGGGATTTGGCAACCGTGAGAGATTCCTATAGAGCTGCTCTAATAGATTTCAGATGCAGCATGCCCTGCGCTCTGAAGCTTGCGTGAAGCATTCCTTAAAGAGAAAGCTACTGGACTGTGCTTCTCTAGTCGCTAGAAGCACGTAAGACCTGAAGAAGGTCAGGTTTGCGTGATGGGTCATCTTTAAGTCTTTGAGCAGAGAGTCATGAGTGCAGCCATAATAAACCTGACTCTGGGGTTATTTGCACAGCGGCTCCTCGTCTCAGTCTGTGTATGTTTACACTGAAAATGACCCAGAAAGTATGGCTCAGGCACCAGAGCCCCACACGGCTGAGGTGAAAACTTCGTCAGAATTCATGCAAAGAGCAGATAAAAGCAAGAACTGCTCAAAATGCCAAGTTTGCCATCTTTTAGCACGTCTGGTGAACGGGATGTGTGCCAAACATGAGCCAAGTCTGGCAAGTGCTTTAAAGCAGCACACATGACATGTAATGCCACATGGGATATTGACATGGCTGCTATTTTGTGGAGCATGTGTGGCTCTGGAAGCTAGACATCGTCCAGTCTTGGGGTTTTGATCCAAGTGCAGCCCATCTTCAAGAATCCACTGGCTAGCAATCAAATGCAGCCACCAGCACTGTTCACCACAGCGTGAAATAGATGCATACAAAAGCTCTTTTTTTTTCAACCAGAAGATGTCAGTGGATGTCTCCACCACAAGCAAAGTACCACATGCTAACTGTCACATGCTAATTGGCACAAGCTTCTCACCATAGGCTACTACAAGCTACCAACCACATGCTAGCGGTCACAAGCTAACCACCACATGTTAAATATCACATGCTAACATGCACATGCTAACTACCAGAGTTTTGGTAGTTCAGAACTTCTTCATTCTCAGATGAGCTCACCGGAAGCTTTAAAGCAGCAAAAAATGCTTAAAAACATCCTTCATTGTTGTGCTCCACACAATCCGGTCTCAGACGTTCCATAGACGAGTCCTTTATCTCTTTGTTTGGCTCTTTTAGCTTCATGTTCTGTCTAGTTGAGGGACTAGACTAGACTCCACGGTAAATCTAGTACTTCAATTAAACTGTAGAATCATTTCTGCAACGGTGTGATTCATGTTTTATTTTAAAACAAGCAAAAAAATCAACACACTGAAGCCTGAATGGAAAAACAATTCTGCGAAGATCTTCGCTGATGTTCCCAGGGGCAGCGGTGACCTCTCGTTCCTGTGCGATGAGGCACTCTGTGTTAAAAGCAGCTGCAGGAAGCACCTCAGACGCTCAAGACAGGTAAGATCTCCAGCCGCTGTCTCCATTTGTCCTGCGTCCACCTGCTCATGCTCCTTTCTCACTCATAAACACGGCTGTTTGCCGCTGGGTGTGTGAAGGGTGAGCAGGAACGAGGTATTTAGGCCGTTTAAAGAGCTAGTTTATGTCAAAATGAAATTTTACTCATCGTTTAATCCGCCTCCAGGGGCTTGGAAGCATTTATACGTTTCTGTGTTGTGTTCAACACAGAGGAGGATGTTTTGAAAAGTAAGGTTACTTGGACGTCATAAAGGTTCAGGCTTTTTAAAAATGAAGTTATGGACCATGTTTTGGAAAATAGTCTTATTACGAAGCAAAAAAATGTAACTTTTTTTTTATTTAAGAAAAAACATGTAATTTAAGTCAGAAGTATCATACAATGATCCCTTTGTCATTACGAGAATGTCCAGCAATCCCCATGTCTCTATGATTTGCTAAAGCTTGAATATAGAAATTCTGACAGGGTTTCCAGGGCAAACATTTCTGGTTGCTAAGGAGGATTAAATTTTGTTAAATATGTTATTGAGGATTCCATGGCCATTATGTTCACATCACCGCTATTAGTGATATAGACCCCCCCCCCACCCACATGTCTCTGTGATTTCCCTAAGTGGAAATGTAGAAATGATATTACGGTTGCTATGGTAAGCTATGTGGTTGCTAAGGAGGTGTCAATGATGTCATTGGAGATTCCATGATAATTATGATCCCATCGTGACTATTTGAGATATAGACCAACCCCCATGTCTCTGTGACTTCCCTTATAGCTTAAATATAGAATATAGAGAAACTATTGCTGCGGGGTGTTCTGTGATGTCAATTATGTTCCCATTATCATTATGAGTTATGTAGGTGCCAGGAACCGGTCATGGAGAGCCAGGGGGCGTGAACCGTTAAACTGACCGTGAGGAAAGGAGAAGTGAAGAAATACAAAGGAAAGTGCTGATGAGGTTAGAATACTGATAGGGTGAAAGGAGACAGGGAGATAGGACACAGGTGTGGGGATAATTAGATGATTGATTGGAGTGCAACAAGGAGAGGGAGTCAGAAAAGAAAGAAAAGATGAACACAGTACTGACAAAAACAATAAGTGAACCAATATCCTGCATCACAACAAACAGAGCCACACTTCCCCCGATCGCAACTGTCTTCGTCACTTAAAGGAGAGAAAACACAACAAACGGTCTCTGGACAAACTTTAGAGAGTCGCTGTGGAAATAAGATAAACACTAATGTGTATTACAAGATAATAAAAGAGTTTTTGGACCTTTTCACTGGAATTTGAACAATTGGGCGTTCAAGAGAGTTAATCCAGTGTTCCCTGTGACCTCTCCCTGTGCCGAGGAGAGCATGGAGCTCGGTCTGCAGTGTGTTTATGCAGCATTAGCACGTGTGATTCACACACAGATGCTTTGAAGACCCTGTTTGAGGTGAATCTGTTGCTCTGAAAAGGACAGATGTTCATCGTGAACTTCATCACCTACCACTCTGAGGGAAAAGCCGCAGTTACGCCCTCATCAAATCAAAGCCTGTTGTTCAGGAAGGTGCTGTTTTATCGGGTTTTTTTCGGGGGGTGACCAATCTCTTTAAGACGAGTGAGGAATGTGCTGTTCCTGGCTGATGGGCTCCTCTCATCCGGCTGAGAAGCTCATTTTTCAGGCAGATTTCTAAACAGATCCTTTGCTCTGCTGAGTTTAATGTGGCTCGAGTCCAAATGGACGGATTCCTGAGTCTGACGGACTCACAGCTGGATGGTTTTTAGGGAGAATGTACAGGAGACTGCTGTCATGTGCTGTGAAGCCAAAACGTTTCCTCGTGAGCACAAAACATTTTGAAATGGAAGAAAAACTTTCTTGTGTGCACTAAAATTAGCCCCTGAAGCTGATTGTTTCCAGTGCTGATTTTCTCGTTTACAATTAAATTAATTCTGGACATGTGTTTTATTTTACTGTATAGACTCTATTATAAATCCAGTCCAAGCCTCATTTATTGAATAATGTGTGACTTTCTTCTATCGGTGTCAGTATTAAAATTGACTTTAACACTACGTTTATTTCAACAGCAAGAGATAAATAACTATCATAAAAAATGCATTTGAACCGATATGAGTATGGAGACTCCTTTGTTGCTGTGGTTGTGTGTTTTGGGTTATTGTTATGCTTTACCATCCACAACACATTTTCAATGGCCTGGGTGGGAGAAGAATGTTCTCCCCCAATAATTCTCTGTCCATGGTTTGATGTATTGTAGTTCTCCTGTCCCCTTGGCAGAAAAATCCCCAAGTGCTTTGTTTCCAGTGCCATGTTGCATTTTTGGATCTTTTTAGTTTTCAGGAAAATGGAATTCCTATAAAACTAGGTGATAATTATTAAGGGTCCTGTGAAGGAGGAGATATGCAGGTGAACACAACAAGCTCTTTATAGTAACTAGAAACCTTTTAGTAGCATCAGTAAACAATAATAAAACATCCCCACTCGTATTAATTATCATTCTCATCTGTCTTTGTCATCAGACGTTCTTTCTAACAATAATAAACGTCATTGAAACACGCCACATGAAGAGCTGAGGTCATCTGAGGACGATGACAGGCTAGCCTTAGCACCTGTGATTAGCATTTACGAGCAAACATTCGCCTGAGTTTACCTGCGTTATAAACAAACATCATAAACCTGTGATGAAAACTTTATTCTGTTTCAGGTTCACACTCGAACCAAATGTGAAGAAGAGTCATGTCTCCCTCTGCTGGACCCAGAAATGTACTCGAGAGCATTAGCACGACATTAGCATGACAGCGTTTGAGTTCTCCAATTGAGATTTAAAGTAACATTTAAAGGGTTAACATCTTATTTAGTAATACATTATTCAAAATGTTTATAAAATTATTAAATTTAACATTTAATACTTTTTCTGTATTCGTCACAATTCACTTTTCGTTACTCATAGTTACGTTTAAATGTATCTACAACTGTGATTGTGACTACTCATAGTTATTTGATTAGTCCTAATGTACATTTTGAACAAGAAAACTATTTATTCTTCACAATAAAAGTAAATGTCCAGGAGATGGATTAATGGATGGATGACCGACAGAGGGCGCCCGCTAGCACCCCTTTTTGTCGGGCAGCACCTTGCAGTGTGGAGATGCTGCTGTCGCTAAAATCCTCATTTTATCCGTTATTCTCGTCGACTTTACGCTTTTTTTGACCATTTTTAATATAGAATCTGTTTAATATCATTTTATCTATCTTTAATATAATGCGATTATCTTTGCGGGTGTAATTCAATGTTAACATCGGAAGACTCGCGTGGATTCCTTCGGAGATTCTACGTCACTGCTGCTGGTTTGGATCTGGAGAGATTGCGGTGATGGAGGCCGTTTACCGACAACAACCGGCGGAAAGCTCACGGTGAAGGGCCCTTGAGCCGGTTTAATCAGCTTATATCACTGTCACTGTTTGATTACCACTAAATAATCGAAGGATGGACAGGTACAAATCAATATTTTATAGTAAACTTGGATTTCTTGTGTAAATATGGCTCATGTTAAGTTATCGTGGTTCGACTTTTGTTACGTTATGTTGTTAGCGCTGCACGCAAACAAACAGTTCTATTTATTATTTTATTGTGCATGTAGTTATTTTTTGTTATATTACACTTCGTATTTGTCTTAGATTGATTGATAATTGGAAAGCAATGTTAAATAATGGAATATTTTTAGTTTAAAATATATTGGCCCATTATGTGGCGCTAATTCACATTTTGATTTTATGTGAAGATATTTTGGTATATTTTAATATATCTTAAATTCTAATTATTAGATTATTAGATTAATATTTGAGTTTTGCTTTGATTTGTTGTTGAGAAACTCCTTAACTACGTCACTGGGGTGTGTATATTTCTAACGTGCTTTCTTATTACATTTGACATTATATGTAATAGTTTTGTAAAAACAAGCGATAATGGGTGGGATTTTTCCATTTATAGCTGGATTAACGTTAATAATTTTTTAATGATTACAAAAGATTGGTAATTTACATAAATATCTTTTAGGCAGGTGTGAACAAATTCTGTTGACAAAGAATGCCTTCTGAAATATTAACAATTGTTGTTTATTGTTGTAAATTTACTAAATAACAGCGAACAAAAATAAACCAGTTAATAAAAACTAAATCACTGTTAGATGTTACTTCCTTGTGCTTCAAACAAGCCTTAGTTCTTATAGCTACACTCGCACAAAGTCAGGGATTTGTTGGATTATAGTCAGGTACATGATCCAGTTTGCTCATCAAAGAGGTAAATAAGTGAAGCATGGTGGAGGTTTCTTGAACATTCGGGGATGCGTGTCTCTCTGGAATTGGTGAATTGGTCAGGATTAGTTCCCAATCCTTAGAGTTTAAATAGTCAGATACTTATCCATCGCACTTAACCGACAATACCCCCAAACATACATCAAGTGTGTACCTCGATGTGCTGCTGTTTAAAAGGCAAACGCCGGTCACACCAAATACAGATTTTATTTGTTCATCCACTGCATTTATTTAGCAGAAACTCTAGGGGACCTGACTTCTATAATTTCCTGTCTTAATGTTGTCCTTTCCATCAGTAAAGACTAAAACGATCTCAAACTGAAACAAACTTTAGGTGCTCTCACGATAAACATATTTATTGGGTTTAAAGGTTGCATTCTGGGAATCTTAACAGAAGCCACTCCACAGGGATTTGTTGACGCTACTTGAGCTACACGTGTTCGTTTAAAATCGTTTAGCGTCATCGCTATGTTTCTCATTTATTTCTAACTGTAGATTGGAGGAGTTTGTAAACCGATGGCTTTGGTGGGAAGATTTCTGGCTTCCTCCTGGAGTTACGTGGAAGGACATCTCCAAGAGAACATCAGATGAAGGTCGTCAGCCCGTACCACGAGACCTTCTCCTCACTGTGCCTTTAGCGCTCGGTTTCATCGCTCTACGTTTTGTGTTTGAGAGGTGAGCGTGGAGGTTACTGACGCTCTGGGAAATGGATTGTTCGATGGTTTGCGTGATAACTTTTTTTTTTAAATGGAGGAATGTTTGCTTGGGTTATTCACTCATTGAAAGAGGAATGGATGTTGGGATTGAGTGATAAATTGTGGTTGAGTGTTTTGGGTCATTGTCCTGCTGGAACACACATCAATGACCTGAATGCAGTCTCACTGAGGAAAGGAGCCAAGGCATAAAGAAGTGGTTCATGTCGGTCCCGCAGTGTTCTAGTCTCCAGATGTTGATCCCAGAGAAAGCTGGTGGAGGGTCTGCTGAAGGTTGCCGCCTCCAAACCGTAATGACCCTGAGATGAGGGAAAACCTGGTCTATGGCCATCTATTCCAAATCTATCTGACTTCTTTGATGGCCAAACATTGCTAAAAAACCAAAGATTATATTTTGATTGCAGTTCGGACGTGAAGGGTTTCTGTTTGTCTGCAGAGTGGTGGCTCCTCCTCTGAGCCGCTGCATGGGCGTTCGAGACCGCGTTCGGCTTCTCGTCGCTCCGGAACCTAACCTGGAGGCGTTTTACCAACGGAAGAAAGCGCAGCCGTCGCAGGTGAGTCACATGATCAGCAGTCACAATGTTAGCGGAAATACTGGTGAAATTCAGCCGTCGATGTTTCTGACCCAGAGTCAGATGAAGAGTCTGTTATTGTTTGAACGGACATCTCTCTCTCTCTCTCTCTCTCTCTCTCCGCTGATCTATGTCTCCCTCTCACTTCTCTCTCTACTCATCACTCTCTCCCACTTTCTCCTCTTTCTCTCTCTCCGTGCTTTTCAATCTACTCCCCCCTTTCTCTACCCCCCCCCCCCAATCCTCTCAGACGGAGCTGCTGTCTCTGCAGACGCTCTGTGGTCTCAGTCAGACTCAGATTCGCTCTTGGCTCCGCCTCCGCCGCGCTCAGGATCGTCCCACACTCACTCGGAAGTTCAGTGAAGCGGCGTGAGTATCACGTAGAGATTACCTTTAAGTTTTGGAGGAAGATTTGAAGATGTCTGTGTTCTCTCTCTCATCTCAGGTGGAGATTTGTCTTCTATCTGCTGGCGTTCTCTGCTGGGCTCTGCTCCCTCGTTCGTGTGAGTGTCCGCCGCTAACGAATCCGCTATCGATTTCTACGATCATACAAAATAAATGTAAATAGAGAAAATTGTGTAACACCAAATATTGATTTGATTTAGATTTTTATTTCATTTGCAATGAATAAAACAATATACTGTGTATAAATTTGAGATAATATAATATTTCTGGTTTGTTTCCTCAGACCAGGTGGTTTTGGGATCTCCAGGAGTGCTGGCGAGGTTACCCAGCGCAGGTTAGAACCCCATGGCTTTTCAACAGTCATTAAATGGCCAAGAAAAGAGCGGAACTGTATCGGATTCATTTTCAATATCGACGGCAAGAATGTGAAGAAGCACTTGTTTGAACAACAAGATTCACAGTTGGTTTCTAAAGCAGAGAGATTTGTAATAATAATAAATGTTTTAAAAGTTCGTTCTGAATCTCTACGTGATCTTACCTTCGTTAATCTGCAGGCGGTCACTGGAGCGCAGTACTGGTATTACGTGCTGGAGCTGTCCTTCTACCTCTCGCTTCTGCTGAGTGTATCGGTGGATATAAAGCGTAAGGTAAGTACCCGAGCCGTTCCAATCGATCATTTCTTTCACTTACTGACAGCTTCAACAAGAAATCTCACATATTCCATATATTTTCACATATTCCAAACAATATTTGGGTTTTGAGAGTATCAGTCCCGTTTATTCTGCTGTTTAGACTCTTCCTCAGTTCGTGTTTGAACCAATCACAAAGGTTTTTAGTGAATACTCAAAACTGTCAGCCAATCCGAGCGGAGAGCGTTTCATTCTGAGACCTTCATCAAAGTCCTTCTGAAACGACCGGCTTGTTCTAAACTCCCCTTTAAATTTAGTAAATTACTACCTGATTAAAGCTTTGCTTAATTAATGTATAAACTGTATTTTAATGAACAGGACTTCAAGGAGCAGATCGTGCACCACATCGCCACCATCTTCCTCATCGCCTTCTCGTACTGCGCAAACTACGTGCGGGTGGGGACCCTGGTGATGCTCGTCCACGACTCCTCTGACTTCCTGCTCGAGGTAAAACGCACGATCTGATTGGCTACTTGTCGCGTTGTCATGAATATAGGACACAATCGTTTCGTTTAGTTTTATGGACACAAAAGAACTATCTTTACATCATTCGCTGTTCTCTCGGGATAACGTTTAAAATAATTAACTTTTTAGTTTTGTGCATTACGTGTATTCCATAAATCACTTTCTCAGTTACCTCGTGTGTTTGTCTCGTGTAGGATTTATTTAACTGAAATTTCTTATGGAGACAACCGTTGATTTACAAAGAAAAATTTTGGAGCGCCAAAACCTGCGTTCAGAGGAACAGCGCGCTTTTAAACCTTCCACACTAGCTAACAATAACTAGCTCGCTAATGTTGACGAAACCACAATGTGTTGCATTCTATTTCAATTTGTGTTTCTGTAGAAGCTCAGTTCTTCTCTGAGTCTCTACAGAGAGATGTTTACAGCGTCCGGTCGCGCCGCAGCTCACTCTTACCCATCAGCAGCTAATCACATTTCCCACGCCCGCGGCTCGTCAGGTGTGTCTTCGGTGAGCTGTCGATACTCAAGGATGATGAAATACCAGGATCACTTTATTCTCAGCTTCTCGTTTCATACCAGTGGCATTTAGGAAATACCAGCTCGACTCGCCTTCAGCCGTAACCAGTTTAAAGATCTGAACGAAAAACTTCCTCGTGTCGATCGGTGAAGAGGAGAATTCTGGGAAACTCGTCGTTCGTTCACATCACACACATTTTATTCATTTGTCTCCTTTTGAGTTTTGATTGTGTATTTATGGTTTTAATGAAGCACTTTATTAAAAAATATCTTTAACATAAATAAAATTATAAATATTGTGGTTTATACATTTTTTTATCAGTTATATATACAAAATAATTCCTCATGACAAATATTGTACAGATATACAAATAAAAAAATGTAATTAAAATTTTCTAATTTAAAAAATATATATATATTTTTTTATTTTTATTATATATTTTAAAATGAAAAATACAGCTTTTAAATGTTTTTTTTTCACACTAAACAAATGTGAAATTAGTTTTCACATATTTTTTTAAACCAAAGTACCGGTATATTCAAAAATTAAAATTTTAACACTTTTTTGATTGTTATATTTGGAAAATGTAAAGTATGTTCATTTATATTAAGGTTGTGCCCAATGCCACTTTTTTGTTAAGATTTCAAACAAACAAAGTTTTTTATTTTCCTTTATCTCTTACGCACTAAATGTTTGTTTAGTATTGTCTATTCTGACAAACAAATGTAAAGCTATGAGTGAGCGTAGACATTGTGAGCGTAGACATTTATCCAGAGCATCAGGGATAACGGCAGACGAGGCAGGAGATGGGTGGAGCCCGGGAAACCTCCAGAGATTATTGTAGTTACTCATCGGATGTTTCCTGCTCACCGCACCAATAATCTGCAAAGCAGTGGAGTTCACTCTGTGATGCACACCTTGTGAATTTTATTATATAAAAAAGCCACCAGATGAATAATTCACTAAATATTTAACTAAGTTCACAGAATTTGATTGTTCCTAGTTACGTATCAAACAGGAAGTGCAGTCGATAAAGAACAGGAAGTAGAATCCATAACAAATATTTGCTGAATTACAGCAGAAGATGAGTTTGACACACAGCGGTGAACGTTTCTGCTAATTGTTGTTTTTCTACGCAGTCGGCGAAGATGTTTAACTACGGAGGCTGGAGGAAAACCTGCGATGCCTTGTTTGTGCTGTTTGCCGCGGTTTTCCTCGTCACGCGGCTCGTAGTGTTCCCCTCCAGGTAGAACATCACCAGCTACAGCTCCACGTGTGTTTTACTCAGCTGCGCGCCAATGTTTCTCCCTCGGTTTGCTTCCAGGATCGTTTACACCGCGGTGGTGGATTCGCTGGCAGTGTTTCCGCCGTACGCGGGATATTACTTCCTGAACGGCCTGCTCCTGGTTCTGCAGGCTCTGCACGTGTTCTGGGCCTACCTCATCCTGCGAATGGTGCACAAGTTCATCTTTTCAGGAAAAGTGAGTCTCTAAAAAAGATAAAAAATATCTTTATTCAAAAAGTAAAGCAATAATTGAAACATAGACGAAAGGTTTGTTGATTCATTGGCTGTAGTTTGGTTTGGAGCAGGAGACTCCAGCCATGAAGCCAAAAAAATAAAACCTCACCATTAACTCACATCTGACGGTTCACCAGTGTTTTTATTCTATAATAATCTAGATTTTTTAATACAGTACATTTTCTTTTTAAAGTTAATTTTTTAAGCAAATTTTATTAATATTTCCAATTTTACAACACATTTGTGCAACACTTTAAAAAAAAAATTAAAACTTGTACTAAAAACTTACAAGTTTATACCTTTTTTTTACTTTTTTTATGGCAGAATTTTAAATAAAATAATGTGATCTAGCATATTACAGGTTTTTTTAACAGGTGGATTTTGTACGAAGCATATTTTTTTTAAGTGTTAATATTTTTGTTCAACATTTTAATCCTTTCAGATATGCTAAATTATACAGCTTTATAGTGGATTTTTTATTAAGCTTTTTTTCTAAATGTCTAAAATGTAATTTTTGTAACTTTTACAACAAGTTATTATTTTTTTTTTTTTTTTTATTACGAACAAATTATATAATTGTAACAGGTAGATTTTAAAATAAATGCTTTTAAGTGATGTGTTTAACTGGTGTAAAATTTAACTTTTTATAGATTAAAGTTTAGGTTTAGAATTTCTAATAAATCACACTGACATTTTTGATCATGTAATGTTACATCAAAGAGCGGTTTTATACGGGGAAAAATCTTTCTTCTCAATTGCTTAAAAAGGATTTGTAGAATTTTTCTCCATTTGTATTAAGAGTAAAAGAAGTCATTGCTGTGAACTTCAGTGAACTTTAAATTTAATGCCAGATAATATCTGATGGGAGACACTGCCCTCTTGTGGTGTTTGTGAGAAAAGCTTCCTTAAATCATGAATAAAACATGTTTTAAAGGTGGAACGAGATGAACGGAGTGATGATGAGAGCGAAGAGGAAGAAACCGAAGAAGAGAGCGGCTGGGAGCTGAAAAAGGATGCACTGAACTCAAAGCTAGCTTCACTAGCGAACAACTGCGTTCTGAACAATTTAACCCAGCGGAGACAAACAATGAAGAGTCGAACGCAGAAAACCAGATAATAACCCTCTTTTTTTTCAAATCATGTGTTTGTTTATTATATTAAGCTGCAAACATTTTAGCTTAGCTAGATGACAGAGCTAGCGGAGGAGCTAATTGACTCCTAAATCTATTTTAATTATGAACATGTGATGTAAATGAGTAATGTAATGCTAGTAATGAAGCATTACAATATAAGTCTATGGCTGAAATGTCGTGTTTGACGAATTGAGATTCGTAAAGAACTTTTGTTCAAAGGCACTTCCTGTTGCGCTCTGCCTTATCACTATTGTATAGTTTGTCTCTTAAGAGTAATGTGTAGGAGTTTTGAATCTGCTTCAAGGGCTATTTGTAATGTTTAATCTCTTCTACGTTGAGCAAAAAATGTGTTTTATGATTAACGTTTTACGTAATGCGTAATTTAACTATCGCCATAAACTAAACCTTTTCTTCCGACAGTTGTTTACTTGACCCGTGATTGTTTTTGTATTGATCTCTTAACTCATAATTACAGCAGATGTTGTTTAATCTGGAAAATAACAGAAGGACAGTTTGTTTGGAAATATGACGTACTTTCAGTATTGATGCGTGTTAATAATAATAATAAATACATTTGAAATAGAGGAAGCATCAGTTCTGCTTTTGTCACGACGTGGCACACTTCCTTCCTGGTGTTTCCTCACCACTACATCGAGGTGAAATTGGTGTAGAACTTGTGAGAAAATAAGTTGAATGCACATGGAAACTTTAATGATCACTAGAGACTTTGTACATAAACTTCGATGTTTGTTTTTAAAAGTGCCACTTAAAAGTTGCTATGGTAAACTCTATGGTTGTTATGAGGGGGAGGGTTGTTGACACAACAATGTTCCCCTTGCCATTGTAAGTGAAACAAACCCTATGTTTCTTTCATTTTCCAAAGCTGAGATAATAATAGGTCAAACTTGTTGCTATGGTAAACAGTCTGGTTGCTATGGAGGGATTAGTGACATCACATAATGTTCCCCATGACACTATGAGTAAAACAAACCAACCCCCATGTCTCTTGCATTTTCTCAAAACTGAGTTGTAGACAAAAAATTGTAGACATTTTGGTCGCTAGGGAGTTGGCAGTGATTTCATAAAAAAAAGCAAGATGTTACCCTTGTGCATTATTTAAATTTACTTCTTGTTTTGTAATTGTCAGGGATGTAAATATCCATATGCTTGAGAAATGCATCTGAAACATGTTATTACTTTGTAAAGTAACAGTACAGAGTCAAATGGAGCAAAACCATGCAGTAACATTAAACAACGATGTGAAAATGAAAAAATACATACTTGTGTCTTCAGAAAGGATTGACGTGCATTGTGACGCAGCCTCTTAAAGGAACAGGGCAAGGAATCTGATCGTCGACGTTCAAGCAGGTGTCTGTGTACGGGTCCAGAACGATCAGGTTCGGATAGGTTTTGTTGATCTTTCTCTCGCTCAGGATATAAATCTGACCGTTTGCTGTGGCGCAGCCAGAGAAGAATCTGTTCTCCAGAGCGTCCTCCTGAAGATCCGTCCACTCGTCCGTGTCGATGTCCAACCGCAGAGTGTGTCCTCCCAGCAGATAGAGGGCGCCGTTCAGCTCAGTCGCTACAAGGTCGTAACTGAAATGTGAAAGTTGGAAAACATGTCTGGAGGCTGTGGCACAAAGGGGAAATAGTTGAAAGTCTTTGTGTTTGGAAACAGTAGAGCATAGACATGGATTATGAAATTCAAAAACAGGCTAAATATGTAATTATAATTATAACCAGACCTGAACGCAATCAGCCACACTCTACATCTGTATAATCTCATTTTATGACAAGGTTCTTGATAAAGCGCAGTAGTTTGGAGTAATAGGCAACAGAGCTAAAATCTAAGTACCCCTGTCTGCAGACTGCAGATAGTTTTAGCCCCACCCACCGAACGTGCAGCCCCGCCCACATGTCTCATTGGTGTGGGAAAGTAATGTTTGCACTATTTTGTGTAAACTGAGACTGTTCATATGCAGTGCGTGATTACACAAGCCGTAGTGTGTGCGTGTGTATGATTTATTGAATTTAAACTGCTTAACCTTATTTTAATTTTGAATCTAGGCTCAGCGTGTAGCATTTAGCAACATTTAATGATCGTTATTAATTCAATCCCTCAAGGCAAAGAGGGAATATGTTTTTAATTTATCTATGATTACACTGTTTTGCATATTTGTTGGTGCGCATGAAATATTTGATTTGGGGTTTGCTTTACACAAACTCTCATCAGCGTAAACAAACACAGCTCCGTTTCCTTGACAACACGCTAAAACTTTCTTCTAATGTCCTTTCTTCCTGGGTCAGCTGTATATTTAGTAGCCTACTGCCACCTGCTGGTCAAACACTGTCCTATTCCAAAGGCACAGGCAGGGCGTACATATTTATTAATAAAACAGAACAAATTATTTATAACTGACTAAAATATATAGAGGTATAAAGTGTATGTGTAAAACTACTATGACTTGTTGTTTAATGCAACACCTAAATAATTATAAACACACAAAGAACAAAAGCAGGCTTCAATAAAGTTTCACGATACTGAAAAACTCCTCTCTGTGAGTATTTGTAAGTTTTGGAGAAAATTCTCAGTGGGTCATAAAGTGTAGATAATATTTAAATACTGATCAGTGCTGGCATTTTGTTTCCATCTCAGAACTGGATTTGGTAAATACCACCGCCATCACCTTCCATAGCACCACAAATAGCTAGCCGTAGTTTGTAAATAACACAAACACAGATTTTAGATTATAAACTACACTTCTGATTAATCGTTCTGTCGTATTTGAAAGGAGCCGTTCCTCACCGTGGAAATGGAGAGTAGGTCACCACGTCCCACTGGTCCGACTCAGTCCTGTACCTCTGAATTCCACTGTACACGTCTCCGTTTTCATCAAGGCCACAGGCCACAAAAACACATGTCCCCAGAGTAACGATGGCTGCCCTTTCCACAGCTTCCACCATCGGGCTGACATCAACCCACTCGTCAGATCCAAAAACCAGTTTCTCCACATCAGATAACAGTCCTTCGTCTGTGCAGCCTCCAAACACGTAGATCTGTGATTCCAGAGCCGCCGAGCAGTGGCTGTGTCGGGATCTCTTCAGCGCGGGGCCAGTCACCCATCTCTTATTGGGATGCTCATATACGCTCACCCAATCCACGCTGTACCACAGCACATCTCGGAAGTAGCCTCCAGAAACTACTATGTGATCACCTTAGAACGAAAACATTCATGAGATTTTTTGCTGATTCAGTTCTTCCATTTCAGTCCTACTCCTTCCACTTCCACTTCAAATGAAAAGTAAGGTTTAGGGCTGACTATATACAGCATGGTCACACTGAATTTGAGATATCCATCATCTCGTGTAGGTGCAACTTGCAAGACTCACAGCACAAAAGGCAACGACTTTAAAAAGCATTTATAAATTCAAAATAAAACTTGAACAAGAATTGAGTCATTTATATGCTGGGATTTCCAGAGCCCTTTTCTGGCTATTTAAAAACTTTGATAAGGTACTAAACGTGGTATGAAAGCTGGCACAAATTAAAACTTGATTTGTTGTGCATGAGGATGCCCTCAATGAGAGATTCAAAGATGGATTATAGATGCTATCAATATACAACACCACTGTGTCAGGCTTTGGCCAGGGTACTTACTAGGCACACTTTTCTGACCCTGACACGGTTAGATTTGGGCGGATACCAAAAACAACAGCTTTTGCGTACGGCTATTACTTTGTTTCCCAGCAGAACTAAAACAAGGCTGAAACTTGCTTTTTTCTGAAAATAAGATAAACCAATCAGATTGTGACTTCAGGAATGTCAAAATGGTGCCAGAAAACTTTTGTTGAACAACAAACTGTTCGTTTGGAGTGCATAAGTACAAAAACAATTTTCTTTAACTTTCATTTTGTATGTTGGCTCAGCGTGTAGCATTTAGCAACCCTTTAATGATAATTAATAAATCAATCCCTCAATGCAAAGATCTCGGACAGATGAGACCTGGTGCATGGCCCTTTAAAGGAGAGAGAGAGAAATCTGTTTTCAATCAGATCCAGAGTTTGTGTGGGATATTGTTTAGGCAAGAGAGGGGCGAGAATAAGACGAAGACAAAAATGAACCCTTCGATGAAGTTAGAAGCAAACACAGGATCGTCGTGATTGAAGCCCTGCACCAAACACCAGAGGCATCAGCCACGGAGAGCACAACTAAGCCATCGTCCGGTATGTTGATAAAAATATTGGTTGGTTCATAAGTCATATTTCAGGACATACGGTTTATATAACATGTGGATTATGTAACATGTGCTTTTTTTGATTTGTACAACAAATAACAAACCAATGCATACTGCAGTTTGGAAACACTTGGAATAGTTGCTGGAGGAAACATTGTAAATAAGGTAAAAATAAATATTTTCAGACAGTAAAAGCCTTTTGAGCATTCCTAAAACCACAATAAGTTTTTTTATAATTCAACAACAAAGGCACTTTAAATAACGCAAGGTGTCAAGCTAGATCTATGTTTTGAAAGCACACATTTCAAAACCACTAAAGTTGTCTCAACGGTTCAAATCTTGGTCTTCTACTCTTCTAGACCTACACCACCTCCCTGGGTCCCATCATCCACCAACATCGCGTCTCCTACCATTGTCACGCTAATAATAATGATACATCTGTAAACATTGTATACCCAACGTTGGAAAGCCGTATTCCTAGCATCAGTCAATTTCCCCAAAAAAATGTAATGCATTTTGCTTGTACAAGTTTATATGCATCAGGATATTACCAACTGCAGCCACGGAGTACTGCGTCAGACATTTCTTCTGCATAGGAGGATGCACCTCCCACCGTCCGCTGAAAGGATGAAACTGATACAGAAGCTGAGTTTCTTCCTCATGCGGTCCCCCAAGAACAAACAGAGATTCCATTGAACGCATCCTCGGTAAAGATCTTCCCATAGCCCAACTGCTCGGCAGGTTATTGTTCAGTCTACAGATCAGCTTAGCTCGTGGATCTGAAGTCTTGATCTTGGAGAGAAGTCCTGTGATGTAGGGAAGACTTAAACGTTCCGGCCTTACCAAACCCACCAATTCCATGAAGTCTTCTTCCCGACATGCGTCAAACGTCGCCCAACGAAGCACCACATCAAGTGCCAAATCTTCGTTTGGAATGCTCAAGTAGTCGCTAGCAAGAAGATCTGCAATGCGGTCCTTCGAAAGGTACATAAAGTCCTCGTCCGAGGCAATTGCTGGAAGATGAGTCAAGACGACATCCCTGGCTGCTCTGTAAAGGTCCAAGCAACCTAGCTGCCAGGCATAGGCCATCATTCCCAAACAATTACTAACATGCAACTGTCTCTCCAAAAACTTGCAGCAGAGCAACCGTGCACGTTCGAATTGAAAAAAGTCGGCAGTTTCCAAAACATCCAGCACATTGTTCGTATCCAAAGTCAGGGTTGAGTCCTTTGTGAACTCAAGTAGTGCCTGGAACCGTTGAGGATGAATTCCTTTGATCTCAATGTGCTTCCGATTTCTTTCTCGACCACCACCGAAAAACAACGCTCTGAAGTAAGGACTCAACTGAGAGAGTCGCTCACGGTTTACGTAGAACAGCTCGCTCTCTATCTGAAGCACTACATCTGGAGTAGCGTCAGTAGGATCTTGGTATTCATCGGCCAAACTTGTCCCAATAGTTGGAAGCTGCTCTACAGTTTGTTTCGTGGAAGCCATGACTTTCTCAGTCGCCTTCCTACAATACCAGACGACTTATATATCTCTGCCGTTGACCCTCACTCTTCATGGGAATGGGGTCAGTGTGCAAGAGAAACAAGAGATCATTTTAGCTCTGCTAAAGATAGCCCATTCCAAAAAGCTTTCTGGGTTTGTTGGGTAATACAGTATGTGTTCACTAGAGGGTATATACCAGTCCATACAAAAAAAGTGTTGTGTTAGTTTTTCATTAGAAAATTAATCTTCACTTGACGGTACAAGTTATTTACTACTTAGCTCCATCGTTAACTCTGATAATGCACATCATCTGGTAGGTATTACTGTGGTTTTAAATCCTTAATGCTTAAGTGTAACTCTTATGTTCCAGTAATTTGGTTTTTGTGTACAGAGTGACGTAACATTTGGCATGACCTTATCTTTGAACATTTAAACTGTAAACATGTTTTTCTCATCTTTGAATTTGATTTGTCATCGTCTGGGATTTAGGCTCAAAGGGATCTAGTGATCTGCAGGAATCGGGGGGTGCTTAAAAACACTGAAGATGTTTCAAAGATTTTGGATTTGCATGTTGCTGTGGTCCTTTGTTGGTGAGTTGATGTGTTTTTATCGTCCAGTAAACGATTTTCAATGTTGTCATATTGAAATAAGTGATCATTAATAAAAGGAGTAAGATGCATCTCTACATAATATATGACTTTCAATTATTTCAAATATTTAATCAGGTTTAATCTGTTCTTCAGGTGGATCTCAGCAGGAGGAGGTTGTTGATGAAGGAGGTTCAGTGACTCTGAGATCTGGTTTCACTGAACTGAAGGATGAAGATCTGATTCGATGGAGGTTTGGAGATGAAGAAACGTTAATCGCTGAAATCGACGTGAAAACAAACAGATTCTCTGTGTTTGAGGATGTTCTTGATGGAAGATTCAGAGACCGGCTGAAACTGGATCAGACCGGATCTCTGACCATCACTAACATCACGTTCAATCATGGAGGACTTTATCTCCTACAGACCAGAGATAGAAACAAAGCTGTTCCTCTGAGAGTTCGTGGTGAGTTAAATATTTTAATCTCGAAGATATTCTTTTTTTTTGGCCCTAAATGAATGTGTTGGTGATTCAGGAGAGAGGATGAGGAGAATGAACGTGAAGAGGAGAGATTCAGTCGCTCTGAGCTCCAGACGAACTGAAATAATGAAGGATGAGAAGATTCTGTGGGAGTACAACGATCAAACCCTTGCTGAAATCGATAAAGAGAGAAACCTCTTCACTGTTCATGAGGATGTTCTCGACGGGAGATTCAGAAACCGACTGAAACTGGACGATAAAACTGGGACACTGACCATCACAGACATCAGATCTGAACACAGCGGATGGTTTTTTATATCAAGCAAATATTTTAATGTTGATTTCCGCCTCTCTGTTCTAAGTGAGTGAGTCAGTTGCTTGTTTGTTTTGTTATTAAAAGCACACAAAATAATTCTCAAACCTGTTCAAAATCTATATTCAGGAAAAGCTTTTTCTGAGACACAACTGCTTCAGTTTCTTCTGTTTGTTCTTCTGATGCAGATGAAATGTCAGTGATGGAGGGAGAGTCCGTCTCTCTGAGCTCAGATCTTACTGAACTGAAGGATGAAGATCTGATTCGATGGAGGTTTGGAGATGAAGAAACGGTAATCGCTGAAATCGACGTGAAAACAAACAGATTCTCTGTGTTTGAGGATGTTCTTGATGGAAGATTCAGAGACCAGCTGAAACTGGATCAGACCGGATCTCTGACCATCAGAAACACCACGATCAATCATGGAGGACTTTATCTCCTTCAGACCAGAGATGGAAACCACACTATTGCTCTCAGAGTAGATGGTGAGTTAAACATTACTTTGATTCAAAGATTAGTTTCTTTCTCTGAATGAATCTGTGAATCACAATCTGTTTCTAGAAGGCACGCTGGCGCAGTGGGTAGCACTGTGGCCTTCCAGTTAGAAGGTTGCTGGTTCGAGGATCGCTGGTGACCTTCCTGGAAGGAGTTTGCATGTTTCCTCCGGGTACTCCGGTTTCCCGGAGGAAATCACAAAAAGGTTAATTGAATAATCTAAATTCCTCTTAGGTGTGAATGTGTGAGTGAATGTGCAGTGGACTGGCGACCTGTCCAAGGTGTACCCCCACCTCTCGCACGCTGTGCACTGGAGCTAGGACCCCTGTGACCCCAAAATGGGAATAAGCGGGTTGGAAAATGAATGAATCTGTTTCTCTCTCTGTTTGTGATTCAGAAGTGAGGAGAGTGGAGGTGAAGAGAGGAGATTCAGTCGCTCTGAGTTCCGGACGAACTGAAATAATGAAGGATGAAGAGATTCAATGGAGGTATAGAGATAAAACCATTGCTGAAATTGATAAAAAGAGAAACCTCTTTACTGTTCATGAGGATGTTCTCGACGAGACACTCAGAAATCGATTGAAACTGGATGATAAAACTGGAACACTGACCATTACAGACCTAAGATCTGAACACAGCGGATGGTATTCTCTATCGAGCGACTATTTCAGTATTCTTTTCTCTCTCTCTGTTCCCGGTGAGTAAGTTTCTAATTTATTTTATTAATAAAAGCACATTAAATAATTCTCAAACCTGTTCTTTACTTAAAATCTAGACACGTTTCTTCTGTTTGTTCTTCTGATGCAGAGGAAAGATCAGTGAAAGAGGGAGAGTCCATCTCTCTGAGATCTGGTCTCACTGAACTGAAGGATGAAGATCTGATTCGATGGAGGTTTGGAGATGAAGAAACTGTAATCGCTGAAATCGATGTGAAAACAAACAGATTCTCTGTGTTTGAGGATGTTCTTGATGGAAGATTCAGAGACCGGCTGAAACTGGATCAGGCCGGATCTCTGACCATCACTAACATCACGTTCAATCATGGAGGACTTTATCTCCTACAGACCAGAGATAAGAGCAACACCATCATTCTGAATGTTAAAGGTAAGTGAAATATTCGACACGTCTGCTGACCTGTGGCCTGTTTTGGGGGATCAATCTAAATTTAGATGGCTCAGATGCTTACGCCACCTCAGCAATCTTCTCTTGATGTGAAAAAGCAATGGCTATACCTTTGAGATCTTCACACCATCTCTAAGATAGTGCCTACGCGCCCTGCTGCCTATATCCTACATCTAATAGTAAAGATTGACTTTCCTGAGGACTTGCAGCTCAGTTCCTTCACCAAGACAAACAGGTACATTGTCCTCTTTGATGCAGGAGCTGCCCTGATCATTCAATCTCCAATCCCATTGACCCATTCGTCCGTGAACAAAAACCCCAAGATTCAAATTCTTCCTGCAGCAGGGTCCCTCCAACAATTTGGAGAGAGCAGCACTGATTCTCCACAGAGGGCTTTTCAATCCAACTGTCCCATTTTGTAGACACACTTGACACACATGATACCACCAACTGACTACCCTCTGATCCCTAGCTGCCCCTGGAAAACTTGTCCCTTCTTTTATTCATCTTATTCACTTGTTCCCTTTTGAGGGGTCTGCTGTTGACCAGCCCACTTTAGGCGGGGGTACACCCTGGACCGGTCGCCAGTCCATCACAGGGCAACATTCACTCTCACATTCACACCATAGGGGAATTTACATTATTCAATTAACCCAACCACATGTTATTGAGATTGTGGGGAAACGAGACAAAATTAGCCTGCGATAGAGATCGCGATAATCCATGTTTGATGATGCAATCTAGCCGCAAAATTTAGAGCAACGAGCTGCAGCCGGCTGCAACGCATCATCTTGAATAAACATGGCTGAAAGCATCAGCGAAACAGAGGAGCTTGTGAAAAAGATATCTGATATTTGGACGTGGTTTGGCTTTAAACCGTCCAATGAGCAGCCGCAAAATATACTCTGTAGAGTGTGTGGATCAAAAGTTCCAGCTAAGAGAGGTAACACGGACTACCTCCTCCAAACTAAACATGTCATCGAATACCAGCATTGCCAGGCCATGCAGCCAACTGCCAAATACAGTATGAAGAACTCAGGACAGAAAAAACAGTATCTGATCCAAACCTCAATCCAACAGTCATTTTCAAAAGGCACTCCTTATATTAGGAAGAGCCCGCGATGAATTACTAGGTGCCATAACTGTTTACTTACATAACAGTAGAGAGACGCGGCTTTAAAGCCATGATCAGAGCTATTGATCCACGATATGATGTGCCTAGCCGCAAACACTTCATAGAAACAGAGATACCAAAATTTTATGCCGAGCTCCGCGAAAATGTTGAAAAAGAGCTGTGTGACTTGAAATACAGTACTTTGCTCCTATAACGATCCTGTGCTCGAGCCGTACCGTGGAGCCCTTCCTCAGTCTGACCATTCCCTATATAACAGATGATTGGAATGCAGATGCCGTACTTCTCCGCTGAACATACAGCCGAGGAGATCGTACGAGGAAGCTCTTGAGTCATGGGGGTGATTTAAAGAAGAACGCCAAGTTTGCATTACTACTGATAACGGAACGAGCATGGTCAACATAAAGGTTTTCAAAATGACATGCAACGTTTCTTCATTTTTTATTTAAAAAAATTGCAGTTTGGCTTTACTAAGGGTCTATGTAACCTGTTCTGAAAAAGTTCTATTATAATTTATATATCGCAATATATATCGTTATCGCAAGAGGCTGCAATGTATATCGCAATATGGATTTTAGGCCATATCGCCCATTCCTATCTGAGACTGTTTCAGTTTATCCATTTTGTTCTTCTGATGCAGATGAAAGTTCAGTAATGGAGGGACAGTAACTCTCCTTGGGTTCTGGTCTCAAGGAAATAAAGGATGATGGATTGATTCAGTGGAGGTTTGGAGATGAAGAAACCGTTTTGCTGAAACCAAAGGGTTTGGACAAACTGTGGCTGTGCATGAGGATGCCCTCAATGGGAGATTCACAGAAAGATTATAGATGCTATCATTATATAACACCACTGAGAGCCTATCACGTGTCAGTCTTTGGCCAGGGTACTTAATAGGCACACTTTTCGGACCTAGACACGGTTAGATTTAAGCAGACACCAAAACCAACATGCTACTTTAATTATAATCCAAATTAGTTTTCAATGGAGCATGCAATTGTGATTCCGCAATATATATATTTGAGGATTATACTCATTTTAGCTGTGTCATCTATATCACAGCATATTTAGTTTCGCATATCATCCTATTTCGGGGCATGGGAATGTCACCATATCAACCGGCAGACGTGTATTCCGTTTGGATAACATGTGAAAACATCTCTTTTTGACTCCAGAGGGTACACCGTGAACTTTACATACTTTCATGAATCCAATGTTTAGTTCTTTATAATACTCATTTTCAGTACACAAGATGATTGGATCATTCGCATTTATTCGCGTTACCCTTTCGCATTATTTGTAAGAGGCAAAGTGTTTTGCCAATTTAACATAAGAAAGACATAACACTTAACAAACTACTTTTTAAATTGATTGATCATGAGAGATCAGGCAAAATGGCTGTAAAATTGGAGACTGACAATATGATTAAGAGGCTCAGAACTATGCACAGACTTCACACACACATTAATAAATGTAGACTACTTCTCTTCTTCACAACTTCTTGGTGTAAGTTACATACTTTAAGGGTAGTAGACAACTAACTGAGGTGGATTCTAGAAGGAGGGGTAGAGGGACCTTGGCTGTTAGACTTCGCAGTGACAATTGGAGTATGATATTAAATCTATTAAAATATATCCTATTTAATCCCCGAAGATCACAGAAATGGGTTATTTGGATGTTAACGCTTTACAGTCAAGGAAAGTCTGGTGTAGTGTTTTCTGTAAGCTGCTACCCATCACTCAGACCAAGCAAAACACAGTTTTTATGAAAGTTTATTATGTGCTGCTTGTCAAAACTACAATGTGTTTATGAAATATTAAATAAAACCCTCAAAAGTGTGATTCTATAACTGACATTATTTCTACTTAGTAGGTACTTTTCTAATGACAATATTTTGTTGTCCTCCATTTTCAATTGTACTTTTCTATAAAAACATTGGTGAGGATCACACAAGAATGTGCTATAAAAATTTGTATAAAACGTAGTATAACAAGTACAAACTAATTTAAAAAAATTACAAAAGAGAAAATGTTTGATTGACATGTTTTGTAGATCCTTCGTGTATGATTAAACATGAAGCAGTAACGAATTTAAAAAAGATTAAATGTTTACCTTCATCAGCTGTCTTTTAAATAATTTAGGGAAATAAATAAAGGTAAAAAAAACTATATGACTTTAAATGACATTTATTTCCATTCAATACATTCATAAAACACTAAGCAAGCTAGTCAGACAACGCAAAATTACACAAACGTAAAGAAATGGAAATGAAAACACGCACAAATAATATAAACTGATGCTTTCTAGCGATTTTTGGATTCAAATGTCCTTCAAACACTTATTTATGAAAGATATATTAACATTCACTTGTTAATTCAGACGAAAAAGTAAATTAAAATCTTTTACTCATCACGATGACGATGTTTCTTCAGATTTGTCACGAAGACGCCAATCTACAAAGGATCGTCAGTTAAATGGCGGCCTACTTGACCTACGGATAATGTGCGGTGTGAGCTAAATGTAGCTTACATATACGAATTTGATTAAATTTGTTTCACGAAAATCATTTTGACAGTAGGGGCGTGAAGAAATTCCCAGATATTGACCCAGTATCCCGAGTTCGCCCAAAATAAACTAAATTGAAACATGGACGCATCCCGAAACGTATTCAAATAATGTGTACATACCTTGTTTGCTGTTAACAATTAACTTGTTTTAATAATAGAGTTTTGATTTGATTCCAGCGTCCCGATATATTGACGTCTCTCTTGAAAATTGCTGGCCTTACGTTGAAGGCCTTTGTTTACCCCTTTTGTTTCTCCTAACTCCTCTGTACATTTTTCTACCGTTTGAAAATGTAAAATATTTTTGCCCATAGAAGTGGTCTGAAAAACTGCGCTTTTTTAAAAGGGGTGGTTCTGCCCGCTTCCTTTTGGTTGTTTGTTCATCTGACTTGACATTGACACATCTGGTGATTCTTTCAGAAATGATTACGTTTGTAGTTGGGTGTATTTTTGAGAAATGGCTTTAACATAATACTTCAATAAATTAACACAGCCCCACGTTAATGTAATAATTTCATTCAAATTAAAACCTCGTTCTGAATGCCAATTCCACTCGCAGTGTTACATTTAACACTGGGGCAATTTTTACACTATTGACAGTGTTTATTTAACACTGTGGTTGAAACTTTACCTCATTGATCAGATGGGTCATAATTTCCCATACAAAATGGTAAACTGGATAACATTATTTTCAATGTGAGATCAAAATCTGAATAAAATGGCCTTCAAATTTATGTTTCATAACTACAACAGCTCAAGTTTTAGGTTGAATTAAAAATTGAAAATAAAATGGCAAATCCTTCAAATATTTAGTGCTTAGTGTTTTTCATTTTGTTTAATTCACAAAAAAATCTGATTGAACAGCAATTTATGAGATTTTTTGGATGTTTATTAAAAAAAACAGATAAATTGGTTTCATTGAGTTATCAAATGCATCCATACATGCCTCAGTCATTGAACCCAGAGGAAATCCTCTTGTATTAATAGCATGAATGAAAAACTGAAACTTGAGTATTTGGCAGGGGTTTAAACGGCAGTAAATAAAACTCACTCCACGCACATGGCATTAATAGCAGCAGAATTCAACAGATCCCTTTTCACGGGCTGTAACTGTGAAAATAAAAGCTGTGCTGATGTCTACCATCAAAACATGGCTCCAGCTTGCTCCACGACAATCATCATGGAGGACCATTCGACCTCCTGCTCACATTCAGCTGATTGTCCACCCAAACGTGCAAAAATACCTTCTGTTTACAGACCCGCAAACACCCCGCAATTTTCTATTTCGTACAGCAGGGGAAATAAACGTGACCAGTGACGGTAGAATTGAAATATTTGGGTGAACGATCGTTCAATGCACCACAGTCACACGCAACATGCGGCCTAGCGTTCACTCAACACGCCGTAGCTTTCATTCACTCGTCATCAAAATTTTGCTGAAGCAGGAAGTTGGCGGCGAGATTCTCGTTCTTCTCGCAGGCGAAGTAAGCTTGGAGGACGAGGCCCTCAGGAAACCCCAGGGCTTTTAACTGGAAAGCAGAACAAAAAGTTAATATATACAGGCTACATATATGTATATTCTTTATGACCTTTATATTGTTTTAAAGTTGTGGATCTCTTATGTGTTTGTTATGTAAGTCATTAATTAAAACCTTATTTTCTTAAATTATCAGCTTATAAAGCAGCTGAATATTTGTGATCGATCCAGACAATTGTTTTACTAAATGCTCCAAATTTAAACTTTTAAGTTACAAGTTCACATTTTCTCGGGAGGGTGTTTTTCATACCCAAAAGTCGCTTGTCTGCACAAAACGAGACTAGTGTTTCTAGCTAATAATCTTTAAATCGGTTAACTGTGAATATCTTTCTTTACAACATTTGCATTACATTTATTTTGTCTCATTTTACTGTTATTTTTATTGCTAATTTATCGCCTTATTTCGAGGGTGAATCTTTCAAATAAAAAAAAAAATCTCCAGAATTCTTTATTCAAAGCAAATAAATGACTGATTCCAATTTTTTTTCCTAGAACCGTTCAGCTCTTGTTCATTTCACTGCCCACTACACCACAGGAGCAAACTTTTTTATAGACTTTTAAAACCATGCAAAAGCATATTAATTGTTAGCATACCCTCTCGATGGCCTCCTTCTCCTGTGGTGTAACCTGGATGTAATTCGTCTGTGGAGCATTTTGTGCCTCACCTCCATGCGGCTCGTTCAGCATTTGCACGAAACGCTCCTGATGCTGCGTGATTTGCTAAAATCACAAAGTAAATCGACATCCTCTCCCACACAAGTATTTAACATGAGCCAAAAAGTAAAGTGTTTTTGATATTGTCATCACCTGCAGCAGCTGGGGGTTGTCTCGCCCCAGCTGCTGGAGCAGAGCTGGCAGGAGTGCAGGGTTCTGCTGGATGATCTGGCGCATCTGCTGGAACTGTGGCTGGTTCCTGAGGAACTCAAGAGGGTTTGGAGATGCCTGTGCCCCTTCAGACTCCTCTCCTGCAGCTGCATAGGTTCCAAAAAAGACTTTTAGTCGAAAATTAGTCAAAAGGAGTGCATGTAACACTGCACTCCTCGAATGTACATCATCATTAACCAGCCAGTAAACTAGCCCCAATGGAGTTTCTAGTGTTACTTTCAATTTCTATTTCTTTTGGTCAAAAATAAATCACTTCAAAATCAAAAACAAATTTGGTATCAACTACTTTTAATGTAAAGGTTACAATTTTATGCAAAACCACCAAGCTCTACCAGATATATATATAGCTTTTTTAGATAAAGTCTTTGTGTAAACTCGCCAGCAGGAGCAATCAGTGGCTGCTGAGCCGGTTGAGATGATGGAGGTGTTGGGTTCGACACTGAAGCTGGTCGAACTACTTCCTGCGGTAACTGATCAGACTCTGTGGGAATACCCTGGAGAAATTAACATGAACGTAATTAACAAAATGGGATTAAAACACAGCTACATAGGAAGAACTGTGAATATTTACAACAGTTACAAAACAGTAAAAAAAAATAACAAAATACAAAAATCTAATGCAAAGAACACAACGGAACTCTGAAAATAAACTAACCATACTGACAAAATTTACATATTGACTCGCAACATTTCAAAATAAAATTTCTAAAAGTAGTTTAAGTTCCAAGTGTGTTTTTAACAAAAAGCCAAGCAACTCTCACCGTGAGCAGGTACTCGACAGCGCGGTCCGGGTTGTTATAACTAGCTTGTAAAGCGGCAATCACCTGTTCCCTCTCGTAACCCATAGACATGATTTCTGTCACCAAATTCTCATACGCTTGACCAGTAACTACGAAAATAAAAATATGATAAACAGAAAGTGAACACTCTTTGATACTATACTTGATTTGCCAGACTAAAAAAAAACAACCATACCTAATATCGATGCAGCTGCTTCTAAAAGACCCAGTTCATCCGTAAGGCTGCATAGAACGGACCGTTATTAAGATTCGTATAAATGTAATTTAATTGAAAATACAAAAATGCCGTTATTTGAATCAATTAAAGAACCAAACCTAGGTTCTGATTGGGCAATAGCCTGCTCCGCCTGAGTTTCCTCTTCTACGTTTGGAGCAGGATTTTCACTTATTGGCTCCGGAGCAGCAGGGGGCTCTGTTTCTGGTGAAATTAGTGGTTCTGCTTGCACTGCAAGCTCATCTGGACTGAGAACAGGTGATGTAAGAGGCACTGTGGAAGTAGCAGGGGTCGTAGAAGGGTGTGCAGTAAATTCGGATGACTGAACGGGAGTAGGAACTGTAGACTTTGGCTGTAGATGAGAAACAAAACTGCAGAAAGAACTATAATAAACTATCCAACAAACATATTTCCAGCACTAGATTGATTGACATAAAATACGCTGTAATAAACTTCTGTTCGATATTTACAAATACAAAAAAGAACTGTTCAAAATTTGCCCAATTGAGAAAGCAAGCTCAATAAATTAGTCATTATAAACAAATTAACTTCTTACCTTTGTAACCATCACCACCACAAAATTTTTCTCATCCATTTTATATTCTTTCAGAGGTATATCATCATTTAATATTTTGCCTGTAATGATAAAATATTATCAACATCTTCATAAAAGCAACTTGATTAAAGGCAGGGTAGGTGGTTTTTCGAAGGCATGCACCCAAACATGGTGGCAGCCAATCAGCAGACAGAACAGTTTTCATGATGAGGAGAAGGGAGTGGTTACAGTTTGTGAAATCAACGGAATTTCAAAACCTTAGATGAAGCAATTGATTACTTGCATGACAGTAGATAAATGCACACTATCCAAGTTCTTCTTTTAATATTAATTCTGTTACATTGTCTATTTGTTGTTTTTTTTGTAATGTAATGTGGCCTTTTTGTGTAATTTAATCGTGTCATTCACACTGTGTGTAAGGCAAATTAAGCAGATTCCTCCATTAATATTTTTGGTATTTTTAGGGTATGAATGACATTGGGTTGTTGTTGGTCAATTCGAAAATAAACATTGAATACGTTCCCATCTTAGTAATCTTAAAATTTATTGGTAGAGTATGTAATTTCTTATCCCTATGTAATCTTCACAATCAATTATCTCTATGTTAGATGGGACACTAAAGTGCAGATGCATACAGCCTTTGAACATTGTCTCAAACAGTAACGCTAGCAAAGACTACAATACAGTACGGGGCAGAACCTTTTCATCTGGAATACTCTGGATATTGTCATACCTGTTGCTCAATTACTGTGCTGATGCTTTCCTCTCCAACAAAACACATGCAAGCACACACTTGGTGCTAGCATCCCACTAAGCACTACGTAGATGTTTATTTTCTTGCCATAAACACAGTTGGAGTCAGTACAAGATAACTAGAATTCTTGTTCCTGGAATCATTGCAGGTATGCAGCGGCCATAAGGCTTGATCCTCTTATGTTCAATCACAACTTCTATCATTAGTTCTTTAAGCGCAACCATGCTATATGACAGACGAGCTATGATACTTGTAACAAGTAGCATAATTTATTTTAAAGACATTTTCAACAGTCACGTTTTACTAATATTTTTGGAATGTCTTAATAAAACAAAATATTACATACTCCACTTTCTGATGAAAAAATATTTTGGGGAAACAAACCTGCATAGATGAGTTTTTGACCAACAGCTGGAAAAGCATCTTTACCCTTTTCTTCTTCAATCTTCTTTTTAAGCGCTTTTACCTGTGTTTACAACATGTAAGAGAACATTTTAATCAAAATATTATGGAAATTTAACTAAAAACAACACATGTACAATTATTTAGGAACAGTTCTACATTTTGGAGGTGCACATAATCCCCAGTGATCTTTTTATGTTCATTGTACGAAGATATAGGGGTAAGGGGTAGGGAAATGGAACTCGGGTTTACACTTTCACAATGACACAGCATTACGCCTTATACAACTGGGGTATTACAATCATATGCAAATTGAGGAGAACTTTAAAGCACTAACAAACTTGTAATTATGTTGGTGGTTTATTTATCATTTAAGCAGTATTTTTCCTGAGAAATTTGCAGAACGTGAAAAGACTAAATGGATGAATCTTAACAAAAAAAAAATATTTTAGCCACTAAAGTTGTAAAAAGTTTATCCAACATTACATGTTTAAACATAATGAATACAAGCTTACACATTCCCACTTTTACCTATGAAACATAAATTAAGCCTAAAAATACACAATATTGATTAACAAATATCTAGGAAGAACCTACCTGGTTATAAAGCTAATGCAAACTGACCGAAGTGTGAACCAAGTGACCGTTATTTTCAAAATAATAGCCGTTAAAAGTGTGGCGCTGTGACGTCACCAACCTATAATATTTGAACGTTGTAAAATAACGGTCATAGTTCTCCGTGTATCTGCTGTCAGAGGCCGCGCCGTTTCCCAGCTCGCCATGCCCGCGAACTGCAGTGTTTACCTCGGTTACAAACTCACACACTCACCGTCAGCTCCTCGTCTATCTGCACTTTAAACGTCTGTTGCTGTAGGGTCTTCAGGGTGATCGTCAGCATCGTGTTTGAGCGCGAGACCACGGGAATAAAAACCACGAAAGCGTCCTAAACGAGCGGAGCGCGCGTGGAGATGTGACTCAGCTATCTTCACGAGGATAAGGCAGCGGGCTCACGGGAAGACGCCATCTACTTGCTGAACCGGACAAGACACATGGACGGGGTGCCCCAGAGAGGGTGGATGATAGGCAGGTAAATGTCTCAATGAAATGTTGAAAAATATTGAGCTACTTCCAGCATGATTTTAACGGCCTTGCAAGAATACTCTAATCTATAATATAAACAATAAATATGTATAACTAGAATCACATTCAGTGTTTTAGTTTTACAAAAGTTAGCCATTCTGTTCCTGAGAGCACATAACTTTACTCCTGGATTTGTTCCTCTTTTAAAAGGAGAAATCAGAATAAATCATTGGGTGTGCCACATCCAGTTGGGCAAGGCTACTTCATACTGTGTATTTTCTTCCTGTGTCATCAAGTCCAAGCTCCTTTAAATCAAGTTTCTCCCGACATCGCTTCCCTCAGACGTTGTGAACATATGCAATTTTACAGAATTATTTGGTGCCTCTTCTCCCATTTTCCTCCCACACCATTTTCTACTAGCAAGTAAACAAAATTCACAACATACTGTCTGGGGTTAAAACGTATTTTCTAAATTTCTAGATTTTAGGTAATTTTCTAGTTTAGGTCAAGGAGAAGTGGGGTGGGGCCCTATATTGACCTTTCACAACTGATTACAAATAAAGCCTAATTTCAAGTCATGCCAATGTACATTTCCATGTTGTAATTACAACCTATGTACACAGGGATTTATCTTGAAAAATTTCAAGATTTTGCTCTTTTATCAAAACCAATGCTTGTAGTACATCAGCCGACTGGCTGTTTCAGTTGATGGAAAAACAAGGAATTCAACAATCTAAAAATAAATCATTTATTTAAAAAAGTGCAAATCCAACAAATGATACATTAGAATAGCTCCTTGCACAACTCAAGACAGAACCGAAAACCCAAATATGCATTTAACAGGATAATGGGAAAATCGGGGCTTGTAGCAGCAAAACCAAAACATTTCTGAAATTAGGGGGGCATCATGGGACTGGTAAAGGGGGGGGGGAGAGATGAGCAGGGAGAAATGATTCATTCAACATTACAAAAAAATGACATCAGAGCCACACCATTTCTACTTGCTAAGGATGATACTGCTCTTCACAACTCATCTTTAGTGAGAGTATCATCCTCACCCTCTTCCTCAGGTGGTTCTTCTGTCTGTTCCTCGTCTTCAGGCTCCTCCTCCTCTTCTTCTTCTTCCTCATTTTCTTCTTTCTTGTTCTTTTCCTCTTCTTCAGTCTTTTTCCTTTCTTCCTCTTCCTGCTGGTCCTTCATTTTCTTTTCTGGTCCCTGTTATACACAAACAGTTGCTTAAAAGTTAAGTTAAATGTATTATTTATATTTTTCAAAGAGATTTAGAAACCTCTGGGGCACTTTACCTTGGTCACACCCCAAGTATCTGTGCCAAATTTCTCAGCCTCCTCCACATCATCAGTGATCAAGAAATTATCAAAGATTGTTCCAGATTTCACCTGTAAAGTGGTAAGTGGTAATAAATGTATACTGATTGTATGAAAATAATTATTTGTCAGATACCTGCCAAAGGTCCAGACCCAGGATACCGATGTTGTCAAATTTATAGATGGTGTTATCCGCGGTGTACTCAGGGTTGTCGACCTCTGGGTGAATCCAGGTTCCCTTGTAGTTGGGGTTGTCGATCTGTTTTGGTTTCCATTCACCCTAAATGAATAAAATAGGTTTAAAACAGTTTATTTGTAATCCAAATATGCTTGGGCTGAACTGAAATATGGCTCTAAACTCTTCTAAAACTTGTAAATCTCAAACTAATTGAAACTCAATCCTGATGGTCCTTCCAAAAAAGGCTACTTTCAAGTGGTCCCCCCATTTTTTAATCAGAATCTTGTGGAACCATATGTTTGAAAAGTAGACCAATGTAGTTATACCCTTAAATTAATGCAAATAGTAAGAAACATGAAAAGACGTTTAAAATTTTTTATTACTTTATACTCAGGGTTTGGAATCATTGCAGGTTCCCATTCTCCATCCATGTCCTCATCCCAATCGTCTGGTTTCTTGGCATCAGGGTCTGGAATATTCTCAGGTTTGTCCCAATCCTGATCCAAAATAAATACAAATAAAAACAATGTGCCAAAATATATATATCACATCAGCAACTTGTCTATAACATAAGGAATAAGGAAACACTGTGTAATCAAACGAAAATGTACCTCTGGTTTAGCATCATCTGAATCATCAATCTTTGCACGGTCGTCCCAGTCATCTGGCTTCTTGGCCTCTGGATCCTTAATCTTTTTGGGAGGCAGGAAGTCCCAATCTTCTTCTAAGGAGCCTGATTCTACTTTCTCATTGTCGATTTTCACTTCGTATGTCTGGTCTGGCCGCAGAATGAGTGTGTACAAGTGGGTGAGCTCATCGTCCTGGTGGCCACGATGGAAAAAAAAAAATTACATTTCAATTGAAAAACTTGTTTAGACACCTTTAGGCAGCAATCATACTTTGCATTTGATGTCTTTCTTGATGAGGTGGTTTTGGCCTTTGTAGTTGAAGATGACGTGGACTTTCTTAGTGCTGTAGCCACAGATATCAGGTCCTATTAGAACCAAATTAAAATGTAATAACTATAATAATTTATAGCAAACATCATTTTTTTAAATGGTTTCAAATTTTGTGGAGGTGTATTTAATAATTACTCACCAAACATAATGTAGTACTGTGATTCGCCGTGCATATCGGTCTGATCTAAATCTGCAGGAAAGATTTTCACGTAGCCACCGCCGCAGTCAATCTTCTGCTCATGTTTCACTGTGAACTGGATCACTAATGGTTTGCCCTCATTACTGAATGAATCAAATCGACTGGATGTTGCATAGAACCGAGCATCTTGACTCGTTTGCAGACCTTGACGGGGAAACAGTATTAGTTTAGACACCGTTATAAATAGGTACAGGATTATGAACCATCTCCAACAAAATGAAGCAGTGGCCTCTGACCTTTATCAAGCTCAACATCACCATAGAATTTTCCTGAAGTAAGTTTCCATTGGCCATAGTCAGATTTGTGTTTGGAGTCGGTCCACCGGCTTTTCCAACTATCTGCAGAGGCAACAATTGTATAAATAGCAGATTGATACATTGAAATTATAAGTTTCTTATAGTAATCCACCACCTCCCATCACTAGCATGAATTAAAAACTGTCAACTATTATGATAAAGATTTTTTCCCCACCAAAAAAAATAAAGATAAAAAAAATTCACAATTTCCTTAATAGTTTTAAATGAGTATACCACTTAAAATAAATCAAAACTGAAGACAAGATCAGTAAAGAATAGTTAAGCCAAGCCGTTTATATATAATCAATGGGAACTGAAACCAAAACCAGGCCGTTTGCTTTAATAGAGAATAATCGGACACATTTTTGATTACTAGTAACATTTAGAAAGTCAAAATAGTTTCAATCTTAATATTACATTAATGACAGACCACATAAGCTTCATTATACACTTAATTATGCAGCAAATTGCTTCAACAATGCAACAGACTCACTATTAAATAAAGGAAACGTTTACTAACTAATTCAGCACTGACTTACATTAATTATTAATACTGTAATTAAGTCACAAATGAAATATATGAAATGTAACGTTACCTCCGTCCAGAAACTGCTCTTTAAAATACACATCTGCCTGTGCGATAAAAGCTAGGGCAGATATTAAGCACAGTCCTGCAGAGGTCCACATCTCTGCTGTTAATACCTGGATCAGAATCAGATATTTTAAAAACGAACTCTGGTCGAGCTAATAACGCTCGCTGGAGTATGGCTCGCTCGTGTTCCTGCACAGATGGCTGCGAACCATTGGTCGGACTAGCGGCCAATCAGAGGAGACCACGAGTGAAGGGTCAGCGCTGGAGGCGGGGCTTCCGGTACGAACGTGTGACGCGTGAGAACGCATAAAATGTGTTTTATTCATTTAAAAACAAGTAAGATAATTTATCTATGCATTCTATTTTCCTTTATTGGTTTTGGTAAAAAAGAAAATGCTATTTTTTTATTTAAAATGTATACTGAATTAATCGTTTATTGTAAGAGAAATTTTATCAGGAAACTGCATAGATACGAAAGGTTTGATACGTTAAAGCTTTAACTTAAATCTTAACAAAATAAACATTTTCAGGAAGCATAAAAATGGCAAAAGAACCACACCAGTACCACACGCAGAATAATTTTAATAATGTAACAGTAGAATACTAAAATTATAATTCAGATGAATTCTGGCAGGATTTTTTTGTAAGGGAGATCCTGCTTGTGGATCCCGAACATGAGTTTGACCCTGCTTTTCTGAATTTGATCTCACTATAGACCAGAGCAAAGAGAACCAATCGGCTCAGTGGATTAAGCTTGACCTAAGATTAACTAAAGGAGGTAAACATTGATAGTTGAAGCAACTAAAGTACTATGTTTAATAGAAAGCACCCAGGAGAGTGTGTTCAGAGATGGTCAGATGTTAACCAGATAAAGTTTTTTAGGTGCTTTGCAATGTGTCAATTACAGGTCAGAATGGGGTGCTTCTGAAAATTCTTCTGGAATTTGACTCAAATGTGGCTGGGGTGTGTCAGAAGATCCTGCATGGTGTTGGCACTGATGCGATGACATGGCCTCCCTAGACCTGAATCCAATCAAACATCTTAAATCTCTTTCCAATCACTGTTACGATGGCTCAGCAGAGTCTGTCCATTACAAGAGCAAAATCCTTGTAACAGAGCTCTGTGAGGAACTAGCAGTTTAGCTTGTTAAGAAACCAGACAGCAACAGTACAACACAAAAATCGTGATGTATGAAGATGACAAAATATTACAATGCTGAATTTTTTAAGTCATTTTTGTTAAAGAAAAGATTTCCAGTAGATTTCCAGCCTCTTCCTATTGGTCACAGCCAGTAAGTATAATGATAACAGTCACTGTAGTGTTTTATGTTGTATGCTACATTCATTCATTTTCAAACCCGCTTATTCCCTTTCGGGTCACGGGGTTCTGCTGGTGCCTGTCAGGTTGCCAGTTCATCGCAGGGAAACACTCACGATCACCAAGGGGAATTTAGATTATTCAATTAGCCTAACTCCATCTTTTTGGGATTGTGGGGAAAACCGGAGTACCCAGAGGAAACCCATGCAAGCACGGGGAGAACATGCAAACTCCTTCCAGGAAGAACCTCGAACTGGCAACCTTCTAATTGGAAGCCACAGTGCCACCTGTATGCAACGTGTAAAATTCAAAATGTGAATCACAGCAGACTGCATCGTGTAAAGGAAGGGCTTTGTATGAACACGTTGCAAAACACGTCATTTTTCAGTTATTCTAAAACCCATAAAATCATTTTACATAAGAACATAAGACATTGAAAGTGAAAGTCTTGTTGGAGCCTCCCACAACCACATAATGAGCTTTACATAATCATAATAAGGGCCCTTTAAGACAGTGGAAATTTTTGTATTAATTCAAACAAAATCCAAGTGAACGGACAATTTTCTGACTGACGTTTATCAACTGTTTATCAAACCGCGTGTTTGTGGACTGTATTAAAATGAGGAATTATAGTTACACAATTACGGAGTAACCGTTAAAACTGCCTATTCCAGTTGGTTTTGTAATTTTTCCATCGCATAAAGATGACAACTCCACCAAGACTGAGAAATTATTAGAGAAATTCCATTTTAACTTCCGGTAACGTCATACCAAGCGCGACGTTGTCAGGGTAAACAAATCCCAGCGTCGCGTTCTTGTCGGATCTGCGATAAGCTGTTGAAGCGGCCAAATTTATTACTTTTATCATTTTTATTGAAATGTGAATAAATGTTTATGATCTAGTCACAATGTGGAGACGCGGAGGAAGGACTTCCGCGTTAGACCGGGCGAAAGCTCAGCTGTCCGGGCAGAGAGTCGCAAACACCGGGGTATTAAAGAATAAAAGAGACGTGGTCAGTGATTTTAACACACATTAGTGACAAACGGTGGAAACCAATTTTGTGTGATTCATTTAAGAATGCTGAGTACTTTACGAAGTTGTTTAAATGTACGTAACTGTACGACATACATTAAATAGCAAGTAAAAAGAGACGACTACACTTTACTAGCAAAGAAAGGAAACGGCAGATGAAAACGAGATAAAATACAACACAGAAACACGGGGTAAATGCCTACGAATAAACATAATCGAAGTATGTATATTTAAAAATACGTCATTTTGAGCCCAAAGTTAACGTTTTCATTGTGGCGGTAAAATTGAGAAATTGCATTCAAAAGAAACAGCGAAAATAATGAAAGTGTCTACAAAAATATTGTATTACAAAAACAAATATATGATCACAAGTCCAGTTATAACTGGTGTCAATTTTGTGAACAGAAACATTTCCCTAGTGTTAAATGTAAGGCTATGTGAGTTAAATTTACACCGACTGGGTGTTCATTCAACTCTCATATTGTTATATTTTACACGTGGACAGTGTTTATATAAATCCACACCAGTATTTTTGGTTTAACACAAAGTTTAAACTATTGTTATCCAAATAATGATACTATGACTTTGTACAGTGGCATCACAAATGAGACTTTCTATTGTTGTTTTATTACAGATGTAACATATAGTGTTCCAATTTTTCTATATTTATCAGATAGTTGTTGTTTATTTAAGTTTAAAAATGGAAATACTTAACATAGTTTCGCCATTTATGAGATTGTTAATTTGGAAAAACATCTTTTCTTTTAATCCTCAAGGAAAACTCTGCACCATCCCAGGATCTCAGAGATGTCTCCTCGCCCTCACAAGCTACAATCCAGGACCTGGAGAAGAGTTTTAGCCTGGGTGGTGGTAGTCGATTTCTGAAGAAAACTTCTAAAGATGCTACAGAAGAGATAAAATATTCTGTTAAGAGTGATTATAAGCTCATTCCTCAACACAGTTCTCAAAGTGTAGCTCTAAACAAGCTTGCACTCATCGAGAACCGAATCCAAAGAGAGAGAAGAAAAGTTGATGACCCCAACACCCAGAGAGTCACAGAAGAGACGCAGTTACCTGCGCAATCATCCAGCGATCCCAACATTAATCGCTTTCTGAAGAAAAATACAGTGTCCGCTGCTCAAGAGCATGATGTTCGTGAATTTAAACAATGCATCGGTGGAGAAAACAGTTTTGACAGTGATGAAAAGGACATGCAAAGACTTCTGGGAGAGTCTTTCAGCCTATCAGAAGGCTCCTTGAAAAATGAACTGAGGCAGAGAAGTCTTCCTGTTAAAAAGGTAGGTTTAAAAGAGCAAAAGATGGAAGTCATTTTAAACCTGTTTGTTCAGCTTCTTTCCTGTTTTTAGTTAGATGAGATGAACTGTGAAACACACATCAGACCATCACTAAACCCTGTAGTTCTCAACCTTCAAAGTCCCTCTTCGGGCCCCCTAAGGCCTGAGTCACGAATGGTCCAGTTTACAGAACGGTCGTCTGAGAGTGGCCACAGCGAGATTCATTCTTTGGATGAACTGTTTCCTGTTTCCATGGGAGCTGAATCTGACACGCTGAGTGAGACGAGCAAAGCATCTGACGGTAAAACTACCACAAGGCCTCTAGAAACATGTTCAGCAACATTTCACAAAACTGAAAATAGGTGATAAAACAAACCATGTCAATAGAAAGTTGTTAAAATAAACTAGCATCTCGTCACGAATCAACATGATGCTAACATGTTTCTTACCTGAAACAACATTCCCATAGCAAACTGCCTGGATGAATAAACACAAGTGAAATGTTGCTAACATCAACCATTCACAAGCATGTATTAGCATTTCAAATGCAAAAACTCATGTCTATAGGTTTTTGCAACACAGCAGAGTAATTACAATGTTTTTCTCAAATTTTTTTTTCACAGATTTCAAGCTAAACGTAATGACACTCGATGATCTTGCTCCTTTACCGTTCAAAACTGCTGAAACCTCCCAAGAAATGGTATTTTGATTATGTAGTTAAGTATTGCATGCACAAACATTCATTAACTTCAAATATTTATGTAACCACCAAAGGAAACACCAAGAAGAGAGGATGACAGAAACAGGAAGTCAAAGCAGACTTCCCCGCCATCCCTGGAAGAAGTCTTCGCAGCTTACGAAAGTGACTTTGAGAGTGAAATCGTTTCTGAAATAGCTCAAAGTGCCAGTGAGAGTTCAGAGCGACTGGTAGATGATGAAAACGATGCCTCGTACAGCTCCTATAGATCACAGGGGAAGGACCGTTCTTCCTCTCGATCGTCCACCCCATCCAGACGATTCTCAGACTCTAGTTCATCGGACACAACGATCACTGGTGCACCCATTCCTGAGCGTAATGTAAAGGAGGCTGCAGTACAGACTCAAGAGGATGCTTTCACAAATGCGTGGTCATCTGGTAGGTTCAGTTTGGGAACACTTTATACATTCATCCATCCATCCATACATCACACTTCTGGGACATCAAGAGTTAGGAGGCAATCAGCAAGACGTCTGTTGTAGACGATGGCTGCATAATATTTCTCTGTCCTCACTATTTGTGGTGTTCGGAGCAAGAGGAGATGTCTGCAACCCACAGAAGCGGCTCAGATAGTTCAGATTCACTCATTCATTTCTCTTTCAGGTAATGCTACCATTGGTCCATCACTTGGAATGAAGTACACGGATCCGACGCCGATAGCCAGCCACACAGTGAGCACTGAAGCCCTAGAAAGTGAGTTTAAAATCCATTTAAGTAAAGTTCCAGTCTAGTTGTTTTTGATCCAGCCGTTTCTTCTGTTGAGGGAACTTGTGGCTTGTTGTGTCCAGTTTTGTTCTGTTAATCCAAGAGAAGTTTGGTTTATTTAGCTACGTGAGGTTTTATTCTGTTAATTAACATGTAACTTCAGAAACAACCTGAGATTTGTTATTTGAAAGAAACCATCATTTTTTGTGTTTATTGTCCACGTTGCAGTAGCTCCTTGAAGTACATTGTAGATTAGAAAGGTCATAGACCAAATTCATCTTGGCTGAGCTTGTAACAGTGTGAAAAAGCTTTAACCAGTTGGATAAAGTTTAATGTATTTACATTTGAAACGTGTAAACAATTTAGATTAGATTAGATTAGATTCAACTTTATTGTCATTATACATGTACAAGTACAAGTACAACGAAATGCAGTTAGGTCTAACCAGAAGTGCAAAAAGCAGCAAGTGCAGGATATAGGTATAAGTTATAGGATATGTACAGGGAGAAGGATATTTACAGATGAAGTACTGTGAGCATAATTAAAGATGATAAAAAAACTACAATTAGAATGTACAAATAGATGAACATAATATACAGAATAGATTTATCCCAGATTTACAATATGTATATGTACGATGAAAATGTGTATTTACAGATGGGTATGTACAGTGTAATACAAAGAGTATTAAATAGTGCAATGGTAATGGGGAGAGTAAAGAGGGGGGGGGGTGGTTTAGAGGTGTCAGTGGGGGGTAGAGTTCAATAAGGAGACAGCTCTGGGAAAGAAGCTGTTCCTCAGTCTGCTTGTTTTAGTCCTGTGGCATCTGAAGCGCCTGCCGGAAGGCAGGAGAGAAAACAGTTTGTGGGCAGGGTGAGAGGAATCCTTAAGAATACTGTGTGCTCGACGCAGACAGTGCTTCCTCTGGATGTCCTCAATGGATGGAAGTTGACTCCCTATGATGCGTTGGGCAGTTTTCACCACCCGCTGCAGTGCCTTACGCTCCGCAACAGAGCAGCTTCCGTACCAGACTGTGACACAGTTTGTAAGGATGCTTTCTATCGTGCAGCGATAGAAGTTCACCAGGATGGCTGAGGACAGCTGGTTCTTCTTAACCACATTAAATAAGCAAAAGGTTTAAACAATTTAGAGTGGAAGTCGTGTGAAATTGCATGATGCTAGTTTAAATTACAGTGTTAACATGTCATTTGCATGAGGCTAACATGTCATTAATATGATGCTATCATTCATTAGCTTAATGCTAAAAGTTTTCATTAACACGAGGCTAGTTTGTATTACTTAGTATTAACATTATCATTGTTAAAATGTTAATAGCATGTTTCTAACATGATCATTTAGTTAGCATGTCATTAGCATACTAGTATGATTAATGTAATTAGCATGATCGTTATGTTTTAATTTCAATATATTAGCATAATGCTAACAAGAGTTAGAATGTAATTTACATGACTATCCTTTTCACATAATGCTGACATGTTTAGCACGTGATTCAAGCTAATAATAATATCTTTACCAGTTAGGTGTTGACATTATTTTATATCAAATATCATCATAGTTTATCATCTTTAATAGTTTCTTACATCTAAAAATATTAATTCACGTCAACAGCTCTGACATCATACAGTCCCTCCATTCTGGCACTCAACGATATGTTGCGACAGCAGCTTTCCCTCACGCGAGCGTTCATCGACTCCACGAGACGCCATTATAACTCTGTGATCAACTCGCTGGATCAAGCTGATTACAAATACACCACTCTGCAAGAGACTAAAGAGGTACAGCACCGCTCAAAGCATCATTTAGTGATTGATCACCTAAAAGTGACTATTGTGACGGTTTAAACCTTTTCTCCAAACATTTATGGAAACTTAGATTTTGACTAGACCTATGTTTTGGGTGATCCATCACTTTAAAGAGTGACTGCCTAGAAAACAATTATTGCTTTGCTAACACTTAATTATTTTTCTAGTTCATCAGAGCTCACAGGATGCTTAAAATGAGGTTAGAAGATGCTCTGGAAGAGGACTTCTCCCCAGCTACAGTGCAATGAAGTTATGGTAATTACTCACTCGGAAAAATCTTAATGTATTATCAGTTACATGTACACACTGCGAATATTCAGCCAAGAGTGTAGTTCAGAGGAAATTAGGTTTGGTTGACGTCATGGACTCTCTGTGACCTATTGACAGTCTGTTTATGTTCATCTGGCATCACCAGTGGAGTCATGGCCACTGGTAAACTTTCTGCGACCTCTTGAAATCTATTGTATCTACAGAATGCCAGACTTCACACTTTGCCTGTAACCTATAAAATCTATTGTAAGTCCTCTGAAACTGCACACTGTAAAGTCTATAGTTACTGCAAACCTCAGTTATGGAACACTCTCCCTGCCTTTATGCAGGTTCTCAAGAGGAAATTCTAGACTAATTTTTAATGGTCTGTTTTTACTGTTGTATATGTGATCTGTGACTTTTGTACAGCACTTTGGTGCATCTTAAATACATTTACCTAAACACTGATTTTTAGGGGTCGTCACAGTGAATCATCCGTTTCCACCTAACTCTGTCCTCAGTATCCTTTACTCTTGCCCCAACTACCTTCATGTCCTCTTTCCATACATCTCGTCTTTGGCCTTCTTCTTGATCTCTTGCCTGCATCTCCAACATCCCTCCTCTGCACATGTCCAAACCATCTCAATCTGGCCTCTAACTTTGTCTCCAAAACCAACCTGAGCTGTCCCTCTGATGTGCTCGTTCCTAATCTTGTCCATCCTCGTCACTCCTAAACTGAACCTCACCATCCTCATCTCTGCCTCTTCCTCACTGCTACAGTCTCTAACCCATACATCATAGCTGCTCTCACTACTGTTCTCTACACCTTTCATTTGTTTCTTGCTGACACACTCTTCTGTCACACAGCACCCCTGACAATTCTCTAGGTTCCAAAGCTGTACAGGAAACAATTGTTTTAAAAAGACAGGAATGTGAATAAACGATTATTAACTGCTCCCCTATAAACTACTATAATTACACCAAAAGCAGACATAGTTAGTGGTTTGAAAGTCTTTATTTTGCTTGAGTCTCAGATTAATCAAACTAAAGGCGTATAATGACACAGACACATCATCGAAACACTAAAGAGAGGAAACACAACGGAGCAGCGAGGAAAACTCTTGCCGGGGATCACTCTGCGCTTGACGGCTCCTGCGGGTCTCTGTTTACTGAAGATAGAGGAACAAACACATTCAAACGTTACTGATTAAACTTTAAATGAATGTTGAAACAATTTGTTATTTATCGGCCATTTAATGAATGAGCTTCAAGAAGCAGAAAATAATCTTTTCCACTCAGAGAAATCTTCTTATTTTCCGAGTGTACATCCAATTAAATCATCGAGGAAGCTCTCGTCACCTTTCTCTCGCGCCTTCATCCTCGCGACGAAATTGTTGCTCTTGTTCCTCCGGTAGTTGATGTAAGGGTCGTCCAGTGCAACTCCCACTCCCTTATACTGGTCCCACTTGTCTCGCACATCTCCTCCTTTGATCGGGTCCTGGATCCCCTGCTCTTTAGACCCTAGACCTCCTGATCCACTCCAGCCTGTGCACAAAGTGATTTTAAACAATCTGTGCATGGGTGGAACACAATAACCAACCGCCCAATCAGAAAGAAGAAGAGGCGGGGCTAATTCATATAACAATGGATCATAACAATGTTTCCAAACAGAATAATTTTCCTACATTAACCCCTTAATGTACAGCAAAAGCTGAATGTACTGTGATGACCGCACTTTCTACAGTTACATTAAATCTTTCTGAATAATTAAAAAGTAAATGTTTCGATTGGATTATAATCTAACTGAATTCAAACGGCACCATTAAGAATAAATAATATTTGACCATAAGGTGGCACTGCAGAGAGCCGGAGCTCCCATGGGTTTCATTAATATCAATATGAAGACTCACCCATCTTCATGAGCATCTGGTGGCCCTTGTTTTCTTCACCCAGCCTGAGCTCAGGAGGTATTGCAGATGGACCGGAACCCAACCCAGAAGTAGAGCTGCAGAGAGAACAAAACTGAACTTCAAACGAAACCAACAATCAGAGCAGGTTGGGTTTGTTCCAGTTTAGTGTCTTCCCAGCCAAAAGAGTTTCTAATTTAATGAATGCAAATCATGCAGAAACATGGACTTTCTTACGGTGGCGTCGGACTGCGGGATTTTGTGGGTTGTCGTCGTTTATCTGGAGACTGAGATCTGGAGCGAGACCTGGATCTAGAGCGACTTCTGGATCTGGAGTGACTGCGGCTCCTACAGGAGGAAAAGAATGCCATGTTTTAAGGCTAAATGAATACCTTTAAAATGTTTGTTAATAAATACAGAAGTAAACAGTTTTATCACAGAAACCGGAAGTGTTTAGTCCCTTAAAACATCTAGCACTTTTCTGAGGATACCTGGAACGGGATCGGGAGTAGGAGCGGGAACGGGAGCGTGATCTGGAGCGTGACCTGGATCGAGAGGATTTCGTAGATCTGGAGCTGGAGGGAGAGCTGGATCGGCCTCTGCTTCGAGAACGACTGCGGGAGCGACTCGCTCGGCTGCAAAGAACAAAAATCCAGTGAAACAAAACCCAAGCTGCAGGGAGCTCCTGAAGTAAAGGCTTGTCTTATAGAACAACAAACATAACCTTTTTCCTGACCTGTTACGTTTGTCCTGTTCCTTCTTCCTCCTCGCTCTCATTTTAGCTCTGAAGAACTCGTACAGTCCGTTCTGCTCCCAGCCCTCACTGCACAAACCACAGTTTTTCTTTATTTCGACAAAAAGCAGTCAAACTAAACAGAAAACCGCCATGATTCATTCAACTTTCATCTCAAAAAATGTTGGCGGGAAGAAAAAAATTAAGCAATTCATGCAGCTTTCTGCTTTAATTCCCCAATAACATTATTGTTTATAAAATTAAAAAAAACTTTTCAGAGCACAAAATGCTAAATCGAGCTTGACTTTGACCTGTTTCTGGGTCGATCGTGGGACGGCGGACTGTAGAAAGCCTCGACCGCAGCCAGCAGGCGATCGCTAGGAGGCATCGGTGGTGGCAGACGAATATCTTTAGGGTCCAGAGGCTTATAATCGTGATCCTCCAGCTGTGACAGAAAAACACATCACAGTTCGTTGGTTAGTTACACACACACTTGCATTCCAGACGTTGCCATGCCGTTTTGGAAATGTGACCTCTAGTGGTGAAATGTTAGAACGCAGACGCAAAGAAAACCAGGGTCCCTATAGTTCAAAAAGAGAAGGCATCTTAAATATATACACACACCTTCACGAGGGGCGCCATAAGTCCCGCCGGGAGGTCGAAGTAGGGGACGTTAGGCACCAGACTTGGGTCCTCCTGGTTCACATGGGGGGTGTTTTGGCGCCTCATGTGGGGAGCTTGCCCATTAAACCCATGAGGGGGTGGCGGAGGCCCGAAATCGTGCTGGTTTCCACCCCAAGGAGGAGGATCAGCGAGCCCTGGTGGAGGAATACGCTGGTTTGGGTGGTGATGGGGCGGAGGACCCATATCTAGGAGCCAAGAAACAATTTTGTTAGTTGTTCTGGAAAAGATAAACTGCATTCTGAAGAGAACCAGAAGATCGTCACCTGAGGGGAACTCGCCCTGTGGAAAGTCGTATCTGTGCGGCGGGTATGGCGGCCGCTCGAAGTGATGCCGTGGAGGAAACTCATCCTGCATGAAGCGCGGCGGGAAACGTCCGAACCCATGCGGATGCGGCGGCTGGTTAAAAGGGGGCGGCGGGAACGGCCCACGAAAATGAGGAGGACGCTGCATTCGAAACGGAGGTTCACGCTGTCCCCAGGGGGGCGGCGGAGGCTGGTCTGGTTGCCCGCCCCAAGGAGGCTGGTCATAAGGCCCGCTCCAAGAGGAGGGCGGTGGAGGCTCGTTCTGGCCGCTCCATGGCCCACCCTCATGAGGGCCGCTCCAGTTTTGGTCCCGCTGCTCGTTCCACATGCCCTCGTGGCTGTTCCAGGGGGGGCAGGGGGGCGGGGCTTGAGTTGGGTCGAAGGGTGGCTGACGTGAATAAAGTGGACAATGAAATTGAAATGGCTGCAGATGTACATCTATATTTTCATAATTCATTTTTGTTAATTTAAATATCGAAGTAAAGTAAATAAAAAAAGTATTTAAATACAGTACCTATTTAACCTATGGGTTGTCTGAACTTTTTGCTACAAATCTGACTCCATAGAATGGGTTTTAATCTACTCAATGTTTGGATTGGACTTTGTTTCACTCACTGGCTGTTGAGGGGTCCAATTCGGCATGTTGTGCTGTGGCTCGAACCATCCGGGTTTGGAGGGGGGGACTTCAGATGATCCAGAGGTGTTCGAGTCTGAAGGAAGGCTCTGAACGGCTTCATACTCTCCAGCTGAAGCTCCAGACAGCGAAGGCTTCAGATCGGCTGATGAGTAGGAAAACACTACAAATAAACTACACCGAAATATTGAAGAAATAAAAATGACAATTTAATAAACATTACAGGAGCTACAGGCCCTGATTGGCCTGCTTCAGGTCTTGGAACTCATTTTACACTTCAATCAACTTTTTCGTTTGGAGCAAACATTCCCCTGAGATTACTCACGACTGGTTGTGGATGTATAAAGTCAGAAGAGATTCTATTCTAGGTTTATAGGTTTGGGGAAACGCTTATACAGGCCATGCGTAAGTGGCACTAGACAGACAAACACGGACATCTCGATTCAGTTACAGGCAAACTTCATTAAAACTAATTAATTGTGAATGATTGAGGGTTTATGAATTTTGACTTGTGTTTGGGATCACCATTAGATACTGATGATTTCCACCAAGTTTGGCGGCAATATGTCAAACAGTTGCCGGGATACAGCTTCAAATATAACTAGGCACAATGCCTTTGAATTCATCATGGCGTTATATAAAAACCGTAACTTCTATCAACCATTATCAAGACGAAATCCATTAATATTGTGTAAATCCCTAATTTATTTACTTTTTATTCTGAAATATTTAGCGGTTTACAGTAGCCAATAGATGGCACCATCGAGCCATTTTGCCACAACCACGTAACAAACCAAGATGAACTGATTTTTACAGGTTCCGACTCATTCCAAAAATGATCAATAACGAAACGCTTTTACCAGTCTGACCGCTGATGTCAGCATCGGAAGGTGCCCTCTGGGTGGCGACCGCTTGCTGCTGTTTGAGGTTATTGACGAACTCCTCGTGCTGCGTCTTCAGCACCTGAATCTGCTGCTGGAAGCCGATCTGGATGGGCTGCACCACTGGGGCGTACTCCGTGATCAGTGACGCCTGGAGAAGCAACACATCGAGATAAATTATAACCACAGGTGAAATTTAAATAAACAGAGAATCCATAAAGATAAACACAGTTTATCAACACAGAAAAATATGTTAAGAGTGTCCTGGGTTTTGAATTTTGGCCTTTGGCACCAAAAGTGGTGAGGTGAGCAAACGAAGCTTAAAGACGCTTAAAGCAACACATGGCAAACTTTGGTCAAACTTTCAAACAGGCCTGAACTGGGTTTACATGTGTTTTCTGACTGGTAAGACAAACGAGACTCTGGGAAATCATTGAGGAAGCTGGGAACTCTTCCATTGGCGTAACATGGGGTCAAACTTTATCCAACTGAAAAAACTTGAGCAAGTCATCAGTGTGATCATCAGTCAGAACAGAAGTAGAACTAGAAGGAAGTAGATTTTTCATAGAAATGGAATGGGAGAGAGATACTAAACATTGCTGACGGAACACCTACATACATTTATTCCAAAAAAAGCACTGCTGAAACGTTTACAGTCAGCCAATGCCGTATCGAGACATAAATACCCACAATTATTTCTTAAGCATTGTACAAAACCAAAGGAATGAATAGAAAGATGAGAATCTAACAGAACCATAAAATTAAAACAAATACCAAGGAAGAGTATGTTTTGAGCTCTATGAGCTAATAGAGTGTAGCTTACCATAGACCACTGAATCTGATTAAACCACAAACATTTCCATTAGAACTATACTGCTGCAATAATGTTCCTATTAAAAACAGTCATTTTTGTTTTAGCATTTTTCTGCAGTGCTTCATTAAAGTTTGATATTGTGTCTTTAGCGAGCAGCAGTAACATGATCCACTAGGGGGTGATCGAGTTGAAGGATCACCTGGTACTGTCCGAGGCCGAGCGCCGGACTCTGCAGCTGCTGGATGGTCACGTCGTCGAAGTAGCCGTTCTTCTCCCAGAGCTGAAGCAGCTGAACCAGAAACAAACAGCAATATTAAAAGGAATTAAATGCATAGGGAGTTTAATGTAAGTGTTTAAAATGTTAGCTCTTTGAAATGAAATGCTGAGATCTTTGTGTCTCCGGCATCAAATGATACAAAACAATCAAACAAAGTGATGCCGTCATGTTAAGAACCTAAGTTTGGGCGCATTTGACCGTACCCGTGTGATTTTCTGCTGCTTGTCTTCCTCGACCGACAGGAAGCTGGTGCAGTAGATGGGAACCACCACCTTCTGAAGAGCCGCCAGCAGATCCCTCTGGTTCTTCCTCTGACTGCACACACAACAGGAAGTGGATATTTGTGTTTTGCTAGCAATCAAACAGCAGTTAAGTATCGGGTTCCCACGGGAAACTGTCAGACTCCTCGAAAATTTAAATAAAATCTCAAGAGCTGTGAAATAACATTATTATTAACATATTATATATCACATACATATTACATAACTAAAATACATCTGGCACAAAAACCCTAGTGCTGCTTTACGCAGAGCTCAAAGAGGAGGAGCTTCAGACCAAAAGTGGGGAGAGGCTACATAGAACACCAGAGGGGAGGGGCTAAGCTTTAAATATCAGTCGTCATTCACCAGTGATGGAGCACGTCATTGGTCAGGTAGATGAGGTGGAGGCGGAGCTCGAAATGTGCCTCGTCGGCAACGATACGGTTTTTCAGATGCAGCGCCATCAGCTCACAGTGCGCCGGGGACTTGGCATTGCTGAACATCCAGTTCTTTCCCCCCTGAGAGAAACCAGAAACTGGGGTCATCAGAAGCCAGATGTTTATTTGTTTAATGAAGGGGCGTGTGCTTACCGAGATGGCATCTTTGGTGCAGGTGTCTATGATGGGCTGCAGGAGGCTGTCGAACTCGCCCGTGTCCAGCTGCGTTTCCACCTGGAGCTTCTGCAGTTGCTGCTCCATTGCCAGAGAGATGGCCGCCGTTATTTGCTCCTGAAACCATAAAACAAACCTTTTTATTTTACCATTTGAAACTAATTAAAACACATCTGTAGCCGTGGCACTGGACAGGTGTTAATACTCTGAATTCTGCTGTTCACAAACACAAAGAAAACTCTGATATTTTGCCTTTTTTAGTTTTGTAAAAAGTGCCTTTTTAACTAGTTCTAGCATCACACTAAAGCCATGGTAAATCAGATTAGCATCATGATAATTACGCGTTTATATGGACAGCGTTACGCTAATCACACGGACCACCACATCAATTCAAGGTAATATCCAGCAACCTAGACGGCTGTTCTCATCTGCACACCTGTCGGAGGCTGAGCAGGTGCTGCTCCTGCTGCTGCAGGTTCCACTGGCTCTGCTGAATCAACTCCTCCATCGACTGCGACCCTGGAGGCGGGAGCATCGCTGGTGCAGCATCACTGACATCATTTCCTGGAGGCTTGCACATGACTAAAAAAACATGCACAAATTTAAACACATACACATATCTAGCCAACTGTGAATTAACATTTACAGTCAATTTAAAGCTATGATCTGCAACTTTTTCCCACTAGATGGCGCATGACTTCATAGATATTTTTAAATACACTCTTGTCAAGTTGTAACACTAGATAAAGTGGAGAATATAGCGTCTGTCTTTTTAGCATTTTAGCAATCAAATTTTTATGCAACCAATCCTGGATTTGACTGAAGTTAGGACCGCCCCCTTAATTAGCATACAGACACCAAGATAATGTGGGGAAAAAATATATACAGCCTTGTTAAATAAAAACACAGTGAGGCACATTCTTTGTCTGTCAACAACACACACACGCAGCCCTCCACCCTGAATCTTGTTTAAAAGGAATGTTTTCTGTTTAGATCGAGCTCCTGGATTTACCCATGAACCTAAAGGTTTCCAGATGTTTTCTTCTGACTTTCTCCCCTTCTCTCTGCTTACAACTTCCGGTCAAATCTCAACAGTACAATCTAATAGAGCATGAAACTTATTGAATAAATACCTTCATATTCATCCTCGTGAGGCGCAGAATCTGTAAAAAAAAAGAAAGCTGATGTTTAAATACATTGATAAAAGTATTCTGTTAACAGACTCGGTCAATCTCTGAGTTGTTGGTCACCAAATTGTTTGTTAACGTACGTTGCTGCTGTTCGAGGGCCAGCTTGAACTTGTAGTAGCCAAAGTATTCCCCCCCAAACAGGAAGGAGAACTTGGGGTTGTCCTTCTGCTTCCCCATGGTCATCTTCTCAAACTCTGGACCATTTCGAGCCACGAACTGAGCAAGCTTGTCAATGACATTGCGCAGCTCTTGATCTAGAGAAGAATCAACAAAGAAAAAATGACTCGATTCAGAAGGTACTGGTTTAAATATGAAAAAAAAACACAATTATTGATAATTAAACATGTTTATATCTGTACAAAGCTGGAAATGTGCCAAGGATATTCTGAATCAGAATGCAGTCACTTTAAAGCCATGTAGAATCATTGAAAAAGTGAACCACAAATAATAATAGCCATTATTGTCAACAGCTTTGCAAAGATAAATTATATTTTTAAATGCTGTTCTTTTCAGTGTCTCAATAACATGTCTTTATACTCCGTTAACCGTAAATACCCTTTGATCACTCGATTTAGCATTTAACACACAGTAACAGACACTTAAAGATAGGCTAATTTATGATCGTAATCGTGTTTTATGTGGGTTTTGTATATTTATATCAATTCGTTCGCGGTAAAGAAACGCGCAAGCGCAGTTTTACCCTCTGGTGGCGTGGTAATATCCATCTTTCACAGGATTTCACGCTCGTTAAAGACAAGAAATAGCAATAACTCAGATTGCGCAAAAAAACTTTGAGCAGGTTATAAAATCACATAATTGTGGATATGTTGCGTTTCCGTGCAAGAGGAAGCGACAGGAAACAGAATACTGACTCTTTCCGGCCGTGCGTTCACACGCATGCGCACTGGAGACGATCAAGACATACAGCGTCATCTGCCGTCGGGAGGCTGTAACTTTTAATCTAAATGTATTTTGTTTAGTGTGTGAAATGCAATCCAATAAACGGGCATTTAACTAGCTGTGTCTATAGAAATATTCATGCAGCTTCGTTTCTATTTAAATGTTCAAAACCCCCGTATAAAATAGAAATAACTTAATTCAGGAGCAAAACCTCTATTTTTGTTGTGGATACTGGAAATCTTCATAGTTTGGCACAAATCAGTCTCAATTTGGTGAACATATACTAACCAACGTAAAAGTTGATGTTTGATGTAACATAACATTTGCACAAAAATGTTTGGAAAACTAACCATAGAATGATCTTATTGTTAATAATACACTTATTACACATACCAAGGCTTTTTTTCCTCTTTGAGAAGGAAAGACTTCAACTTCATTGAGAACGTAGGAGCTATTGTTAATAGAAAGATGAGGAACAGATTCTCAGAAATGCTGATGAGCTGGAAGCCATTATTAAAGCAACTCTGGCTCCAATAACACCTCAACCGTGTCAAAGGCCCAACACCTCTATGCCACGCTTCCTTGATGCTCCCAACAAAGCACTACGGACGTGATAAAGTACATTAACACACTTTTCAGAAGCCAATGTACATTTAAGATCATTATGTTGATTGTAAATACAGCTTATTATTATTCGTCTTTCCTAGCCTCTTTGAGCAACAGTCACCAAACTTTGCCAAGGTATTTGGTTGCTTCATGTTTTCAGATTGGAATCATAAAAGAAATTCTGGGAACTTTTCAACTGATTTAAGATGGGATCATCCCTCGGTGGAGGGAAATCATAGTAATTTATTTTTTTATTTATCTCCTGAGATGGAGGCATTATATGAAGTCACTGACCCCTCCATAGCAACCAAGTTGCCATATCTATATTCCAGCTAAGGAATGTCGCTGGGTTGTTTTTTATTACATTAAGAACATTTCTAAAAATACCTTTAACCTGGACATTTTGTTTTTACCAATAATGATTAAAATTGAAAGGTATTTCAATTGTGGTGAGCTAAAATAACATATACAATTCACTTAAAAAAATAAAATAAAATAAAATAAAATAAAATAATTTTCTTTTGCAAATCTGAGAATTTTTTTCAATGGTAAACTGAATTCTCCAAAGAGCACCAGAAGGTTAAATAAATGACAACAAGTGACTGAAGAACAGTTTTAGGATAACCTTGATGAGATTATGATTAGGGTGTTGCTAGTGAACAAGCCTTAGCATTAGTTAGAACAAAAAACACTGTTCGGCTCTTTCTAAACGACTCATTTCGACCTGTTCCACTAATCATCAGCACTCCACTTGTTTCCAAAGGATGACAAAAAGCCCTTTTCACGTCCACTGATGAGAAGCGAACTGGCGCCGGCTCTTGAAGTCGGCCTGCACCTCCCTCCCATTCTGCATGACCCCGAATTATGTCATGCGAAAAGAGCCTTGTCCCATTGAAAACCTCTCTTAATCAAACCCAATTAATTCCGCTGGCTTGCCGTATTATCCCCTTCGAGGAACGCGTTATGCCCATCAGCATGTTAACTTCAGCCTGCGCCCGTCCAGGGAGAGAAATAATGGATTATGCAATTAATTTAGTCATTGGGGGCTTAATTGTTTCTAATGAAGACTGTCACTGTTCTCACTTCCCAAATAAATGATCACACGGAGAAATAAGTGGGAAACAACTTAATAAAGAATGAAACGTGTGTTATCCGCTTGCAAAGTTTTATTAAAACAAGTTTCAAATTAATCTCAAATAATCTGCTTATGTTGGATCTGTTTCAAGGTAAAAGATTAGTAAAAAATAGCTGAATTCCTGTGAGAGAATACGTGTGTTTGGAAGAAATTCATAGCATTTTCTTCCAGGCCAATAAACTGCAAGCAGTGATGCGGGTCCAAGCATTTTGGTGGAAAGCAATCAACAAACAAAACAATTTTAACAAAGCAAATAAAAATATTTGTATTCCATTCACAAATCGAATGTTTGAAATTCATTCATTTAGAATCTGTAAATATTTTTTAAAGTAAAAAAATTTAAATGACTGTATTTTAAGTGCATATAGACTCCAAAGTCTATTTTTTAATTAGCATTACATTTTAATCACAGATGAACTTTGACAGAAAGAGAAAATCCATTGATCATCTGTAACTATGCTTCTAATCGCAGAATATTGAGCTGAATATAATCGCAGAATATTCACTGCCTTCGTTACTCATTCTATCCCAAATATTACATTAACCAGCTCCGAGACTCAACAACTAGACGAGCTCACGTTGATTTTAAAGGAAATCGTCTTAAGTCACAGGGGTCACAGATTAACCTTTGGCTCGCTAGACTTGCCACTGAACATATCTGTGCAATATGTTTCCTTTTAATTAAGGTTAAACACCTTTTGTAACATGATTTATAAAAGCTGCATGAACTCAATCGATTCTGGTTTAAATAATGTTTTAAAACATAGCTAAACCTAATCTAAAGTATAGAAAAAAGATTCAACACAAATTACATTTGCATCTATACGAGTGGCTGCAAGAGTCATTCATATTTATTTTGAAAACAGTTGTTTTAGCCAGAAAATAATGTGTTTTTGCTAGAACTTCGGAGCAGGAACATGAGCTATTTCTGTTTGATAGATGAAGTCCTTAAGTCATGAAAGAGTGTTACCATGCATCGAAACAGCAGAGAATATCATGCAGACTGTCAGGCTTTAGCTGTTTGAGATCAAAAATCTGAATAGAAAAATGATCTGTCATGAAACCTTTGAGTTTTAGTTAAACACATATAAAGTTAAGGTCACGCAAAGGTTTGGCAAATAGATTATTGGAGTCAGATGGAGTTTTTTTATTTGTAAAAATATTCATAAAAATCAAATTGAATTAAAACATATTTATTTTAGCCCTTGGGATAAGCATTTTAACTTCAATTAATTTATTAATTGCTTAAATGTAATCTTAGTTGTTTTTCCATGGCCTTATTTCAATTTAAAAACAATTAAAGCAAAGTTTCTTTATGCACATTAATTTATGCAATTTTCTGAAATCAATGTAATCAATCAATTATCAATGAAACCCCAACAAATTTACTTTTTAGCTACAATTAATTTATTACCATAAAGTGCTTTACATTTTAAACAATTAATATTAATGCATTAGTGTTTTACAATGACAATAAAAACTCAATAAAAAAGTGAATTCAGCACAGTAGTCTAAACTAGTTTCATGCTGAATGCCCCACAAATGGACGTGTTAATACTTACATTTATATTGTATTTCTAATCAAGTTTGCTTTAAAATAAACAGCAAAAAATGTAATTCTGCTAAATTTTTTAATGGTTCAAGAAATTACAAAACTAAAAGCCCATTTCCAGTTTTAACAAAGACTAATTTATTCATCACAGAATAAAAAAATCATATACAAACAAATTGAATTGATAATTGATAAAAATGCAGAGTATTGTGTTTTAGCTGTTTAACACCTCAAACTTATAAAACTATTTTATATTATTTAACGACTGTTCACATTTTACAACCTACTTTCAAACCAAACAACATCCCAGTTTGTGCGTTAAAATCTTTCGTATCTTATGATGGAGCGGAAGAATTGTTATCGTAACATATTACAACACTCTTAGTATCTTGGAAATATTCAGAGCCGCTCATATTTATACTCAGATCGAGGATGTTTAAGAGTGTACACAGTTTTGGACGCAGGTGTTGGATGATGTGGATTTGCTCTTAGCCGCGCTCACTTTTCTTTCATGTATCTTCCTTCCAACAAAAGTCAACATCTCATCTCCACTCACATTTAATGTAAAAGCAAATTACTGAAGGTTTAACTTCACTCGCGGCTGATCCAACAATGAGAACCTCGTCCCCTTAAACACACAGACTGACCCACATTCGAGGCATGAGAGCAGAAGAAAGTGGTTTTCCCTGAGCCTCCCGAACAAAGCTTTTCACAGTGGATGAGTTCCTACGTTCCCATGATTCCTTTGTGCCAGTCCAGCTGAACGCATGCCTACTCTCGTGTGCCAGGCCAAGCAGCGCTCACTTCTACCCGGGCATTAATCCTCAAACTGAACTCATCCTGGCCCAGAGGGGGGGAGAAAAAAGCTCTAATTGGGGGATTTTCTCCGTCATTAAGTTTGACGAGCAGCTTCCCATGCTCCCCCTGTTCCTGCTCATGCAAACCTCGACGCTTCCTACACTTCAACCCTCGATATGTTCACGAGCGAGAGAGCTCTTGAGTACGTAATGAATAAACATTACATCACTCAATGTTTTCTTGTGTCTTAATATGACACCAACACCACGGTGACGAGCCTTCCACAATAATGGTTCCTATTTGTTTTGCTATCCATTGTGGCTCAGTTCTGACCATGAGCGCCGTAGACCTCATGCTGGTTAAAACTTTAATCCACTCGTTCCTCACATCAGGAGTAGATGGTAGCATAACAAATGCTGAGAGCTAGCCGTAGCACTGAGCATCTCCGGATTAGACCTTTGCCAGTAACCCATGACACGGATTGTCACGGTAACGAACACAAGGTGTTGCTCCTGTGGATCCTTCACAATAGCATGACATTTTCTATTTCTGTCGTTTAAACTTCAGATGCTATTCATTTTAAAATTGCCTCCAAATCGGTTCATCATTGACTTATTTGAAATGTGATTTAATATTTATTCATATTTAAAGAGTTCTTTAAGAGCCTTCCTGTGTGAGGACTAGTAACACGAAGATTGTGGGTACAAACCCCAGGAAATGTTTTCCATCAAAACATCTGCGTAAAATCTATGAACTGATTGAAACGTTTCACGGAGGAGAACCAGAGGGTCAAACACGATCAGAAGAAACTTTCCAAGCACATGAGTTTTTCACGGGGCTCCAGATGGCCCTGCAGTGTCCCATCTGTCCCTGAGCATCGCTCACAGATCATGGACTTGACAGAACACCAGCCCTCGAACATGTGCCTGGACACGGCAGCGCCAGGAGGCAATTAGAGAACCGCTGCACCCCGGGGGACAGTAGTACCCTCCTGAACACCCCCTCGTGGTCCAGGCTGATTGACCGGAACCTCATCTTCCTAACAGGCTGGCTCAGCGCCACAGACAGAAGGGGGTAATGGAATGGACAGTTTGTCCTGAAGTTCAAACAAAGTCCGCCATCTTTGAATGCCCTGCATCTGCTTTATAGAGTAGGGTAGGTCTCCATGAGGTGCATATCGTATGACATAGACGTTTTAACTCAATCCTCGTTTTATCGTTTCGGTTTTATGAAGTTTCAGAGTGCATCTCTGCTTGTATTTCTGGTTGCAGAGCCGAGGCAGTAGTAATGTTGTAACATAAGAAAAGCTTGAATTGGATTTATAAACTCATTGTTAAAAATAAGCCAATTCCTGGAAAATTGCATTATATACATTTATAATGGTTTTTCTGTAAAATTAGTTGAGTTTACATGAGAATATCACTCGTTTACAATTTCATGTAATTTTATATATCTTTAAAATGTTTTTATGATACAAATTCTTAAAACAAGAACATAAGTCATTTTCAATGACAATACCGTTTAAATTTACAGATATTTATCTTAAAATTACATATTAAATAATGGAAATTTCCTGGAAATCAGCAGAGCTTCTTAGCCCACTCCAGTTTTACGATTGAATAAAATCAAATGTTTGGAAATAAATTCTGATTTGAATATTTGATTTAGAAATGTTTTTAATAATATCATTGGCGTGAATTCTGAGAGGATTTGAATTCTCGACTATTAATCATTTTTCATCAAAAACAAAATCTGTTCATTTTCCCCTCTTTTTTTCCCAGAATGATCCTCAGAGATACACCTGCCTCTTCCAGAGATCGATATTGATGTTGATCTTATCTGTGCATTTATCGATGCTGTAGTTTGAACAACCTGCAGTAGCATTTGGAAAACCAGGTATTTATGTTATACCCTTTTCTAACCTTTAGTCATCTCAGATAGTTTGCTCAGTTTCACTCGCTCTCACCAGACAATGCTCGAAGTAAAAACCTACAAGAATATGCAAATCTTGGCCAATCACAAAGCAGAGACTCAAACCCATCACATATTTCGTTTATAAAATGGTTTTATTCTCAAAACTATTCTTTTTTTTCTTCAAGAAATTACAATATTCATATAACTGGACCTCCATGAACAGTAGAGTTTAAAAAAATTGTATGTCCCCTGTAAATAGGAATAAATTGACTTGTTGAACATGATTGACTGAGGCTGAGGTAAGTCTCTGAGAAACTAGATTTGCTGTATTTCACAACATTCGGACATTTATTAAAGGGACAGTGCACACAAAAATGAAAACTCTGTAGTGAATTAACTTTGAGTCTCTTTCTATCTTTGAACACAAGGACTGGAGGTCTGCTAATGGTGATAAAACAACATCTAGAACACGTTATAAACATCAGACTCACAATTATTTTGTATATAAAATAACATCATACAGACATCTGAATTCCTCACGATTGTCACATTGCTGAATGTCTAACTTTGGCTTTTCAGTTCATTCAAAACTGTGCAAATTATCTAAACATCAGAGATGTAGTTTGTTCATTAATGTTTGGCCTCAAAAGGCCCAATATTAAAATGTAAAAAACTGTAATTCACAGCTGTCTGCTACAACTGTATGTTTCTATCATTTCTATTGATACAAAGCTAAGAATGTAAATGCTAAACAAAGTTTGTTCAATAATAATAATTCAAACATCAGCCAACAAAGTTACTCTTTTGCTGAAAAGGACTTCTTGCATTTGCTAACGTTCAGGAATCAAACACGACTACATTGTTTATTGCTACACAACCTGGCAACGTGAACTGCATGAGTTTCCTTTCAAAGCATGAGCAGCAAATCCTTACTGTGTTGTTGCAACGTGTCGTCGTTTGAGAACAGATCTTGTGCAATATTGTAATTAGCTTACAATATTACTGAAAAAAATGTGATAATCTCGCTTCTAGTGATCGTAAAAGCCCACTGAAAAGGGGGCTTTTTGTTCCTGTGCTCATCACTTTAATTTGCGTCAACCCCAAACATCTGATCCAGGTCTTCTGGAGGAAGTGTGAATTTGAAGCCAAGGGTCATGTGATCCCAAAAACACAGTATGTTCACAGTAACTTCAAACCATCCCAAACTGATTTGAGGACATAGATAATGGCATTAATAGAAAAGTGGTTGGAATCTGAAAAAGGGGCTCTTTGTGTTTCCTCAAAAATCCTGAGCCTTAGGGATGAAGGAGAATGCCTCTGAGGTCCGTGCTCCCCTGCCATCTGCTGAAATAAGCAACAGCGGAGATTGATAAGTACGTTTTCTGGTACATTCACAAACATAATGAGGCACATCTCAGATGCTGCTTATGTTTCTGCTATGATTGGGTCCACCATCCAAGATTAGAAAATGTGCCCTTGTTTCCAGTAAGTCTTTTAAAAACCCACATCTGAAGAGAAAAGTTATTTTCGGTACCAAAAAAAGAAGGCGTGTGTTCAAACAGAACCTTAGCACATGGGTTGCCAGGTTTTGTCCATGGACTGAATGTGTTCCTTAGCTTTCATCCTGAGAGCAGCGATGCTGGAACTGCGCTGGTCCACCTCCTCCATGGGGTATTTTTCAGTGAACGGAGGTGGGCATTGGTATGGGGGTGGAGCCATGGGTGCCATGCTCTGTGGCATGGCTTGGGGCGGACTGAGGAATCCGTGACTGGGATACCCAGCTTGAAGTCCTTGTGTGGGACCCATGAAGCCTGGGATTGAGTGGACGGGGGTGGCACTGGAAAGGGGGGATGCCAGCCAGGGGTCGAGGGGTAGAGAGGTGTTCATGGGCCCCACTGTGGGATGCATTGGAGGCCGGTTGAAGGAGAGCATGGGGGAGTCGTGGAGCTTCATGGTGCTGGCATCGATTTTCTCCTGGCGCCTCCATTTGGCTCGGCGATTCTGGAACCAAACCTGGGCGAAAAGATTAAACGCACCATTAGTGGATAGTTTATTCGTGGTGAGGCAAGTGATCACCCACTGGTTGTATCTCGTTAAGGGTTTTCTTTTGAGAAAGGTTTTGATGTCAGTAAACACAGGGAACTAGTGCTAGCATAATGTGGCTAATGGCCAAGACGTTCTCCGTAGCAAGAATGTTTCTAACGGATCAGACGTTTCGGTGGAAACTCTTGATCGATTCACATTTGAAGATGGTTCAACTGTGGAAAAGTTAGCATTTCGTCCAAATGTATAATTCGTAGGAATAATCTTAATTGATCAAAAACCTGCTTCTCAAACACTGCTCCAGGAGACTTGGACCCACCTGCACTCGGACCTCAGGCAGATTCACTTTCATGGCCAGTTCTTCTCGGCTGTAGACGTCAGGGTAGTGCGACTTCTCGAAGGCTCGTTCCAGCTCGTGGAGCTGATAGGTTGTGAACGTTGTGCGATTGCGTCTGTGTTTCTTCTTCGGTTGGTCACCGTCGACTGAATCCGGAGACTTGCTGTCGCTCTCGATGGCTTTCCGTAGGTCGCTCAACTCCCCCTCACACTTGTTGGAGAATATGTCAGCATCTAAAATTGATTTGATTAGATTAAACTTAAGTAGTTGGAAAAATAATACTAAGTTATATGGATTTTACTACAAAGTTATATGGAGCTAAAATAAAATATTAAATATTTATAATTTTTTAGACAGAATGAGATAATAATGGGTGTTTATTACTGTTTTTGAATCTATTCAGAAATTCTCCAGATTTGGTGATAGCAAAACTAGCATAGCTTAGCATAGATCAATGAATCCAATTAGACCAGTAACATTTAAAAATATTTGATCAGACTTTTCTTATTAATATCTCATTTTTACTATTTAAAACTATTTCTATCAATAGAAATATGGAGACTCTTTGATTATTTATACAGAAATACCACTGGTCTAATTGGATGCATTGGTCTATGCTAAGCTAATGCTAACAGTACCATCATTGATCTGGAGAATGACTGAAGAGATTTCAAAATTGTTAAAACCTACTTTATTATCTCAGGAGGCGATGGAGTATGATAAAAATACGTTATGAAAAAACGTGGAGTGAACAAAAGAACAACTGAATTCTATTTTATTCTCTACAATTTAGAAATAAGAACATTTTAGTTTCATTATCACAGTTGGCTTTCGCTGAGGGTTTCCCATTCTTAATCCAAGCTCAAACAGATGTAGTCAGCTAATTCTACTGACGATTTCCCCTAATCTACCTAAAGGCTTCATCTGATGCCCCACACACCCCCCCCCACCCAATGCTCTCAACATAAGGTCAGAGTTTCTAGGAAGAGCTGAAACATCATGCTAGCAGTTGCTTTGCTAATTGAATTATTTCCAGTCAGAAAGCTTCTGCATGAGGCAGGTGGGTTTGTTTACTGAGCTGAAACCACACGAGATCTGGACGCAAAGCTGATCAAACGCAACTTTTGATAAAAGATTTTATTTGCTCTGGAGGAATGAATAACCGAGACTCTTCCAGAGCATTAACGTAGAGTATTTTTCATGTTAGTTCCAAAGAAAAAGAGAATTGTTTGAGTCGACAGCAGACATCGTCATCATCAGAGCCATGAGGGGCTTTACCTCAACATAAGAACAAATGGAAGACGTCGATCAAATCTTGCCTCCTTGAGATGAAAATACACATTGTTTAAGAGAAATTAAATAAAAGTCAAAGGCTGCAGTTAAATATTTAAATGTTCCCTGTCTTTAGTCTAACGGGAAAAGCAAATAAATAGCAATTATTTGTTTTTCTGACAATGAGTTTGTTTCTGCTAAAAACCTCAAAAGTTTGTGTTTATAAAAAGTCACGGCTTTGTTAAGTGAATAAATCAAATTAGATGTGAAATCATGATCAAGTGAAGGACCATCAAAAAGCTGAAAGTTTTATCAGTAAAGTCATTAAAGGCAAAACATTACAACCACGGTCAAATGCATGAAAAGAAATTCTACAAATGATTAGTTTTGCTTCAAAAAGCTTATAATCTTTAGGTGATTAATGAAACAATTACATGTTGCTGCAACATGAAAACAACTTCTCAACTTTTTGTTGAAAGTATGATTATTTTGAGACAATTAATTATACATTTATCCACTGCCGGAGCACAAAAATACACCAAACAGCAGACGATCTTCTGTTCGAGAGAAGTACGGTAATGAAATGTTATTACTGAAATAAACACAATACAATGAAATTGAATAAATAATTAATAAATAAATAAACAAATTAAATTATTTAAAAGTGCTTGTATTTCCTCTGAAATGATGATTATTACAATGGTATTGTAAGATTATAAAAATATTCGCAGTAATATCTGTGTCACAGTCATATATAAATATCATAATTAACATATTTTACAAGGTAAGCAATTAAAAAATTAAATCACCAAAATTCTTATGATTCCCTGTTATAGCGTTGTACTGAAATTAGACTCAAATAAATAAAAGGTGCTCGTCTTTCTTCTGAAAGCCTTTGATAGTATGAATATTAATAATTGTTGAATCTGCTTTTGTCGGAGCACAAACTCTTTCACGACTGTCAAAGTGTAAAACGGAATTTTTACAAAAAGGTAACATGATTACAATGTTATGATAAGATTATTACAATAATGGTAATATTTATAGGTAATAATTTAATAATGCACTTTTTTTTACAATGTAAGCAATTTAACAACTAAAGTAAATAAATAAAAAACTGAATATCTCTTTCCAAGTTTCTCTGTTTTCCTGGTTGAATTTATTAGACTTCTGATCATATTAATCTCAAAGATGCTCAAATCTGGTTCCACTGGTGTATTTCCACTGGTCTATAGAAAGCAGAGCGTTTCTCTGGTGAGGGTTTAATTATCCATCAGGAGCAAGTGTTCTGGCATCATTAGCAAGCATCAGACAATAGGAGCGGGTCGCATTTGGTTCAGGGATCAGCACATGGGCCACATACACCCCCCACACCCCAAACCCCCCTCTCAGTCGAAAGAGATTCTTTATTCCTGCAGATCTATAACTGGGAAGCACTCTAGACTTAAATACTTGAAATAAAATTAAGTTGAAATGAACTCAATTAACCTCTTAAGTTAAATTCACCCAGTCAAATTCCAATTTTTATTTTGTCAAACTCAAAAGAATATATTTTTGGCACCAAAAAAAGTGCAAGAAAATCAATTGTTAACTAAAATATCATGTTTAAAGCATCCAAGGTGTTGATGATTTCACCCTTTTCAGTAAAGACTTCATATTTAATAATATTTGTACCTGGTTTGTAAAAATAAAAGTCTTACATTTAGTTTGTAAAACACGGGATGAAAGAACAGCGAGATGTTTCGAGTTTGACAGACACAAGTTTAGCTCGTGCTAGAGCTTCTCTCGTCACAGGACTCGCTGGATTATGAGGCAGATAGAAAAAGGAGAGGTGCAGGATGGAAAAGTGATTATGTCGGCAGCAGAGTTGTGCAATCGTGTTTAAGATGAGAGAAGATTATAGGAATTCCTCAAGGGGATGAGAGGGACTGGGATGAACCGCACCACATGATTTTCCAGTTCGAAAAGCCTCGTAAACATTGGATGGATCTGAGGATCCATTCAAAATAATCAAACATTTCTACTACAAACATGCCACGATCGTCTGTAGATTCTTCTACATCTTTGTTTTTAATTTAGTATTAATCACGTAAACCTCTGCTGCTGTGGAAGAACGATAATATTAGCAAAACAACATTTATCAGTTTTATTATATATTTATTGGTAAATACGTGCTCAAAACTTTAAAATCACCTTCCGCTACAATTTGCTTTAAATATGAAGTCTTTGTCTCAATAGTAGTTTTATTTTATTGGCTCATGCTTTACTACAAATTGTTAATAACCCTAGGGTTAGGGTGTTCATCGTTAATTTGTGTGAATAAAAACATATAGAAAATTAATGTTCAATGAAACAAGTGCTGGAGCTAACTCTGAACTTCCTCGAAATGGTAAAACCCTAAAAACAAATTACATTTTTCAAGTTAAAGGTTAAAAATAATGAAATATAATCACAGTTATTGATTTCCCTAAGCTCAAGATGATGTGCAGGAGCTTATCTTTAAAGTAGAGGTAACAAGTCCATGCGAGTGACACTAGGGAAACTTGGTGACCAATCTATTGTAAAGGGACTCATCTCATTGATGCAATGCGTCAAGGTTCAAATCGTGCCACGCTTTACCGTAAACCACTGTGCTTTTCATTGCTGATTAGTGATGGTTTACATGATAACACTCCACTTTACAGAAACAGCTGATCTCTCACGGTTAGAGGCACAGTACGGTTACTACATGTTTGGAGAAATGTGAAGGTCTGAGATTAAAAACCCATTAATGCAACCAAAGATTGCTTTGGAAGCAGATTAGTGATCGGAAACTCAACTGGCACGGATACAGAAGGGTAAACGGTAATCTGAGGTAACTGTGCCGTGGTTATACATGTTACGTAAAGGTCTTTCGTTTGGGTGTCTTAAGATGAACCTGGAAGCTTAATGTCGTCACCGTCCCCTTTCAGATTACCTCAGTTTGAGACCATCCTCCTCCTCAGTTTCCTACAGTAATACTGTAAGTGTCTCAGAGTTGTGAGTGTTTCTGGAGTCAAACTAAGTCCAGCAGAGGTGACGGCCTCCAGTGACGTATGCTTTAGACTCTTCAGTGAGGGTAAACACTTCCCACAGACGTGTTTTTCAAACATGGCCCATGGTTGTCTCACTTTTAGACATCATATATAGTGTGGCATAGGTTATTGCTGTAACTTGTGCCAGTCTTGGTCTAGTCATGTGCCATAATTCATTGAGGTACTTCTGGCAATACAAAACCTGCTGGCTTTTGTTTAAAACTGAATTTAAAAAACAAAAATCTTCAAAATACAAAACACGAAAGTGTTTACTCTCAAAACTCAAAGTGTTAAATCAACACTGTGGGTTGAAATAAGTAAACACTACCTAAATGTTGATGTTAACACAGTGAATTGAAATAACACTGCCCTGGTGTTAAAATGTAACACTAATTGAGTTTAATAAACACTGTACTGGTATTTAATGTAACACTATTGGAGTTGGGTTAACACTGCCCTGGTGTTAAAATGTAACACTAATTGAGTTTAATAAACACTGTACTGGTATTTAATGTAACACTATTGGAGTTGGGTTAACACTGCCCTGGTGTTAAAATGTAACACTAATTGAGTTTAATAAACACTGTACTGGTATTTAATGTAACACTATTGGAGTTGGGTTAACACTGCCCTGGTGTTAAAATGTAACACTAATTGAGTTTAATAAACACTGTACTGGTATTTAATGTAACACTATTGGAGTTGGGTTAACACTGCCCTGGTGTTAAAATGTAACACTAATTGAGTTTAATAAACACTGTACTGGTATTAAATGTCCTCAAGTGCCTAGATGTCCTCAAAGATCAAATACACGAGTGCAAAAACTCACATCGGAATCAGTGGTTATGTTTAATGCTATCGAATTCTCCTCAGACATCTTCCTAACAGAAACACTTCAGAGTTTCATTTTGACTCCGTATTGAGTTAATGGGACAAAGAAAGGGCACAGGAATAGTATAACCTGAGTCTGGTAAGCAAAGGGAACAAATCCTTTATAATCATACCCTCGAGGTTAGAGAGAACTGCTAACTGCAGAGGTATGCAGATCATTTATGAATGACATAATGCACCATCTAGTGGTGAAAAAGTCACATATTGTACCTTTAATTGGCTAATGTTTAATTTTTATGACAGAAGTAAACATTTTCAGTAACTGATATAGTTTTCTTATACTCTCATTCCAAACCTTTCATTCGTTCAGAATCTGTGTTGTTGCATTTCTCACCGTGATACCCAGGCTGCTCTGGTGTGTCCCGGAGGCTTGGCATGTGCCCATATGCTGCAGACCTATGCTCCTGCTTCTCTCCCAGAGCCTCAGCTAAAGGTTCAACGCCTCCTGCAGCTTCCAGAAGAGCCTCCTGGTCTTTACTGTTGCTGTTGAAGCCCAGAATGACATCGATGCTGTGCACACGGGCTCCCAGAGCGGGCAGGGCACCTCCCGCCTTCACCAGCTCATGGAAGTGTCCGGGTGAAAGGCAGCCGTCGTCCACCATGCTCAGGCTGTCCAGTGACAAATGCATTCGAGAGATGGGACGAGCGCCAGAGGCTGCGCTGGATTTACCTGGATGTACACAGAGAAGATTACTTAGTTCTGCTGGACCAAACCATTCAAGTTACGAGAACTTTGTGTCAGCTTAAAATGTTTTGACTCTTTTTTTAAGTCACAAAAAACATAAGAAAATGGAACTTATTAAGTTGCTGAAAATGACAAAAAAAAAGTTTGCGTTGAATTCCATGTTTAGCTATTTAAGTTCACATCACTTGTGAAAGTAATTGTGTTTGGTTTTACCATTTTGTATTTAATATTTTATTCAAATTTAACAGACTTTAGATTTATATGCGTCATAAAATATTTTAAATAATTATTCATAATGAGTACATAAATTCAAAGTTTGTAATGTTAAAAATGCATCAATCATTTTACAACTTTAATTTACATTTTATTTTTAATGTTCTTTGAAATGATGAAACCAACATTAATATAACATTTTTTCAGCATATGTTTATTTAATAAAAATAAATTTGATTAAAATATTTTACAGATTTAGTTAATTTTTACAGTAAGATGTTTTGTTTTCTCATTAAACGTATAATAATGTTCTTTAAAAACAAACTGAGACTTTAAATATCATCTTACTTGTATAATTTTAAAAAAGAAGAGGTTTTTAAAGTTCAGAAAGAACTTTTTAATGTTAGTTTAAGAACTTTAATTAGCCTTTAAAAGTAAAAAAATCTTAATTTTTAAGGCAAATTTAGTTTAAAAGTTGAAATAACTTTTGAATTTGGTTTGTCTTTCATTTCTGAAAAAAACCCTTCAGAACAGTATTCATGTGTTTTTCAATTTCAATTAAATTTATTCATATAAAATACATGTTTTTTAGTTCAAAAACAGAAAAGCTAATTAATGCAAATAGCCTCCAAAATCATAAAAATGTTTTTTAGTTATTTAAAATGGTTGAAACCCCAGATTAAACAAAATTAATCAAATGAACTACTTTATGTTCCACTAACATAGTTATGTATTGTACAATTAATGCCATTTATCTCAGGGCACATAATTGTGATAAAATAAACCAAATAAACTCAAAATATCAGTTTTCAATATAAAAAACATTTTTTTTGGATAAACTGAAACAATAAGAAACTGCTCAGAGTGGCTTTAATATTACATCAATGTGTATTTATGACACATTTAGCCACAGATACATCCATAAATCCAGGTTTATATCCTTCAGATTCAATGACCGCATCCACCAAAAGAATTCAGGAAGCACCACCCAACTTTCCAACTCGTCTAGATTAGTTTTTTCTCGCCATTGAACAGTTCCAAGGTATCCTACATTTCCTAAAGAACCCACTCGTAATGAGGGAAATACAGAAGGTAGAATCAACAACCAAGATTTGTTTTATTTCTTAACACCTTTCGAGCAAAAAAGAGAACGGAATGTGTGATAGACTTCATCATCCTCATCATCATCCTCATCCTCATCAGCAGCAGCAGCAGAGGGATGCAGCAGCCTCTCACCTGCAGATGCTCAGTGATTCCTCCTGCATCCACCTCTCTGTCAAACCCTTCAGTCCGTCCCTCGCCTCGACTCCGCACTGACGTCCTGTCCTGGAATCCACCGTGAGCGAGTGTGAGCAGGAGTCTGTGAGGAGCGCAGTAAGAACAGCCGGGGATTACAGGAGGGCATTAATTGGGACTCTTCCCCTTTAAGGATGATTGACAGCTGGTTTCTGCTCAAGTAATTGCTCTAAACGGAGCTGAATGCTCTCGCAGGAGGAGGCCGACACTAATGAAGCCTCTGCAGCATTTCTTTTCCACCTTCCATTGTTTTTGGGACAAAGGGATGAACGGAAAGTTTGCAGCGATGCCGGGGTTTTGGATAATGTTGCGGCACTCAAAAAAACAAGTTGCAAAAACTCAATTTCAAGGCGTCCTCCTTCAGAAGTTTCAAGGAAAAAAAATACTTTCTGATTATTTGCAGTGTAATCTAAAAGCTAAATTAGAATGTAGCAATTTTCTGCCCTTTCCCCCAAAACACAGAAAAAGTTTCATGAATTACTGTTTTTAAACATTTGATCCAAAATAAAATTCCAAATAAAATTGAGTTTAATAAACTTAAAACCACTCAAAAACAACAGGTTGAAGCTGATTTGACCTCAGATGGAAATAAGGATGAAGTTTGGCTTGTTTGTATGCAGTAACATAAAAGAAGATTGTCAATGAAACTGAAACACCTGTTAAATATGAAATAATAATAACAACAAATGAAAGTGAAGTTTGTTGGTTTGAAACTATCGTTCCGTTTAAAACCCTTAATGTTTAGCTTGGAATGAGTTCAAAACATTCAAATTACTTACCTGGAAAGAAACATACCACATTTAATGAGTGACAATGAAACTGAAACCCTCTTTTCGGTCACAATAACTACCAAGTGAACAAAACAGTATTCCAATCAAAAATGTACAGAAAAACACATTCAGTATATAAATATTTAGATAAAAAAGGGCCAATCCGTGCACAACAAAAAACAGCTCAAAGCATTAAAATAAAGCTAATTTCAATTGGACAGTGAAATTGAAACACCTGCTTTTTCTAATCACTATAAGTTCTATGCTTCTTGTTGAGAATATGAGCAAGTACTCGCAGAAGAAAGATCTCCAGTAAAGAGAAGAGTACTGTCTCTTTAAGAACAAATGATTTTTTTATTCATTTTAATCACACTGAATCACACTGCAGCAGGTCAGTAGGTGAAATCAATCGAATCGATCGTGTGAGGAACAATTAGTGCCGTGATTAAAGCAGACAACACAAGCAGAGCTTCCTTTAACAGCTCATTAAACAGTTAACCCACTAAACTCAGGAGATGTTCACAGCTCCGCAACCGTTTACTCTTGTTTTTCCACGCCCAGATGTGCTGCTTGCTGGGATCCAGAGTCAAAACAAGCCTTTGTTTCTCGACGGAACATTTCCCTCTGCACTGACATAAAAATAAGAATTTTATTAAACCCTGTTTAATTGACATAACTTACCACAGAGATAACAAAACAGTCCTCTTTAAAACTACAAACAATATTTTCCCCCAAAAAAACATTTGTACATTACAATCGAGGCAATGCTGCTGTTGCGTCATGATTCTGCTCTTCCCTCTCGAGAGACAGACTTCATGCATCAACCAAGTCACCATTTATTGGCAGTTTCCTCAGGGTTTTTATACCTCGTAAAGGTCTGGGACTGTGAACATGTTCCGCTTTTCCTGAGGACACATCACGTACTTATCAGTGTAATTAAGAGTCTGTATGAAGTGCTGACTCCTGTCTCTAGAGTCGGTTAACCTGGCCTTGGATCTGTGAAGGGCTGTACTGTCACATACGGTCTGAATGCTATGGAACTGAAGAGACTAAATGTCTATCGATGTCAGATTTTCCATTACACTGATCTAATACACGCTGAACCTCTGGAACCGGATACGAAACGCTGCTCCCGTTCGTTCTGTGCTCATGGAGGACGTTTTAAGGCTTTAAATAGAAGTGTACGAGTAAAAGACGGTAGATTTCCTCTGACCCCTAGCACCCAGGCCTTAAGATCTAGTAAAGCAGATCACAGACTAGATTTGATTGGGGTCAGGGATCGTGAACCTTCTGACCTGGAACGTCGTGGATAAATCGCTGTAAATATGCAAAGTCCACCAACAACGACTTAAGGAGGCTTTATTTTACTCTTGCTCCTTATTCGCTTTAGATATGGAGTCAGTCGAGTTATTGCTGCAGAGCTACTGGCCACCTCACCTTACGGAAGATCCGAACACTAAATAAGATCCCTGCTCATATTCTCGACTCTCCAGGTGACACACATTCATCCGTAAAATTTACCCAGTCTCACCATGAATGATACAAACCAACCCCCACGATGAGCGCTCTGACATTTACATGGTTGCTAGGGTAAATAGTGTGGTTGCTATGGACGGGTCTCTTTAATGTAATATTAAAATCCAAAAAAGATAAATATCTGGTACTATAGAACTAGAATTAGACAAATAGACATAGAATTATAAGCATGGTTACTAGGGTAAACTTTGTGGTTGCTATGGAGGAGACATAATGCTCATTTCATCACTTACCATTGTCCTTAAGTAATGTTAACATGTGTCTCTATCTTTATCTGATGCCAAGACATAAATCTGTCGATACGGAATTTACCTACTGTCACTATGAGTGATGTAAACCAAATGTAACGCAACAAACAGAGAAATATTGGTTGCTAGGGTAATCATTGTGGTTGCTAGTGAGGGGTCTTTAATGTAATATAAAGCTCCAGCAACATTGAGTGATAAAAACGATGATATTTTTATTTATATAATGAAATAAAAATATCATTAAAATATCATTAAGTATATTAAAAATAAAATAATCCTTGTGAACCTGAGATACAGATCTGTTTTTATGGTTGCTATGGTTCGCAATATGGTTGTTATGGAAAGAAATATAGAGCACATAATTCCTCTCGTCTCTTGGTATAAAGAAACTCTGATCCGCTTGGACAAAACCAGGTATTTTTTTAGGATTATAGTCCAGCGTACGATCCAGCAATTATAGCAAACCGGTGCTGACGATTATCACGTTTAATAACTGCTCACACGATTATTTTTCATGGCTTTCGCTGCATTTTTGAGGGTTTAAATGTTCTCGAATTTCCTACTAGTCAGAACTGGAGAAACCTTATGTATGAATGGGGTTCGAAAAGTGAGTGTTTAAGAATGGTTCTATAGCGCCAACTAATAAGTTTCAGCTAACAATGCGCTAACAGTTTCTTAGGCGAATGAAATGTGGCACTCGCGTAGGAAACCAAAACTTAAACATAAGTAAAATTGAACGCATTAACAAAATTGACAAAAATTTTGGCTATTTTGCAAAAACCTCTAAAAATTGACACTTTTGCTTGTGACGTACTTTAGCAAACACCTCCAAGGGAGGATTATGGGATGTTACCTTGGTTCTTTGAGCTCGTTAAATTATGCACAGAGAGCGTCCAATGAAATTCCCCAGAAACTTTAGGACAAATGCTGCTGTTTTTAAGGCTAAGTCAGGCACCAAATATTTATTTGCTTTAGATTTCCTGTTCGTTCATCAATGAAAATTTTAAATTAAATAAAGGGAAAAAAAGCTTGACTAACATCTTGCTACAAAGCACATTAGCATTTCTCAACACGTTTAAAGAGAAAATAACCTGTTTAAGAAAATTCTAATCAGCTTTTCAAAGAAAGCATCAACGCTCCTCTTCCAAGCACTTTCTACACTCTTGGAAAGTTTTCGCAGCCGGAGTCGAAAGCACTACTCTGACGTCAACCATATGTGTGTGTTTGCATTGAGCAAGAGACAATCCAGAGGAGACTTTAGCTAAAGCACCAGAGACGGGAAAATACCAGGAAAGCTTTGAGATTCAGCGGATGCTTCTCACGTGCATCGCCTCAACAACTGATGGCTGAAAGAAAGAGCGGTTGTTATACAGGAAACAATCACTGCATTACACCAGAAAATGCTGCCCTTGGAAATCTGGATTTGCGTGAATTTTTCATATTTAAACTCTTTCATTGTGCTATAAGACCAGCGGAAAATGAAATGTTGATATTTGTAGGATGACATTTGACCATTTGAATTTGTTTGTTCTGACAAAAATAGCTGCAAAATGTCTGGTTACTCCTCTATTCCCAATCTCACTGTTGTTTTCCTTAGATCTTGGCCCCGCGTCACTGCTTTCCATCAGTTTGAAGTCATTTTCATATAACATCTCTGAGGAAAACAATAATAACATTTGCGGGATCGTACTTTGACTGTGTTAAAATCCTGGAGCAGAACCTCTTGAGCAGCTCTGAGGCCGATTATTCAATGAGTTATCTCAGGATAGAGCTGAACTAATGCTGCTACCCCCCCCCCCCTCCACTGAAAGGAGGACATATGAACCCTCAGAGGATTTGTGCTGGTTTAGAGGTTATTAAGGGATTGTGTTGGTTTTACTTCAAACTTTGTGGGTTTCTGTTTGCTGCCTTCCATTAGTCTCATGATAAAACCAATTACAGCTAATGGATGAAACTAAAGGCACTTCGATAAAAGGCTTCCTCTGTAGAGAACCATTGCAAAGTTACCGTATATTTTTTTATCCTTACAGAATAATGAACATTTTCTTCGTTCAGCTACACATCTCACAAATGCTCTCTTCTCTGATTTTAAAAAGATGCGTTCACTTTCTAAACCCTGTTACTGCATTCTTTTTGTTTGTCTAAAATGGGCAAGCTTTTAAAAGACAGTCAGTTTAATATCTCCGGACCACTAGGGAGCACTGTTCATGTAATCTCAGTGTTAGTACAACATACACAAGTTTGATACGAAAGAGGTTTGATTTAACGACTAGAATTCCATTACCGCTCATGGTAGAAGAAGCAGCAGCAGAATAAGAAGAAAGGGTAGATGAAGAAAAGGAAGTAGATGGAAGAGAACAATGAGAAGAAACAAAAGAGGAGGAGGAAAAATGAGGAAGAAGAGAAAAGTTTGGGACAGAGAGGGAGAGGAAGTAAAGGAAGGGCCAGAGAATAAGAGACAGAGGAGAGGAAGAAGAATAGGGAAGAGAACAAAGTGGACGAGGAGAGAGAAGAAAAAGAAGAGCGAGGAGATGGGGAAGAGGAGGAAAGAGAAAACAAACCAAAAGAAAGAACCGAAAGATGCCTTCACAACTTTTATACATTTTTGAGAGATCTCAAAAGGAAGCAACAAATCAAAACAAACGTTTGTAAAAAAAGAAAAAAAAACATCACCGTTACTCTGAAAGAGGCAGTTCATCAACTGACCACTCGAGGCTGGGGTCAGCGCGGAGCAGATTACAGCGGTTATAAAAACAAGATTAAGTCCTCATACAAAAAGAGTTTTAATTTTGGGTGAATTTCTTTCATTATTCTTTATCGCAAGTTAAAAACACAAAGTTTCTTCGCTCCACCACCACTCCATCTATAGATGAATAGTCTACATCGCTGACAGAGAAATGGACAGCAGCACCATCTGATTCCTGCAGGAACTAAAAAGAAGGAAACCACAAAATAAAAGCTTGAAAGTGAACAGAGAACCATCTCAAGTAGAAAGAACTCGTTAAGAACTCGTTCTTCCTTTTCCTAGCGTTAGGATCAGGTCTGTGATTCAAGTTCTCTGTTTAATGTCTGGATAACTGAGTGTCAGCGATTAAGTGATCTAATGCACTACCAGGAAAGCTGTGCGCTTCAGGGTAAAGCTCAAACAGATGCTCTTCACGTGTGCTGCTGCAGATCTCCAGAGGCTCACGAGGGTTTAAAACAAGACGTTTCTTAGAAAGAGAGTGAAGTCCACCCGATATGTTGATTAGCGTCATTATCTTCCCATCTGTGTCTCGATGACACGGAGAAGCTCTTTAAAACATGGACAGCTTGAGGAAACAGAACTCATCCGTGTTTCTCTTGGAAAGTAAAGGGTCTTCGTGGTAAAAGTGGTTCCGTTCAAGGTGACCTCAGGTAGAGGACCCTGACGGAATCACAGTAGACTGTAATGGCGTACATTGTGGAAATACAAAAGTAAACAACCATTCCCGTGGTACTATTCACATGTATTACAGTTATACGTTGATATCTTTTTACAAGTTTGTTTTTAGAATTTTAATCACGTTTATGTGCGCCTACCATTTTAGGCCTGAAGAGGTTTCACCAAGCTGTCACACAATCACAGATACATTTTACTTCAAAACAACGGTTGTGCTCCTGGGTTTGATTCCTGATCTCAACTCTTGATTCCCATTCCTCCCGCTTCACTTCCTGTCCATCTTCACAGTCCAGGAAAATAAAAGAATTCATAAAAAAGGTTTGCCTCACTTTTGGAAAACCTTGTGTTTTCTACATTCTATTAAGCACTTTAAAGTCTACACTGAACATACCTCCGCCCCACAATCGTGCCAGTCTGTTGCGCCATCAATAAGTGAAAGCAGCGTGTGTTACTAATGCTGCTTTTACACCGGATCTTTTTTAACAGCTGAGCTCTACTCGCTATTGTGTTTTCACCAACCTCTAGTATCAGCTCTAAGGAGGCTTGTTTCAGACGTGTCCCTCAAGATGATTCCCCCTACAGCACTCCACTTGGTGGCATCACAAAGAGTGCAAAATTGTTTGGAAAACCTTTCTTTCAGTGCATGTTGGACTCTGAGAGAGCTGAGGATCTTGTTTTTTGGACCATATATATATGGCATCTCTATATCCAAGTCCACAAATGGAGTTAAGTAACTTAAGCGTCCAGCTCACATTTAGAGAAAGCAGACAATACATTTCTTCCAGACTTGTAACAGGAAGCTACAGTGCATTGAGTGACCACTAGAGGCTGGTTTCAGAAGCGAGTAGATTGACATCACTTTTTGAACATCCCTAAACCTCTGAATAATAAAACAAAATCTACTGATTCTACAACCTTTCCCTTCTCTATTGACCTACTTTCCCAATGAGTAAACACAAGTTTGAAGTTCATATGAACCAAAGAGGTCAGTGACGTTATCCGGTGAACCTAACTTTTAATCTGAACAGGTGATTAGCAGGATCTTCACTGGGTCAAGAGCCAAGAAATATGATTGCATTAGCTCCATCCAAATCTCTGGCTAAAACTACCAGTTTGTCCCCAGACACCCTCATGCCCTGGTTGTTAAGTGGACACGGGTGATTCCTTATCTTCTCGGTTTGATGATTGATGGGATTGAGCGGGAGATGCTGCAGTTATTCCATCACACTGATGCATTTCCTGAAGCTCACACTTGTTTCCTCATTACACTAATTGAGTCCAAATTGGCTCAGAAGGTGCAGCGCAGCTATCAAGCGGATTAGGTTTATCAGATGACAAGCCAAAGCCTTCGGATCCTATTAGCACAAAGCAGCTAACGCAGAGGAGCTGTGTCAGCTCACCCGAGGCCTAGGGTTCACCATGTCTTACACAACTTTAGCAACATCTCGCTGTTCATTTGCTGCAACCGCAGATGACCGCTGGATGCTCGCACGTCGGGCTGCAGCCTTCTAAAGGCTCACAAACACCTGGCGCTTTGCATCCGTGACTGAGACGAGGTAATCTGGTACAATATACAATATATGGGCCAAACAAGTCTGTGGTTTCTGCATCAAGCAGGAAAATATTGTAGAGAATGAAGTAAAATGGGGAGAAAGATGGAGTAAAACGTCCTCGAACCTCTCTGTTCTTTTGACATTTTTCACTAATCTGCGGCTTAGGCCTCAAGATCCTCAGTTAAATCAGTGGTGTGTGTTTACCCCACACACGGAGCGTCATGCTGGAATCCATCGACACATTCTTCAATCAGAATCTACAGTTTTCTCCTTCAAAATGATGCACGACGATCACATTGCACTAATGAGCCCAGTAAACAATAGTGGGTTAATTATAATGAAATTAAGTCCTCAAAAGTACTGGTTAAAATCGACGCGACTACCAGCAGCCGGTGACAATTAGAGCATCCACTGTTTAAACTGCTAAACTGATTGCTATTAATGAGGTGCTTCTACAGTTAGCAGCTCTAGTTAATTCAAGAATTAGACGTTACTGATAACAGAGCAAACCATGTGCGGACACTAATCGCCCCTCAGAAGAGCCACCTAGCAACGAATCTAAAAATAGACAACTACCTTTAAAGCCTTATGGGAAGAACATACGAAAATCTAATTATTACCACAATTTCTGATAAAGATGACGATATCACTGACCATAACGAAAAACTTTTTCTCGTAACTCTAACGAGATGCTGACAATCTAAATATGTCTCTGTTATGACAAAACATGACGACACGCGCACAGTTAGCAACCTCTTTACGTCTGGAGTTAAGCTAGTCATGAATTCATCTCGCTAATGCTCAAATTAAATCTTATTTATTCAATGTAAACAAATACCGGTTTTAATTTACCCCAAGGTATATATTGTGTTAACACTTTATACAACGTTAGTCCTTCGTAGATCGCATGTATCATTGTATTTTTTTTGATGAAAAGCCTATTGACTGTCACAAATGTAGAAATAATTTGTGAAAGAAAAGGAAATACACCAATTGTAATATTTAAAGAGTGAAATAAACTTTTAAGACAATTTTAATCAACGTTGACTAAAACCTTTTTTTTTTCGTCAACTAAAATGTGACAAAAACTAAAATCATTTAAGTCAAAAAGACTAAAACTCAGATGGTCGCCAAAAACAACACTGTCACTGGATGTCCTCTGTAGAGAGAATTCATGGGGACTAGCATCATCCCACCACATTAATGATCTGTGGACGCTTGGGTGACCAGATGGAAGGGCGGACAGGTGGACGTTTGGGTGAAACCATGAAACGGTGGACAAAAAGTTAAATAATAATAGAAGGGACCAATTAAAGGGTGGGAAGGTGAAGGGTTGGTGGAAAGATGGAATGGTTGATGGGTGAGTGGATTGATGGACGGATGAATGTATTTGAAAGACATTCTGCTCTAAATCCATCAGAATCAGGGCGGCAGTTTCCACTCTTACCCTGATGCACTTGACATCTTTTAAACAAACACTTTGGATGCACGTCTGCTTTTAAATGATTTGATTAGATACCTAGTGTGTCAATCAAAGTGGCTTCTGCACCCACACAGTCTAAAAGAGTCTGCAAGCTCCACCCACTCCCGCATCACTGGGCAGGGATTAATGCAGGTTGCCGTACGCCCTTGAAACACAGTAAAGGCTGACCCAGAGCATTACTGAAGAGAAACCTAGCGTAAAAGTTCATCGTCAGACCATTCCCTTACCGTCAAACCCTGATCTTAAACGAAAAAATCTTATTGTTATAATGTCCAATATTTCAAAACAATTCTATATTAATGTGACTAAATCAGAACTTTGATTGGAAGCAAATAAAATGTTATCCATTAGATTTCAGCACCAACATTATATGATAAATATTGGTAAATTCAAAGTTATTGCTGTAATTGATCTTAAATTAAATTTTGATGATGTTATAAAGAAAAAAAATAGCATTATCTGCAAAAGAAAACCTTCTCCTTAAAAGAGAAATACAAGTATTAAAAGATATGGAACTGGCAAAATTCTAACTAAATAAACTTCAGGCTTCAATAACATTGCCTACATGGGTGTTAAATTGTCTAAAATAATATTTGTCATAGAGAAGCTGTCCTTCAACCAGAACAAGTACCAAAATGTAACCAACACTGACTTCAAATAGACAGCAAAATAATAATAACAGTTATGCTATGCACAATAAATAATTAAATAAGATGATAAATAAATGTTTTGGGGCATAAATAATTAATGAATTAACTTTGCAGATTTAAAAAAAATAGACACAAGGCCAAACTAGTAAAACTTTGCTCCGCTGTGCATCATTAAAATTCAAAATCTCTTCCCATTTCAGGATTAAAGATTAGAAATCATAGATTAAATTCAATTTTATTTGTCTCCAAGGAGTAAGATCAGCTCAATGCAAATATTACAGACTTTAAATATTATTTATGAGCTTTGTAACCAAAAGATACATGAATTGTGAATAACATAAAAACTGCTTCAGCTTTAATACGTGATGTCACATTTTCAAAGCTGATGTATTTAAAAAAAAAATAAAACAGATAAATTAGCATTTAATCCAATAATCGAACAAAATCTAATTGTTTTTATCTATATAACCTACAACACGCGGCAGCCGTTTTCAGGTGATATCAAAAATAGAAAAAATATTTTTACACTTAACATATGCTGAGAGTATGCTAAGGTATTTAAAGATGAAGTTAAATGCTCAACATATAATGGTACGAAGATATTTGATGATTAAAAGAAATCGTGCGATGTCGATATTTGGATCCCATCCATACATCGACTTACACAGGCTTCCCTCTAGTGGACATAAGCAATCACTGCACTCTGCATCAATCAATATTAGCAGCGACTGGACAACTGAACATCTGCTCATCACTGTGGTAATACTCGCCAGCGTCGTTGTTTGTTTGTGAATTTCAGAAGAAATCCACAAACTTTGTTTTTCACGAGACTGCTAAAACACTCAAAAACACCGGTGTAATGTAGTCTCTCTTTATTTCGCAATGAAGCACTACACAAACAAAAAAAGATCACAATAGATCAACTCTGTCCTAAAACGTGTCCAAAAATGGCAAAACCATCACAGTCACGCAAAGCGCAGAATAAACCCATTCCAATAGAAACAATTTCAAAACCTAATAGCAATCTTTAAAGCAAACTGCGCATTTTTGTTAGATTGGTACAAAAGGTAGAGGTATTATATTTGTTTCATTATATTGCGATACAAAGACTTGCGTTCACCTTCAAGTACATCTCTTGAACCACTTTTACCCTGTTCGTCGTGAACGAGATTTACATTATCGAGCATGTTTCGTCAATTTATTATCCGGAAACTAAACGATATTTAAATCCAGTGTTGAGTTCACAAAAGCAACTTTTTATGCTTATTTTCGAGTATAAATGCTTTTTGGAGAACACTATATGCTTTTTAAGCTAATTCTGATTCCAATGTTTGTTCATTGTGAATTCATTGAATAATAAACTTGAAGAAAAACTGAAAAATGTGAAACTAAATCTGTCGACTGCATATAATTCATGTGTGTATATGAATGTACGTATATATAACACACATATAGCTAAATTAGCTTTTTAAACTCAAATTACCGCTGTACTTGTTAACACCAGAATTAGCTTCAAGTTAAAAACCAAATGAACTTCAAGCTAGTTCGGATGCTAATGGCTTTTCAAACATGAAGTTGTAGACTAGCTGGCTTCAGAAGAAAACAGAGTACATTTGTTTATTTGAGTGAATACATTGTGTTATTACGAACATTTGATTTAACCATTTATACACGTATTTGGAAAGTGTTAGCGCTGAAAGTTTACGGCTAACAATTTGCACAAGTGTTTGAAACAGGAAATCAATCCTTAATATCTCTTTTTGGATTTGCTTACTCTCTTTACAGACTAAAACCGTATTTTAGCGCTCTACTAAGTGCCATTATTACTGAAAGGTGCCTGAAGGATTTATTCAACTCTTTATTTTACAATAGCAATGCTTTTTGAACACTTCCTTAGCAAAAAAAATGAAAACGCAAGAGACACATTGCTTCATAAAAGCGAAACCAGATTTCAGTGAAGGCTACTTTCGAGAGTTGACCAATAATATTTTTACATTTCGAAACACATAAACAAACCAAAGACTATACAGAACTGTCTTTTTTATCCTTTTTCCCCTCGGCTTCTCCTTCCACGTTTTCGCTGACATCGTGGCGTCTTTTTCGGTTTCGGGCAGCAGCTTTCGACACAGTCAACAAACCGATGTCGAGGACTTTGTGGATCTGGCGGAAAGCCAGCAATCGCAGCATGTGCTGAAAAGAAAGAAAACGTCGCTTTCACAACAGCTTCAGTGAATATTATTATTCCTGACTGAATTAGCTTAGCACCTGTGCACTAGCGGTCACCTCCTCACGATCTTCTTTTGACATGTCGCGCAGAACGTCAAGTTGACCCTTCTCACACGGGTCAAGGAGACCAGGACCATCTGTGTAAAGGATCACCAGTGCAGTCAATAACAGTGTATTGTGTGTGCGGTTAAAGGCCTACCAGGCTAGATCATGGCTACATACGGATATATTAATTTACATTTTGATAAAAAATGTGTACTATCGGCGTGTACTAACCCCCGATCATTTTCAGTATTTGTGCTTCAGAGAGCAGAGTATAAAGGAATAATTTGCTCAGAAACGTCTCGATTTTGTTAATTGCAGTTTCTGGTGATCATTGTTAACAGTGGGTGCACTATCAAACAGCTGCAGATATTGTGGTCCAGACATCATGTTTAAGGTGCAATATCTCATATAATGTTGTGGTTTTGAAAAGGAAGTTTTGTGCAAACCCATGTTTATGCAAAACTGCTTGTAAATAATTAAGTTGACCACGCCCATGGGTTCTTTCATAACAACACCTGCTGAGTTTGTAGTGACTCTTTAAAGACTTTATAGACACAGGGATGAAACTGGTTGGATCTCCGGTCTCCCAGTGACTGTACAAGAATAAGGAGATGCTTACTTTCATTCTGGGATCAGAGGAGCATCAGAAGTTCAAGGCTTTTAATAGACATCTGCGAGTTAAAGACAGAAGATTTCCTCCGACCTCACTGAAGCCTTAAGATGCACTAAACCAGATCACTGATCAGATTTGATAGGGGTTAGCGGTCAGGACCGGCTGACTTCAGGAGTGTCAAAACATAAAAATTTTCATATGATCAAACATATGAAAACATCTCCATATCACACGGGCTGGGGAATGGCCATCTAAACGGGGAGTAGTGGGAAAATAGAGAACATTCCCGACATTATCAGCCACTACCCAGCAAGAGTTACTGAGGTTTTTCTCCTCCCCTTTGCATGAGGCAAGAAAAAGGTCAAGTATTCAAAGCTTACCGGGCAGGAGGATCCCGGTGGCGACGCATTCGAGAACTCTCCTCAGAGCCTCTCCAGGACCAAGCTGTCCAGACGCGCTGCTGATAGACTTCTCGACTATTAGCTCCATGGTCTTTGGGAGAAATAATGAGTTTATTACGACTGGAAGCAACTTAAGCTGAAGAAAAAGCTAGGAACAGAAGCTAGCTCACCCAGTCGGACATCTTGGCCCAGGAAGGCATGCGCTGACCGAGGTCACGCAGGATCCGAATGATGATGACGCAAGATTGAAGACCATTTGCTCGAGCCTGTGGACGGAATTAATTCTATTAGCGAAGCTAGTTAAAAATAACAAAAAAATACTAAAGTACTGTGTATGGAGAAAGAAAAAAAATAATACATACACGGAAATAAACGTAGAGAAAAATACATATATGGGTGGCGGAGGGGTATAAATAAAAAACAAAAATACAACCAATACAATGTGCAACAAAAAATAAATAAAAAGGGCAGGTATAGAAAAAATATAATTTGCAAGAAAGACTAAAATATTAAATGACATGGAAAAACATGTATGAATGTATAGTATAAGAAAGAAAAAGCAGAAAAACAGTAAAAAAACATGCATGCATGATATAAAAAAAATAGTGTCAAGAAAAAATATGGAAAATAAAAAAAATAAGTAAAAGGCTAAAAGATTTGCAAGATAAAAAAATTACATAAGGAATTACAATTTACAGTAAACAGAAAAAGGCATGTAAGAAAATATAAAATGTAATGGATGAAAGTAAACTATGCAAAAATATAAAAAAAATACAAATTATGTCATGTTTACAAAAAAGATAATATTTAAAAAAATAAAACAGAAAAATTACAATAAACAAAAAATATGCAAATAAGAAAAGTGTATGCGTAAAATAAAAACAGATTTTAAAAAAGGACTAAAATATGATAAACAAAATGAAAGAATGCATGGCAGCAGAAACTCACCATGCACACACTCTGTGAGACGTACCTGAAACCATTTAGCATGTCTCAGAGCTGCCAAATACTCCAGGCACTTGCTCAGGTTAAGAACATCTGGGGGTTCTTCCTCTGCCTCTGTGAGGAACACGTGAGGATATCGGTTTATTTCATACTCAAGTACTCAGAAGAAATCTTTATAGAGGCTGTGAAATGTGTGCGACAATGAAGATGTGTGTAAAAACAAAGCAAACACTGATTTTAAAGCGTTTTGCTTTTACACAGAAGTCCACTTCCTCCCGGGAACGCGCGTATACATCTTTTTATCTATCAAAGTTTCTTGTGCACGTCTGAAACTTTGTGTTTCCGTCCCTTCACATAAGAATTACAAGCATTTGGTGCTGTTTAAGAGGAAACCATCAATTACCTTCCCATCAATTTTTCAAAACCGTCCCAAGTCAGTTTCTTTGGAAGAACTAGCAGCGATTGACTTCCACCAAACAGCGGGGGAGAGGTGAACCTGACCCAGCGCTGTGCAGTCCATAAACGAAATGCTTTGATTATTTCAGCAGTGAGAGACAAAACAACGGAAACAATCGTATAAATGCATTTGATATGGTCATGAACTCATTTGGAGCTTTTTGAGGCGAAACAGGTATTTGACCCCTTTACAAAACATGAATTTATGGTTTTAGGAGGAAAAAAAAAAACAGGAAATGTGCGTGTTTTGAATGTATTGCATAAAACACTGTGGTGCACTGGGAGATCCGAGGTCCCAGCGAGAACACTGCTGGGAATGAACAGCCTCCAGAAGCACAGAATAGTTGTGGTGTTGACCGGTTTCAACAGGTTAACAATCTAGAACTGCTTCTTGCCTTGACAGGTGGCTCCGAATAGAACGGATTATTGATAGGGGGTCACATACTTATTTCACTTGTAAAAGAGCAGAATGGATTCATCTCTCAGTGCCGTACCAAACGTTACCTTTATGGACTGATATTTATTCATGGGCAAACGTCGTCTTTCCCTCACAGTTTTATTCCAGTCTACACCAATTTCCAGCATTCTCCAAAGAGTTTTACAGAAGAATCTCAGACAGAGAAATCTGTGACACTGGGCTCGTGAATCAAGCAAAAAGAACATTACGGTCAAACCTTCTCCATCTGAACACAAAAGATGATTTTCAGAGAACTTCAGCCTTTGTGTTCAACAGCAGAAAATGGAGATTAAAAGCTGATTTTTGGGTGCACCACCTCTTTATTGTGATCTAACAAGAGCTGAGCCTCTGATGATGAGGGTCCGCCCGACACTGCTTGGGTCTGCTGATACCGCCGGCAACGGAAGATTAACAAACCCAAACAGGAAACTGATCGCGTTTGGAACAGAGAATATCGACAAAAAGAAACAATGACTCGCTACCAGAGCGACAATAACTGAGGTCGATGTTTCAACAGCTTCAGGATGAGAGGATGCAATAGAATTAATACGGTTTATGGATAATAAATAACAAAAATTCCACAATGGATCGATTTCTACAGCATCAAAACATCTCTTTTATCTAAGAAGGTGATAAAAGAAGAATAGAGTAAGATTTGGCAACACCTGAAAACCAGTGGCTTCTAAAAAAATATGCATCTTTTTTTTATTAATTTGGCAAAAACTAACCTTTTTCACATTAAATCCATAGGTTCCACACCTCAGATTTATGCAGTTTTTTTATATATAAATATATTTTTAACCGGTCCTGTCACACGAGAGCTTTTTGAACATTTAAATTATAAACTATATACACCATATCTAAACGCTCAATGATTGTCGACTGATCTTGCAAATAAAAACAGATTATTGAAAATCTGATCCACATGGAGATCCTAACCTGATTGGTTTGTGGAAGGGGAGGAGCTCGAAACTTGATTGATTGGGGGATGAGTGGGAGGAGCTCTTAACCTGATTTGTCAGTGTGAGGAGCACTGGAGAATCTAATTGGTTAGTGGGAGGGGGGAGAATCTGATTGGTTAGTGGGAGGATCTACTTGGTGACAAGCAAAAACGTTTGTATTTTTCAGAGTGGGTCTCTTCTAGGAACTTTAATTCCTGTGTTTAATTCTTTAATTAATGTGAAAACTCTGCATTACTTTTCATGAAACGTTACGGTTTACTCTTGTCCTCGTTTGGGGCATTAAACAAAAGAACACATGATGAAACTAATTATTTGATTGCGGGAGTAGTGACTAGCTCCAGCTTTACTGCACCTAAACCTTTAGCGCGAGCGATTGTGAAAAACCTAAACAACATCCCAAGAATTCCAATACTGGTCTTCACTCTCATCCTGAAGTGCTCTGCCATCAAAGCTACTCGTACATTAGTGTGCCACAGTGGTAAGAAAGGTCAGAGATCCTGTTGGGAATGCTTTAGAACACTGGAGGGAAATATTAAAAGAAAAGAAAGTGACAGGAGGAGGGCAGCAGAAATGAAAGGCCAATTGATGACGGACAATTACTCTCCGCGTGGAAACCTCCTTGGGTTTGTTTATTTGACACATACAGTGGTGCTGAGGGAAAGCACGGGTTCTCTAACCTTTCTCGGTGCTGGGGACGGGGTCTTCACGCATCACTGGTGACGTAAGACAGATGGTGACCTGCATTTTTGGTTCCTTGCTTGATATAATGACGACGCTGGCTTCCTCAGGGTGAACCTGCACCTCATACTGATCTTCAGATAAGCTCTGCCGGTTAAAAGGACACGGGGCGTTACTACAGAGGAGACGGTGGGCTCACACAGGGGGCTCTGAGGATATTTCATCCCTTGTGATGTATTAAAGTCAAAGCATGGGGTTAGGTGTGGAAACGCCCCAGTCTCGCTCTGTAGGTGTCGAACCAGGCAGTGAAACTAAAGATCAGTGAAAGATACATGAACACATCAGCAGCACCAGGAGCATTCATGTTGAAAAAGCTCTTCTTTAAACAACGATTCGTCACAAAAACACGTCCGGGTCACACTCCACTCCAAAAGCAAGGAGTAATCGTAACAGGTTTGTTTCTGAAAGCCTCCCCTCGCCGAGCTAAACGAGAGCCGACTGAAACTGTAATTCATACACTGGCCACTAGAGGCAGCAAAGGACGGTGAATAAAATTTGTTCAAAGTCTGATACTAATGATAACTAGATCATTTTTATTCTTAAACCGAGAAATCAAAGAATTAAAGTTTTACGATTTTCTTTGATTCTTTCAAATATTTATTTTAAAAACACGAAATTTTAAGTCATGAAATGTTCTGAGATACATTTAAAATCTAATTGATAAGACTTTTTAAATTTCACCCTTTATCAAGGAATAGCACAATTAAAATAATTCTAAATTTAAATTTGCCAATTTAGGGAATTGCAGAATTCATTTGAAAATATTTTGTACATTTCTAAAATTTACGTAATAAAATGAATCTTGAAAAAAGATCGAAAACAACAATCAAAAAATAATTGATTTTGAATTTAATTTTCTTTTTATACTTAATTGACTTTTAGATACGAGTTAGAATTAGATACTAGTAGAATTTAAATCAGTTTGAAATTATGAGAAATAATAATGAAATATTAAATTTCTTTCAGATCATTAACAATTACGTTTAACAAATGATCATTTTACACAAAAAAAAACATAGTTACGTTTTCAGATTTGTGTTAATTTTCCATGTTATAAAACTATTTTAAAGTTTAAAGTTTATTTTCTAAGTTCCTATTGAGGAACGTAATAAGTTTTTTAGGAACATTTTGAAATTTCCTTTTTGAAAGTTCTAAACAGTAAACATATCGATCATGGTTAATCAATGTGCAAATTAAAAATAGCCCGACCTGTAGACCAGCTGAAGGAATTACATAATTTTTTAAATATTTTTTTTTATTTGGAAGAGGAATAAAAGAAAAATTAAAATTTTACTTCCTTTACGACTCATTGTCATGCTTTCCATGTAAAATCTTCTCATCACATTGCTCTAAACAAGATCGAATTTCAAATTTGCTGTGATTTTGAAAATATGCGCCATCTAGTGGCAGCAAAAGTTACATTCCATTCGATTCTGGAATGAATTTTGACCAGGACGAATCTTTGTGAGATTCAATCAAAAGCTGAGTGCTATCTAAGACATTAATGAGCCAAAACTCAGCCTTTTGTTTTTGACACACAAGCTTCTGACGACGCTTTTGATGAAGAGGTTGGTCTCCAACAAGTAAAATCCAGGATTAAAGCTGTGAACACACCAAGAGTGTCATAAATGAAGCTAGAAAAGAGCATCTTACCTCCAGATGTTCGGGCAGCTGCTCCCCTATGGTCTTTAAGATGGACACAGTGGGCTTCTTAGACGCTAGCAGGATTAGCTGAACATTACGATCGCCGCGGAGCAAGAGACCTTTAGCTAAAATCCCCACACGCATCACTCCCTTGAGAAGACGAACCTGCGGCCTGGACAAACGGAAGCAAAGCTTATGGATTGCTCTATATTTAATATTTTTATATTTAACATACAAAAGCTCTCACTTTTTCTCTTCTGTGTCATCAGCCTCCACAGGACACGCCTCCTTCTCCAGCAGCGAATCAGATACAAGCTTGAGAGCGCGCTCGGTGTGAGCCACGATTCGCTGGATGGCCTGCAGCTCCTCCTCCGATGGGTAAATAGCAGAGTGTTTGGCCATGATGTGCCGGTCGTCGGGAGAACCGGGGCGTCGCATCGGCTGCAGGATCGTTACAGGTTCGATCACAACACAAAAAACATTGAAAAACTTTCAACTAAACAGACTGATCCACTGAGAAACACTCGGATGGGAACCAACACATCAACGAGTCATTACAGAGGATGATAGACTGCATGAAGCTCCAAAAGAGATTCTCTTTGATCTTGACTATCTTTCTGAGCTCTTTTTAGTTTCGGGTTATATTACAGTCTCTAGTTTGTTTCATCGTGGTCTCATCTATGTCTCCCCTCTAGTCGTGGCTATGTTGTAGCTGTATTTCTGTCTCTTTTCTGAAGTTTCTGTTTGCCTTTTGGTCTCGAGAAGATTACCATCTGTCCTCTTTTTGGTCTTGGGCCATATTTCAGTCTTTGCTCATTCTGATCTCAATCTCATTTTTGTCTCACCTCTCTTTGGTCTCAGTTATCTTGCTCCCTGTACTCCTTTTGGTCTTAAGTAGATTTTTTAGTCGTATTGCTCTCTTTGATCTTGTTTCTCTTGGATCATAGTCTCATCTTTGTCTCGCCCCTCTTTGTCTTTGTCTCAGTAAGACTCAGACTTCTCAGTATCATCTAGTCTCTCTTAATCTTCATCTCTGCTGTGATTTGGTCTTGGCTCTCTTTAGTGGCACCTGTCTCTCCATCTCAAGACTCTGGTCTCGTCTGTAAACCCTCTCTGGTTTCGGTCAGGTCTTGTTTAAGGTCCTGTATACATTATGAAGTTTACATACCATCAGCGGTGGTACTGGTATGCCGCCTCGGCCCATGAGAGGGGGCGGAGCCATCCGGTGCCTCGGCTCCCAGTAAATCTGCTCGTCCTCGATCCTCCTCCAGTACATGTCCTCCTCGTACCTCCTACTGGAGAGGTCATAGATACCCCAATGTTAGAGAGATACTGCACATTAATTATTTTTACTGAATTACACACAAGTGATTGACAAACTTTTTTTATGTAAGTATTTGACGTTAATCAAACAATGCTGGGCTACATAAAGGGCATGTCTGACCTCATTTCCTGGTGCCAGCGCTGCTCGTCCTCCAGCTGCCTCTTCAGCTCTGATTTCATCTTCTGTTTGCGGAGCTTCACTTCCAGAAGTTTCCGAGCTCGACTACTGGGCTTGATCTCCACCGGCAGGTCTGGATTCACCTTTTTCTGCATGAAAAAGAGAGTCATTTTTCAGAGCCTGACGTACGTTGTGATGTGTCTGTAACGCTAGCGCCATTTTACTTGAGATGCATTTTTATTGGCAGATGCTTTTATTTATTTTTAATTGACAATAAAGTATAGGGGGGAGTTTCCCGGCTCTTACCTTGTACTGCAGCCGGTGGCGGCGTCCCTTCAGGTGCATGTCTTTCGCGTTGGGATCGTTGAAACTGCATTCACACAGCTTACAGTGGAAGCGGATCACCTTCCCGTCATCGTTGCGCACCTGAAGAGGAAACGAGAGATCAGTCCGTCACAGAAACATCTATCAGAACTAATAAAGTCCCAATACGAGAGAAGGATGCACAGAACTCACCTCTTCGACGTAATCACATCCCACCGGCTGGATGTCTCCTTCGGGTCCTGTAGCATCTCCGTCATCGTCACTCACTGGCAAAGTCTTGATCACGATTGGCTTCACCTCTTCCGTCTTCACTGGAGCTGGCGCCGCAGCTTTACTGGCTGCACAAGAGGAGCATTCTTGATTTAACATTTGCTCTGGAAAATATGTTACAGCGATAGTTCCAGGCACTCACCCGCGGCGGGGGATTTAGCAGCAGGAGTAACCGCAGGTTTCACCACAGCGGGGGCTGCTGGTTTGGATAACACTGCGGGAGCAGGAGTCTTTGGTGCCGCTGAAGCTGGTTTACTGGGAACTGGGGTTGCAGCCGGTGCCGATGCAGGTTTACTCGAAGCGGTCACCACGCCAGCCGGAGCAGAGGTCACCATCACAGGCTCCGTGGAGGGGATGGGCTTCCCCAGTTTGGTGTGGAGCTTCATCACCTGAGGAGACGTTAGTTTTGGTTGGAAATCTCAGAATAAAAAAAAAAAAGTAAAAGAAATTTGGTTCAGAAACTCTTTGCATCGAACCTTCTGGTGCTTGACTCCCCGGATGTGAGCAGCGTAAGCGTCTGTGCCGGTGCAGGAAATATCACAGAGCTCACAGCGCAGCTGCGTCTGCACGGTGCGGCCGCCGTTATTCACCGCGCCTCCAGCTTTCTGAGCCGCTTCTTTTTTCTTGTGCTTCTGTCCGTCCAGATGCTCGCGATACGTCTGCAGAAGATCACAATCACATGCCGCAGCAGAAATCTCCTTGTCATCAAAGAGAATTGCTTTCAAAATAAATCTAATGTAACTCAAGGGATTCGTGTGGTTTTTGTTTGAGATGGATTCCAAAAAAACATAAATATACGAAAATTATTTTCTTATATTTCAGGTAATATTATTTTTGCACATCTGTTTTAGTATTTTTCCTTTTCGTGTACATTTTCCATATTTTTAATGCTTTTTTTCTTATTTGCATACGTCTATTTTTCTCATTCAGTGTTTTTTTTATTTGTGCATATTTTCTATTTTTGTACATTGGATTTTAGATTTATCCTTGTATTTTTACACAGGTATTTTTCTTTAATATTTTTGCACATCTGTTTTAGTAATTTATTTAGCATTTTTTCTGTAATTTGTGCTTTTATTTTTTCACACTCATTGTACAGTATTTTCTTCTTTTCTTACATTTTCAATAAACAGAACTTAATATTTGCTGTGAATTTAATTCTGTATGTTTAATTGTTGCATGCATTGTAATTGATGTTTTTTGTTGTATTTTCCCTTACAGTACTTTTGAACACCAAGGAAACATACTATGAACATAAAAAACATAACATTTATTAAAATTATATTATTTTTTGTGGTATTGTCTTTATTTTAGTGGCTCTCCTGTACAGAAGATGACGATTTGCACACGAGGGTTTTAATTCAACAAAAGACTTCAGTTCCATGAGTTTTGGGAATGCTCATGAAAAATAATTCTTTAGACGAGAAAAAAAAATCTCCTGCGACGTGGTAGAAAATCAGGTGCAGAAATAAGCAACAACAAAAAAACATGATCTGACCTGTGAGCCGGCACAGCTGATCCTGCAGACCTCGCAGTAGTGCAGCTGAGGTGGTTTTGGTGGGGCTTTGGGCTTCTGGAACCGGTTTTGCTGGAAAACTGGCTTCTTGTAGGTGCTGTTCCCGTGAGGGGTGCCCGGGCTGTTGCTCCAGGATGAGCTGGTGAGGGGTTTTGGAGCCTGCTGGATTTTTGGGGGCGGATGGCGAGGTCTTTGTGGAGGTGGCTGGGGATTGGGAGGCTGGTAATACGACGGGGTGGAGGTGTAGCCACTCGAGTCATAGCTGGAGTAGCTTGGACCGGCTGAAGCGACAGAGGAAAGGAACACCGTTAGAGGAGAAACTTTTGGACTGGGGTTTCAAATAGTTGTACATTTGGTCAGGATTAATGGTGTTCTCACGGCTGAGAAATACAGCAGATACTAATCCATCATGCAACACCATCTGGCCTCGACTAAAACCGGACTAAAGCCAGACGGATGGTGACTGAGGTAAACATTGCTGGTTGAGCGTACCAGCGTAAGACGAGGCACCTGACGAGTTGTAGGTGGAGCTGGGGGTGTATGTAGAGACTGTAGCAGATGTTTGCTGGACACTCGTGGAAGCGGGGTACATGGGGTAGCTTGAGGACGTCGAGCTGGCCACGGGGACTGGTTTCAGAGCAGAAACTGGTCTCTGAACAGGAGGCTGAGTGTACGCTGAGGTGGAGGTGCTGTAGCTTGCTTTTACTCCTTAAACGAGGGGCTAATCTCAGTTAAAGATGTAGGAAGTGAATAAGTCCTTGAATGCACTTTAATATCAGAGTGGGAGCTCACCGGTTTGGTAGTATGCGTCAGTGGCTGGTCTCTGTGCCGGCGTGACGCTGGTCTGGTAGTACTGCTTGCTGTCGTAGCTATTCACTGGCGCCGTGTTGTGCCCATAAGAATAGCTCTCCTGTGTGACCAATTGGAAGGAATTAGGTCTTGGGAATATCTAGTCCACAAACCCTACAACCGGGAATTCTTTGCGAAATACCAATCAGACAAAGGATGGGAGGATGGTCCAGTTATGAAATAAATTGTAAAAAAAAATTATAAGTCGTAAAGTCTTTAATGAATGTTTTATATCATGTTTGTAATGCTAATTAATACGGTTTTTAAAAGCCAATTTTATTGGTTTTGCATTGAGGATGCGCAAACTCAACAATTTATATCCTCCGTGGGGAATCTAGGACGTAGCAAACAATTTCACTATTGGTAGGCTACACACACGCTCAACCAGAAGACCTTTTCTAAATCTATTCAGACCAAATATCCATAAGACTTGAGTCTCTTGAACCCCATACCTCCAGTGACTTTACCCGACATGACTCGAAAATGTGTTGCTTTGTGTAGTTATTCATCTCAATAGTGTTCGCCAATGTAAAACTGTTGGACTGGTTCTCTATACCCATAGAATTGGACATCCCTGAACAGTATATAGTCAAATAAAATATAGTCCGCAAACCCTTTAAGAGGATAATCTAATATTGGAATGAGCATCAGGACACGTTTTTTTATAACTGACCTGCTCAGGGAGCACTGGGTACGTTTGGGGGGCACTCGTGGGCTGCTGGGGCACCTCTGGCTGGTGGTAGTTGTATGTTTGGGTGTGAGGGGGTTGGTAGGTGTGGTAGGGCGCAGTCACAGCAGGCTGGGCAGGTTGAACGGAAGGGTAAGAGGAGGTCACTGGATGAGCCGCGGTGGGCGCTGGCTGAATTGTATAGCTAGCTGTAGAAGGGTGCGCATACACTGGAGCCGGCTGCGCACTAGGAAAACAGTTACAGGTTATTAAATAATGTCATTGGTGCTGGTTAATAATGTTTTAAATGTCAAAAATATAAACATCTAAAATATACCAAATTTATTAGAAAAACAAAGGATCAAAATATGTTTATTTGTAACCATAAATGGATTTAAAAACTCCACTACACGAAGTATAAAACACTGCTTTTATTTAAATCTCCAAAATCCAAACGAACAAACTTTATCAACTGAAATGAACATAAATTCAAATAAAACAGGCACATAATTTAATTGCACATACATGATTATTACCATGGTAAACATTAGGTTCAATGGCACTCACGATAATTTACCATGATAGTCACGTGGTACTTGTTTTACAAAACGGGAAACATTTGAGTTCGAATATGACGAGGTTAAATAGCTCAAAAAGAAATGTTACGATGGAAAATCCTGCAAGCGTCACAGCTCGTGGAGATCTTTGAGCAATGGCGGGCATCGTGTCATTTAAACATCGATTCTGTTACTAAACCCAAAATAAAAACGAAAACATTTAACAAAAAGCAGACTGAATATGTACCTGTACTGTGGTGCAGGGGCAGCCGCAGTTGGATGAGTATATCCATAATAATTACTGGCCGCCATCATGGAAAGTTCAGCAACGGCGGTTGCTGAGAGTGATCCGGTGATCATGTGATCAACACGTGTTGGTGACGACACCTTCGCGCGTTTTTGCTCTACTGCCCCCTCTGAGCTAAGAAGAAAACGGTCGAACGTTAAAATAACTATAGGGTAAATTTTTTAAGCAAGATTAGGTATTGGATGTTATATATTCGTTACATTGTGCTGTTTTGAAACATTAAGTGAACTAAAGATTAATCTATAGTAAGTCTGAGTAAAACAAATAATCGCTGTTTATAAACGAAATACAGTTCGCTTATATATGAACAATTGTGTGTTTTCAAACCATTTTTATTTATTCGTATTATTATCCTTTTTATTATTAGTTATTAATGTTTTTGACAAACGTTTCTAAATGGTTAGTTTTTCTCTGAATATTCTGTGAATACAAGTTGCCTTGTAAAAGCGATACATTTCCAATTTAAGTCTAGATAAATATTATCGGGACCATTATTAATATTAACTTTTACAAACTAGAATATTAACATGCAAGCAATTAAAGCTATGTTGAGCTCTTAAATCAATACGTTAGATCCATACTCGAGATTTTTTTTTTTTGTAAATTATACTTAAATTTTGAAATTTTTTTATAATCTATTCTGGAGGCTTTGAATGTTGCAAGTAGGTTTGTAATATTTAATAAATGCAATTTTCTTATTTCTGTAAGTTTGTGGTTTAAAATTTCGTGTTTTCTTGATATTCAAAATCCAAATCTTAAAAAATGATGACCACTACTACTTCTAAAAACATTCAGAAAAAGCACAAATAACTTATGTACATAGCGTTAATGTACAGAGTAGTATTTTTCTCAAACTACATTCATGAATGGCCCTCTGTTTTATTTCAGAGGATGCTAAATTGTCTCCACCACAGATGCCTCATTCATCCAGAGACGGGTCCAGCGTTCGAGAGGAGAGAGATCATTACTGAAAAGCATCCTTACTGGTAATCTTCACATCTAAATTTTATAATTTAGTTAATTATCTAAACGTGCTCTTTAGTGACCTGGATGGCTTTTTTTTTTCTTTGTTAAGCAGAAAAGAGGAGAATTTCTCCTGGTGCATCTACATTACCACCTGCATGTCTGCTCTCAACAAACAGGACAAATAATCTCCGGGAATAATCAGAGCCTTTGCAGAGTAAGCTACTTTGGTATTAATTGACTCAAAATCAATGTGTATATTTTATTTTTATAGTTTTTCGTTGGGTTGTTGTTATTTAGTTATTCCTAAAAGTATTCATTCTTGTTTAATTTAAGTTATTTTAAAACTGTTTAAAGCAGTGGAGGGAGGGCAGGAGCCTAACATTCACTGTAATAAAAAAAGCTGTGCATTTATAGACAAATTACTGTTTTATGAAATGTAATGTTAAATTACAGATGAGTTATATTTTTAATAATAGTTATGATACTGTAAAATAACAGTTCAAAGAAAACCCTGCAGACTGTAATTTACTTAAAGCAAAACTATATTTTTGTTGAATTATGTTAACAATTTAAATAGTTAATTAATTTCTTGAATGTTGTAGGTCATTGCTTTAACCATTCTTGTGTGTTTTCTCGTGCAAAGCTGAGAGCAACTTCTACAGAAAAGAGACAGTTGAACAAAAGAGAATTATTTGAGATCAAAGCGAGGATCACCTGAGCACGGATTAAAAGGGGGATTTAAATCATTTTGCAGTAATCTGCAGCATGCACAGGAACAATTCTGTGTCCGGATTCCTCTTTGTGTTGGAACTTATATTTAAAGCAACTCATTTAGTGGATACCTGAGAGTTTATTGTTGATTTCTTGATTTCAGAGACCGTCGGCATGGGCAGCGTTGACTTGGACTCACTGCTGGAGATCATGGGAGACAGAGACGAATGGCTGGATGATGATTTTCCCAGGTACGTCTACATTTGAACATTTTTTTACTTTGCTGACATAATCTAAGTTAAACACCACGAGTTGCAATAGTTTATAAATTTACATAACAAATAGAATTGCACAGATATTTTACAAAAAAAAGGCCTGGAATTGTACTACATTTTTCAAGATTAAAAATAACTATCTTCCTGTTGGTTTTGGAAACTCGTTCTTAGGGAATTTTTATAAGTCTTGGTCCCTAACAAAAGCGTTCATGTCCTTCAAACACAGTGTGGAATAGCAGCATAAAACTGCAGGAAATGGGATATTCCACGTTGCCACTAGGTAGCGCTGTAACTGACTTTGTATGGTGCTATACAGATTTGTTCAGACACGGACGAATGAACAATTTGATCCTGATTGGACATCGCATGGCTGAGTTATTAACAACTTCCTGTTTGATGCAAAGTTACGACTTCGGTGAATGATGTAGGGACAAAGTTTATCGAAGTCAAAAATGCTTTGCTATTTAAAATGCCATATAACTTAAGATAAGATGGTACATTTCTTTCATCTTAAAATGAAGAATTTAACTTTTTTTTTTTTAAACAAACGCTGGAAAAGCGTTTGTTTTAAAAAGATCCAAAGTAATAGAGCTAACCGACCTAAAATACGTCTTAGAATACAAGTGTTTTTGTCTGAATTTGTAGCCAAGATGGGCATTGAAATTGACCTCTTTACATAAAGGTACGTGAATTCAATGAAACGCAATAGAAAACAAGGTTTGATCAAGAGAGCATCATTTCCTCAGTGAGCCAATCCTGAACGGAGACCAGCAGGTGCAACCCTCTGCTTTAAAGGACACGAGACCCGTCATGTGACCAGACAACAACACAAGCAGCATCAGCAGCAAAATGGAGGCAGCTCAGGTCTAGAGCATCATCATCATCCTCTTCACAGAGCTAGAGAATGCTCTTGATATTTTAACCAGCACACGATCATGAGATTTCAGTAAATTCTGACGCACAAACCAGAAGCTGTTCTTCTTACACGAGAGGTGAGATGCTTGGATGCAGGTTTAGTGGCTGTTGTTGTTAAAGTGTGTTTAAATCTGTCATTTAATCGAGTTTAATCGGAATAAATGATGTACGATGCTGTTAATTACAAGAAGTTCTGTAACAAACAGCATTAGCCGGAGATGTTGTGTATGTTGAGGGATGCAATGCTCTTTTAAAGTCGATAATTCGCTCGTTTCAGATGAAAACAAAGGGATCTGAGTAGTCTTTCGACACAGAGGCCCCAGCTGCGAGAACCTCCAGCCCTTTCTAGACCCCCTTTATTTCTCATCTGCGTGTGCCCGACTCCTGTGGAGCTAATGCTTCTGATTAGCATATCACAATCTGTTTCAGTCTTAAAGGGACAGTGCTCGCAGAAATGAACCGTTTTGATTTATTCAAACCACAGCTGTGAGTTTTAACCACCTAAACAGCACTGTTTTTATGCATTAACAAGAAAAGTTACATTCTAGAGTCCGAATGGGCTTTTCTGGTTGCTGTTTTTGTGATGTCACAAACCTTACAATCCCTTCCACTTGCGAACAGGATGTGAACAGATTTTATTCAGTCTATGGTGGATATATCATGTTTTGTTTTTGCAAGGATGGAGTTGAGCGCTAAGATTAGAAACTTTGAATTTTGAATCTTTTCAAGCGCTGTTCAAATCTGTATTTTCTCGCTAGGCCACTTCCTGCGGAGGGTGACATGGAGGCTTCCTGCGGCCTAAGCGATGGCAGGACCTGTGAGTGAATTTGTAGTTTATTTGTGTAATTAATGGTGTTGGGGATACGCTGAGATGACAGTTGAAGTTAAATGAGCAACACATTCCTGTAATTTCAACAGCTTTCTTTTTCTATTGGCTCAGCACCACCAAACTCACTCCTCATTGGTGGAGCTGGAGGGGGTGGAGCTCACAGGAAGCGTCGCACACTAGTGGCACCTGATATGAATTTGTCTCTGGATCAAAGCGAAGGTTCCTTGCTCTCGGATGATTTTCTGGACACTCCGGATGATCTGGATATTAATGTGGATGACATTGAGACGCCCGATGAAACGGACTCACTGGAGTTCATAACCAATGGAAATGACCTGGAGTGGGAGGGTAAGGCTCACATGGAGAATTGGATAACTATCTTTAGCTATAACTTGGAGGGTATTAATAAATAGGCATTCATTATAATGCTTAATCTGAAAAATTATCATTTTATGTTGCATCTTTGAAAATGTTATCTAAACAAATTGCATTCTGAACTATTTTATGTGGGTGCAGTACTAAAAGTCACCACTGGAGAAGCGATTGAAAATCAAGAACTGTATTTTTCCAGATGACACTCCGGTGGCCTCAGCGAAGGCTCCGCCAGCTGAGAGCGATACGGATGGAGATGGTTTGGACGGGACGGGTGCAAACGGCCGACTGTGGAGGACGGTGATCATCGGTGAACAGGAGCATCGCATAGACATGCAGATCATTCGACCGTATCTGCGCGTTATTTCGCACGGAGGTACACCAAACTCTGTTCTGAACTAAATCTGAAAAAGAATGTATTATTTCACATTTTTATAGTTTTATTGTGCCTGTTTTTAAGGATACTACGGTGAGGGTTTGAACGCCATCATCGTGTTTACGGCGTGCTACCTTCCAGACAGCAGCTGCGCAGACTACCATTACCTGATGGAAAACCTCTTTTTGTGAGGAAACTACTAACTACCGAGCAGCGAGTAATCATACTGCTGCACTACTGCTAGATAAATATGTACAAATGGATAATGATAGTTCCTTCATAATTACAAAATTGTACATTTCATTTTCCCCTTATTATTTTTTTTCTTGAAAATTGTGCTTCTTCCTTAAAAATATAAAAGTTACTAAATTGTTTTACTCCCTTAAAATTACAATTTTTTCCTTAACATTTCCAATATCTAACATTTGCTTTTCACCCTCATGATTAAAAATGTGTCAAATTATTTATTGCCTCAAAATGTATAAAATATATAAATTTTTTCATTAAAATTCTAAATTTGAAAAAAAGGTTTTCCTCTTAAAGTTACAATTTGTCACATCTGATCAATATCACGCCCGTGTTAGTGAAAGGGTTCCTTTAGAAGAAGTGAAGTGTGAAGATTTCTGCGTTCTGCGTTGGTTTGTTCTCCAGGTATGTGGTGAGCAGCCTGGAGATGCTGGTGGCTGAGGATTACCTGATCGTCTACATGAACGGAGGAACGCCTCGCAGTAAGATGCCGGGCATCAGCTGGCTCAAGAAGTGCTATCAGATGATTGACAGGAGGTGCTGGAAAAAAAACAACACATTTTGAACTTTACAGTTGATTATTATTTAGTAATGTTTACAATATTTCTTCTCAGACTGAGGAAAAACCTGAAATCTCTGATCATCACTCATCCCTCCTGGTTCATCCGGACAGTCATCGCCATCTCCAAACCTTTCATCAGGTAAATATCACAACTCTTCTTTGTTTTATTAGAAAACCTTTCAAACCTGACAGTTGCGCAGATTCAATGTTTTTTGATGTTTATTTATTCATTTTGTATTTTTGCTCTGCAGTGTAAAGTTCATGAATAAGATCCGGTACGTGCACAGTCTGGAAGAGCTGGAGAAGATCGTTCCCATGGATCACATTCATATCCCAGAATGCATCCTGCAGTAAGAGGCTCTCACTCAAACATCGCAGTCTTTCTAAAATACTATTTGTTTATGACTTAAACATATCTTTTTTGCAGATTTGAAGAGGAAAGAATGAACGCTAGAAAGGAAAGGTGAGCCTCACCGTCCTATGAGAGCAGTTCCGCGTGAAAGATACTCTATTGAAACCAGACTAGCTTTAGCTTATTGCCTTAAATCCCGTCCAATTTTTCAATAGTTAATCGAACTTCCTGTCCGCCATGTTGAATTAGGTCAAACCCTACTCTTACGACTGTTTGTCAGATTCTCACCAAATTTTAATCGGAACATCTTTAGACCAGGCTGGCAAAAAATATTTTGTAATTTGAATTGATAGAAGTTACGTTTTTGTTTATTGCCATGCCATGATCAGTGATACCGTGCCAAGTTGAATCTGAATCTCCGGAACCTTTTCACATATTGTCACCAAGTTTGATAGATGACCCCAAAATATTGGTTAGCAAGTGCACCATATAATAAATGTCATTACAATCCTTATTCTCACATAGAAAATGTGGCCCGGTATCACTACTTTTCAGTAATATCTAATCTCATTTCTTTTTAATTTCTGATCCCTTATTATTAACATATTTCTTTTTGCTTTGCCACACTTTCTAACACATTTTTCAAGGACATTTGGGATCTGTAGTTTGTGAGTCCCTTCATTTGGCCGGGCCACTAATAACAATAATAATAGTTCTAGAAAATGATCTGATGTGTCCCATCGGCTAATCTCTACTTGATGATCGTGGCTTGGCAATAGATTGATTGTTAACTATTAGAATCAGCTTCTTTTCATCATTCTCCATGTTTTGTTTTTATAGAATGGAGCAGGAAGAGAAAGAGCAGCAGTATCAAGATCAGAAGCCGAAGGCCCATGATTCTGAGAGGTGAGCAAACAAACAGAGATGGAGGTGTCTATGATTATTTTCAGGGACAATTCCACACTTTAGCCCAACTTCTTCTTCCTTCCCTTACATTTTGAGCATTCACATGAAGGAAAAGGCGACATAATCCTCGAAAGAGAGCTTTGAGCGAGAGAGAGAGCAAACACTCGCTAATGTAACTCAAATTACAAACATCATCTGTGTACAACACCAACTTATGGTAGAGTTAAACCCTGGGTTTACAGCCAAGATTTATGTTTTTGTCATCTCATTCACTCAGTGTGTATATGATGTCAAACCGACATCAAAATGACGTCAAAAGGTCCTGCATCGTAGTGTAGTGACGTTGGGAACATAGGCGCAGTTGGGCAGGGAAACGAGAGCCCTTCGTCTCTCGGCTCACTTCATGTCACTCTACACTGTCTTATCAGAAAATTATGTCAAAAACCAGGTTTTTAACCCTAAAGAAAGAATATATATATTTTGGGGCTCTAAATGAAATCAAGGTTTTGACCAATTTCCTTTTAACCAATTTTTTTGCATTGATTTGATGTAGATTCGACAAAAAGACCAATTGATTCCAAGAGGCATGGGGTAGGGGTAGGTGAGGGGCTACAGGAGAAATGGGGTTGTGCTTAGAAATGAAGCAAACAAACCATTGACTGAATGAAACTGTCTTTCCACAGGACCCCAATGTTAGAAGAGCCTGGAGTCTGAGTTCACTACTTCACTGGTTACTCCTCATCTTTGACCACTCTTCATAAAATCGAAACACAAAACTGGTCTCACATCGGAAAAAAGCAGAAAAACCTAAATATCATAAAAATTGACCACTTTTATTATGCAGAGATCGCCATTGGTGTGGTGTCATCGCAAGTGTTTGCTTTTAACGTTGCTGTTCCTGCCTTTAAATGATGCCGTGTTCGCTCAGGATTTGATCAGTGCTGCATGTCGTGCTTCTCAAACCGAATGTACGTTTCCATTTTGCCAATTCAATTTCCCTCAAATCCTTTGTCTCGTTTAAAATTAAGTGCCAGTCATCTCTAAACTCTGAGGATGTTTTGCCATTGCTGTACAACATTATTTTTTTTGTTGCCTTCTGTTTGCCTTGAAAATGTATCAAAATAAAGTATTCTGCCAGATGTTTGATGCCGCTGTTGATTTTAGTTTGTGTTTGTTAAATGCCTTGATCTCAGCTGGATGATAATGATGATGAAGATATACGAGCACAAATATAAAATCTGGATTTTGGAGCTAACGCTGGGTCCACTGCACCGGAAACAAGCTTCCCATTTTTGAGCAATGTTTTCTCTAATTAAGAAAAGTTATTTTAAATCTGAAATAGCAGACAGTCTGAGCTGGAGAAAGGCTTGGCCGTGGAGTCACTGGAGTTATTTTGGTGTTTCCACTATGTGACGCTCCATTCCTGTCGACTGCTGTGTGACCATTGTATCAGAAATAGCTCTGTGTTTATGACAGAGTGACCGTCACACACTCTGACCTAATAAAGTCTGACACTCATGGACTTTTGTGAATGAGGAATAATTAAAGTGTCAGAAAGGTTTGCTCAGGCTAGTTTGAACTGCTTATGTCTGGGTTTACAGGAGAGATGTTGGGTTTCCATAATATTTTCTACTCTTTGTGGCCTGGATATTAAATTAGATGTTTAACCAATTATCTGTAAATGACCTCTAAAGCACTCATGAACTGTATTGTTCCAGCATTCTATACACTATTTGTGAACACTCGGTTTTTAATTTAAAAACAATGGGCATAATTTTTGCTCATAGTTTATGTCCAGTGTCGACTAAATCTTCAACTTGAATCATTCTCTGTTCGGATTAGTCAAGAGATTTAAATATTAATTTAATCAGCTCAAATAGAAATTATCTGAAAAGAGATGAAGTGGTGGTCAGCATAAAAAGGTTGGATATAAACCGAAAAATCAGTTTCCAGTAGATAGACTGTATTAAAGCCAGGTACATGAAGTTTATTTAAAGCAGTCTTTTCAAGTAAAACTGATCAAAGTGCTCTACAAAATATGTAAAAAAAAAGAGGTAAAGAGATATAATTTCACCTGATATCTTTAAAGCAAACATTTGCAATTTAACCTTGAGTTGAATTTTACATTGTAAAATATATATGATTATCATGGCAATGTTTTAGTGGTTATTAAACTTATTTTAGGACAAGTATCTTAAGTTATAAGAAATTTTAATTAATGCTCTGAGCTGGTTTAGTACGATGGTCTATTTGCTTAAACAATTGGGAAGTGACAGGTTTTAAACAGTCTCCACACTGTCCAACGTTAACTAGCAGTTGTCGTCATTATCTTAACTTGTAATTCACATAAAAAGACTCTTAGAGCCTTTAACTCGTGGCATGGTAACTGTACTGTATTAATTGTACTCACCCCAAGGGCATGTGATTTTCCCCTGGAGACTCTGCGACGTGGTGTCCTGCGAGTGCCCACTGTCTGAAGGACCCTTCACCTAAATATCTGTGTTCCATTCCGGAGCCACATTCAACACAGACCGTGAAAAAAATTGACACAAACACTTGTCAAATTTGGAGCAAAAAAATTCAAACTAATGAAAATATAATTCACACAAATTAAAGTAAACGTAAAAACTTGGATAAGACACTGTAAATTTGGTAAAAACAAACACAGATATCAGCCGCCTGGAAACCTAATGAAATAGGTGGAGTTTGAAAACAGGAGTATTTGTAAAAGAAAAAAATTGTTGTTTTGGTTGTTATTTGGTTTATCTTTGGTTTATAAGCTGAATTTAAGGGATGCTTGAAGTTGTCTACATAATTATAAGGAATCAACAGAAAATATTAAATGAATAAAAAAGAACTTAAAGTGAAAATTCAGATTAATTCTAGTATAAACTGTAGTCAGCATTTAAGGGGGGAGCCAACCCTTTCAGTTTGCCTCAAATTAAACTATTAAACTTAACATATAATGTTATTGTTCTATAAACAAACAAATATTAGGGTGTTTTCAATGCTCTTCCAAAAGAATAATAATGTATTTGTCCTAGCAGTTTTGATAGTCTGCTATGTAGAAATGACTTTAAGTTCTAAATGTGTATACACCAAAATAGACATCTTACCCCAAAAGACATTAGATAAATGCATTTTTTCTCTCTGTAGTGAAACAAAAATATATATTTTTGAAGAATGTTGGAAAATATTGGCTAATGAAATGCAATATAATTATAAATAAATCTACAAAGATGTCACTGACTATAGTGACAATAACTTGAATTATTCACTAGTTCTTCTAATAAGATGTTTACTAACAGTCTTTTTGTGCAAACATGAACCTGTTGACCTTTTTGTGGCACTGTCACTTTTCACATTTCTTTGCTATTTAAAATGGCCAATCTGCTGTATGGTGATAGACATGCTTTAAAATATAAACATTGCCCATTTTATCTCAATGTACTAATTTGTTCTAAAAATACATTATAAATTCATGAGAATTATCAGGCAGATTCAGTGTCCCAGTATGTTCTTGCACTCGAGAGCCTTGATTGGTTGTCTTGGACATAAGTCACGCCTCAGTTGTGACGTCAGCGTTCAGATATAATTCCATGTGTGGCCCCACTCTCTCAAAATACTTCTGATATACGACTGTGGACTTTTTTTAGCGGGGTTTTCAACTTCTGTTATTTTACACATTTTGTCGCTATACATCGATAAACGTTAGTCGGATTGGATACGATGAAGTACATCATTGGAATAGGCGGGTAAGTGTCTTGTGTTGTTATTTAGACCAGCAGCACCAGCGACTGATTCAGTTCAGCCACGTGATTGTATTACATTAATCGTCACCAAATAAATAAAATGAATAAATTTTTTTCATCCGTTCAAAGAACATTTTGCTGTCGTTTGTGACGTTAAAACTTTTTTTCAAGTAATCGAGAGTTTTGGTGGATTTAAATTTTGAGCGGGAGATTTAAATATGTGTGCGCGCCGAAAATTTTAAACGTTTTAACAGTCATTCACGCTCTAAAATACAGTCGCATGTGAAGCTGTGATGTATGTTTGTTTATAAAAATCATTAATAAATGCTATTAATCTTCATTATTGTTTTAATCGTTTATTTGAAGTCGCCGTTGTTTGCAAACTTGGGCCTGAGTATCAGCTCCTATAAGGAAAATAGGAAAAAATTTAATACATTTCAAACTATGGAAGTGATTTTCTTTGTAATATTAGGGAAAGCATGTTATGGTGAAGTTGAATTATAATCCAAATCTGTAGTTTTAAGAACTTCATCCCGCAATTTTTAACGTCTATGTGCTCAAAACATCCGACCTAACCTCCTGTACCTTGTTTGTTTTGAGTCTTTTAGAATTAAAAGTGATTAGAAATTATCCCCTTTCTTTTCTCTAGAGTGACAAATGGTGGCAAAACCACCCTGACGAACAGGTTGATAAAGGCCTTACCAAACTGCTGTGTGGTTCACCAGGATGACTTTTTCAAGGTGGGTTCATTTCATCGTAATATTTCTGGTTCACTTTTACAAAGCAAATTTCTATTAAATGGTTCTAGATAAAAATCTGAATGGCTAGTGTCAGTCAAATAGGTAATTGGTTTTAGGGAATCAGCTTTTTGTTCCTGCTTACATAGTTTTTTTGAGCAAATTTGAGGGATGGCTTTTGCTATGGACATTGAAATTTGGGAATATGCAAATTTCCAAGGAAACTTGCTCCAATAGCCAACTCAACTTTCTGTGCTTTGAACAAAAGCTCAAGCAGATGTTAGACGTGTTTCAAATGATTTGCAGTCAAACTTTTAAAGTGAAACATTTCTGATGTAAAGAAAGCAAGTTGATTCCTCCATCACTTTATTTTGAAATGCAGAAATTTTCATTTGGTGCTGGTCATAAATGTATTTCAGTAGGTTGCCTTGAAAGTTTGAGCATTTCTATTTAGAGTGTAGTTTATAAGTGGTAGATCAGCAGCGATCAGTTTCTTCCCTTCTGTCACGTTCAGATGACAAGCCCTGGTTGTAGATCAGTGGTATTGCTTTATATTAGAAAGCACAGTAGATGATGGGATTTGCTGCAGTGTTTTACTGGTCACTGTTATTTCAGCCGCCGGATCAGATAGCAGTTGGAGCGGACGGCTTTAAACAGTGGGATGGTAAGAAAATAAATAATGGTAGGAGAAAAATAACTTCATTACATGCATCGCTCCCTGTAAACAATGTCCCTCCCAACTCATCCATGCTCTCTGTGGCTTTGTGTGAATGAAATTTAATAAATGTTGACTTGTGGTTTGAACTCTAACATTGACTGTTCTGCTTTTCCAGTGATCACTGCTTTGGATATGGAGGCCATGGTGAACACCATCAAGGGCTGGATTGAAAACCCAATCAAGTTTGCTCGTTCCCATGGCATCCAGGTGACTCCATCCATAGAAATGGACGATGCTGAGAGTCAAGTGCACATCCTCATTGTGGAAGGATTCCTTCTGTACAACTACAAGTGAGAAGCAGATTTTGCTTTGGATGGATGAAGTAGATGAATAGCGAAGATTAGCTTCTCAGAACGTTTGGTAACATGTGCCTGACACCTACATGGTGCCCCAGACGGCGTAAGTGCCAGTCATGTGGTGCCCTGCACTGCTGTAGATAAGCACACACGTGTACATGCATGTGTCGATTTTCTCTGCTAACTGCGTCATCAGTTGATGACGTCTTGCCGTTTTCAGGGGCTTTAATGTTTTTCGTTTCTCACAACAGGCCCATGTTGGAGTTTTTTGACAAGTCATACTACATAGCCATCCCTTATGAGGAGTGCAAGAGAAGGAGAAGGTGTGTTCAATTATAGCCACACATCTGTTCTGTCTCTCTTTCTCTCTCTACGTATATTTACATATGATTACTGATTTCAGTACAAGGCAGTACACTGTCCCTGATCCACCCGGACTTTTTGACGCTCATGTGTGGCCCATGTACCTTAGACACAGAGATGCCATGGAGAACTGTGGTTTGCAAATTGGTACAGAATTTGTCGTCTGTAGTTTAACATTTAAAATGTGCATTTTTTTTAAACGATTAATGTTTTATTTTGTTCGTATTTTAACAGAATACTTGAATGGCTTGAAAACAAAAGATGAAATTTACAATCAGGTGCACGAAGACATCAACAACACGCTCCTCAATCGTTTATAGGTGAGAATAAAATCAAGTTGTTGTTGTTTTTTCCACCGTTAAACATTTGCTGGATTATAAATGAATTGTTTTTTTCCCCAGCAGGAGGCTGCGTGTCATCTGTACTATAGTGTAAATATGATTTTTGAAGTGACCTTTTTGTGTAAATATTGTGAGTGGAATGTGACAACTTATTGGTATTTTGTACATATATTTTTTTAAGGACCGTTCATATTTTAAATTAATTTTACTTTTGCTTTTTAAAGCACTCATTTCAGACAATATCTGTGTACAACACTTAATTATTTCCAATGTCTTTCTACATGAACCATTAAACAGTACTGTTTCGACTTTACTTGTGTTGAGCTCTCTCTCTCTTTCTTTTGATGTCTCAAAACGGTCTCTCAGGTCAAAACTGAACTCAAATTTTAGAGAAACAAAGAAATAAATAAATGGCCATTAAACTATTTGAGTTGTCTTGTGTTGCACCCTGTCTTTATTGGCGTTTGTGCTTATTTTCTAAAATGCTAAGGATTATTATAAACCATTCAAGGTTAATCACAAAATGCTTGCAAAGATAGGAGTGCGTGGGGTTGTATAACATGGCCAGTGTTTTATAATCATTGCTGATATCTTCTAAAAGAAAATGAAGTTCCTGATGAATAAGGACTTTTATATCTGAGTAAATCTTGTTTGTATTGTATTATATAGGAATATTTCATTCCTTTGTCCAATTCAGGTTCTAAAGCAAGTTAAGTTGATAAATTCAAATAAAGCATGTTTACTTCTGCTGCTGTTTATGGATCCCTTAAGGGCTTTGATTTGTTGGGGCAAATATTAGGATTGGAGAAAAATGTTTTTAGAAAGTGATTTTTTTTTTTTTTTTTCGCTTGCGCTAATTTTATTTCTCCTACCCTAATATTTGCCCCTATCCTTTGGCCCTTTCAGCTGAATGCATTTTTTATTTTTATGCAATTTTCAAAGGATGTAAAAAACCAAATACATCAACAGCAGAGTCAGTACTTCTAAAAAAATGGCAGCAGCTCAACTTGTTAAATATGCAAGAAGTAAAGGAAATTTGTAACTTCTCTTTGTAATGTCAAACCTCTAATTGGAAAACGATTATAGTAGTTACCTTTTTTTGGGTCAAATTGTAACTCATTGTAATTCAACTCCAATCCACTAGATGCTTAACACATCAAGCTTTGCTACTTTCACCATCCAACGAAGAAAGAAAATACAGGAAAAGCACTGGCACCTTTTCATTTCCAGTATCAGGTCTCGTCTGTACATCGCCATGGCTTATAATATTTTCATAAACTCTTTTTTGATGCTAATGCTGCTGTTTATTGCGTGTGAGTTTTATGCATCTGCTGAAAGAACCAAAACCCTCGACTTCGATGTCAAACCTGGAGGAGTTGTGCATAGCTTTTCAGCCAAACTTGTGAGTTAAACTTAGTATTTATTCAGTTTAATGCTTTTCTTTTACGACTGTATGTCCTGGTAGTTGATTTATAAATACACAGTCCCTTTCGAGTCGAAAGTGTTTCGGTAAATCGATATGGCGATAACCTTTGTTGTGAATGAATTTGCACAAGCTTAAATTGTTAATTGTTGGTTTACACTCTTCACGTCGATTTCAGTCCTTGTGATTATTTGTATTTGAGGCGGTTTTTCTGTTAAATTCAACCATTTTAGTCCAATTCAACCTCGTCACCTCAATGAATGACTAGCCACGTCGATTTTATCTGACATCAAATTACTTCATTTAAATACTATATTTACTTACATAGCAGTTTTCAGTAAAATGTGTCAACATTGAAGTTAAAAATATATAAATCAAAAATCACCATTATACGTTTGAGAAAGCCGCGAAAACATTGAACGAAATCCACCCGTCAGCTTCTCATTGGACTGTTGCCGTTAACGACCGATGACGACAGTTACGCCGCCTACCGGCAGATTTAAGCTTTACATTTTATGAATCTACGAATGTGTCTAATGTTGTTCAATCCTGTATCAGCGTTCGTCATTTCATGTGTTCATATTTCAGAAAAAAAGTTACAAAACATTAAACGTGTTTTGTAATATGGATTTACACCAAGCGGAACTTAACTGCAATTTTTAATCTTTACATTTGTACTGCCTTTATATTGTTTTTTTATGACTTGACATTTGTTTTCAATAACAGAATTATTTTAATTGTCTATGTAATTAGAATGTAATGCTAGTTTAATCAGTGATATTTGTATACTCAACAATAAAAGTTAAACAATAAATTGTACTATTATCTTGTTTTCTTTCGACAGACATTTTGATTCCAATAACACCAGATTTATAACACATGTCTATGTTTTATGTTTGTTTTGGGGGATTAAACTTTTATTTTTATTACTGTTTATGCAGATTATAACCAATATTTGTTTTTCTAGAAAAAATATAAATGCACCTTCACATATGCATCTCAAGGGGGAACCAATGAGGTAAGAGCACCAGCTGATCTAATGTTAGAACCTTTTGTTCATGGATATTATTCACAAGGAATTCACGTAACATTCTTCATATTTGTATGTTTTAATTAGAATATGATTTTGAGATTTATGACTAGACATGTTTATATAAAAACTCAAAATCTGTATTAATTGAGGCGATCCTTCAGCTGTTTGTAATTGTTCATGTCGAAGCCTTTTTTCCTCTTATAGCGATAAACAAGTTTTGCTTTAATGTTTATGTAATATTTGACAATTTACATTGTGTGTTTTACACAAAATACCACAACGTAACAGTTTTTTTGCAGTTTTTGCTCATGTTAAAACCACATGAAGTTTGACAGAAATAAAGTATTTCATCCTTTGTTAATTAGAATTGTAATGCATAAGAAAATAATTGTGCAATGCAGCACTGTCCAAATGAACTCAATTTAACTTTATTTTTATCTTTGAGCATTTGAGTCATTCAATTTAGTCAAAGATGCAATAAAATAAATATTTTATTCATATTTTATATTTTGCAACATGCATGGAAATTGTTATTCTGTGGTAAAAACTTTGTACATTAGTGAAAGCACATGTATGTTACTCCATCACGAAGGGGAAAATTTAGCAGTAGCCGCCTGCTGTTGTAAAAACAAATCAATTTCACCCCAATGCTCCATTTCGGACCTAAATGTGACTCTTTGTGTTCTTCACCCCCCTCCAGCAATGGCAAATGAGCGTCGGATTGAGTGACGACGAACAGATGTTTTCCTGTTCAGTGTGGAGGTAATTGAAGGAATATTTCAGCCTAAAATTAAAACTTCACTGGTTCTTCTTCAAGGTACACTTTATATTCATCGTCTGAATCAAAAAATAAAATTTTATAGCCTTTAATGATTAAATGTTTTTGCAAAGCTTAAGAATGACAGTGAAGGCATCATTAAATCAGTTCCTGTGTTCACACGGGTTCAGAGAAGCACTGCGTCACTTTTTGAGAGCAAAGACTCCAAAAATGGCTGCGTGAAGGAAGTGTTTTGCTTTGTTGGCTGACAAAAGTAAGATGGAGGATTAGTGCTACAAGAAAAATAGAAGATGAAATTAAAAGACCTCTGCTGGTTCATTGCACTCTGCAAATCCGAATAAAATACACCATTGTATTTCACTCTATAACTCGTATACACCACTGTATAACTTCGAATTTCACTAATTATATAAATTATTCGGTTTGCCTCTAAATATGACAAAAATGTGAGCTTATCCTGTTTTTTTTTTTTATCTTTTTCCAAAGAGTACTTTTTTTTTTACCTTAATTATGTTTTATTTTTCCCTAAAGTCCCTGCCCTCGCCCCAACTGTTTATTTGGGGGGTTTATTTTATTTTACTTTTTTTTTTTTTTTTACTTCAGTGTAATGTTGACACAAGTATTGTTAAAGTCAAACTTTATTTATATTCCAAAATCTTTATTTATACAGCATTTTAAGAAGCTGTACATTGCTTTCCAGTAAAAAAAGTATAAGAGCTCTAAAGAATAAGATAAGATACCGATACACCAAACACTGCATAAAAAACAACATGAAACGATCAAGCTTGAAAAGGTCTAATTGAATCCATCCTTAGAAGCAGATTCTGCATCTTCTGGTTGTTCTTTTGATGATAAGCAAGTGAATCCTTCATTGAGCGTGGAGCTGGAGATCATCAAAGTCAGGGAGTGGCTGAAAATCAAGGTCTTGCGTCATTTTGAAACAGAAAAGTGGAGCGTACGTCGAATAGCACGGAGGAAGCTGTCGAAATAATGAAATTGCTTTCCGATGTCTCCAATACTCCTGATGTTATCAGTGATGTTATAATCAATAATGGGGTTCTCAAAGAGACTGTTTTAGAGATGGAAGGAAGCTGATTTTTCTCTGTCATTCCCCCGCTGCAGGCCTCAAGGGAAATCCTACTTGTTTTTCACGCAGTTCAAAGCAGAGATTAAAGGAGCCAAGATGGAGTACGCCAGCGCATATGTGAGCATCACGTCTTGTTTTATATGAAAGAAAAGTTTACTTTAGAACCAGGAGGGCAGTGTTCCATTCCCTTCTTCATTCAGAATCAAGAAGTGTGATTTTTAAAGAGGCGGATCAAACCACAAATCAGAACGGGTGGGTATGGTATTGCTGGCCTGCACATGGTTTCCACTCAATTCTCTATTTAACTCAATTCTGTCATTAAAAATAAATATTCTCCTAAAAATGTACGAGATTTTTAAAGAGAAGGTTAAAAGATTTGTTCATGATCAGAACTCTTCCTAATCAATACTTGATTAAACAATCTCACAATCATTTTGCTTTATTATTTTGCCCAAAACTGGACAATGGGGGCGTGGTGTTCAGGTTTGTTTCTGGTGTATCCATCTGAAGCAAGCGCTCAGCTCTCGCCTCCTTTGCTTTTTCTCTCTCAGGATCTCTTTATTATTCAGGCGTGGACCTCCAGGCTTCTCCGCTAATGTCTCATGTCTCTCCTCCTCTCTTTATTCTCTTCCTCTCAGTCTCAGACAGGCGTGGGTGGACAGAGAGATGTAGCTTTGAAAGAAGAGGAGTACGAAGTGTCAGAGTCTGCAGGTGAGTCTTACACTCAAGCCTCCAGTAGAAGCTTTCATCCAAAGTCACTAGTAAAGGAGAGCAAAATTCTCAGTTCATTTCATATTCAAAACACAGGTTTACATGAGTGTTTGGACGGTGAAACTGAAATTCGTGGTCAGTAAAACATTAGTTAGATACCTTGTTTTGGTTTCATTAACCAAACCCAATTTTGTTTGGCAGGAATCATGGTAGAAGGTTGAAACAACTCGAATGAATAAATATGAAGTATTCCCTGTTAAAACAATCAGAACAGTTAACGATGAAATAAAAACCTTTTATAATTTGTATTAATCATTCTGCTTCAGTTCACTCTTTGTTCTGTGTTTTTAGTGATGCAGAGAGATGGAAAATTTCGTTCAGAACTTTCTAAGCTTACTGTGATTGGCAGAACACGCCACGACGAGCTCTAATTGGTCGAGTACTCCAAGACTGAATGATGGAATGCATCTCAATGGAACAGGATTGGCTACACAAACCACACCGCCTCTGATTGGCCAACTTTACAGACATGGGAAGTGACTGGACAAAAACTATGGAATCTGTTTGGCAAAACACTCAAAAATGGAATCTGACTGGCCAAACAAACCACAATGAAGTTTGATTGGCAAAACATATCATAATGGAACCTGATTGGGCAAAAGAAAATTCATCAAACACACCACAGTGCAATTTGATTGGCTAACCTCACAAACATGGAAAGTACTTGTCACAATAGAATCTCTTAGGCCAAGCACAACTTTTTTATGAGAAAAAGAAAATGAAATTGGCCAACTGATTGAAAAAAAAAACCCTGTTTGCCAATTGGGCTAATCTGAAAAACAGCCAATCGGAGGGTAGTCAAAGAATCGGAGGATGGTGGAATTTGTTTTGCCAAAGGGACTGGAAACAGAAACATCACAACAGACTCGATATTTGGATGAAGACCAACATATTCCGATTGGCTAAACAAACCTAAAATCTGATATAATGATCTCCGCTTCAACATCTGGAAAGAGAACTGTTCCATCATGCTGGGATTTTTATTGAGATATGTGGACACATTGGAACCATCAGGTACACCAATTAAAAGATGTAAGAAGCAGCAGTGTGTAGTCAGAGGCCAAAACCTGGATGGATTGTGTCGTGGAGTATTTGAATAAACTGTATTGTGGGTGAAGAGGGGATTAAAACATTATTGTGATGGGTTATTTAAAGGCTTTATTAAATCTGTTCAGATCTTTAGATTGTTAATCTTCTTTGAGTTTTTGGGTTTAAGGAAATCAGATTATAAATAGCACATTACTTACTTTTATAACTGTCCGTATCATGCTTGTAGACGATTTCTATTAAACACGAAGGAGCGTCTCCATCTTCTCCGAATGTTTCTGCGGTGAAGGGAAGGAAGGTGCGTTTAGTTGCCTGTGATCCCAATCGTGCTTGATCTAGATATTCTGGACTTTAAATAAAGATGTTATCTAAATAAATGACTTTTGTTCAATATTGCATATATTTGCACTCTGTATAGATAAAAAATAACAAGGAGAAGCATTAAAGCAAACACTTGGTTTTACTACAAGAAAAATCTAAAAGGTTAAAGGAACACACATTTTTATTTTAAACATCAAATATGCAAAAATGTACTTCAGAACTGACACATTTGCATTAAAGATAGCCATATGATAAGGTTTAAAAGCTGGCCTGTAAAAATAACATTGTTACTCGTCTTTTGCATTGAACATTAAAAAAAAACTAGTCACCAAACTTTGCCAATATATCAAAAGTGGTCTGACTCTGGTTGCTCTATCCTTTCAGACTGGTACCAGTAAAAGTATTCTGGGAAATCACTGAGAATGCTTGAGAATCTTCCATTGACCTAACATGGGGTCAAACTTTGTAAAACTAACTCAATCTGAGAAGCTCAAAGAACTTGAAATGTTGCCAGAATAAGCTTGCAACAATTCTGGGGCTACCAATGAAGCTAAAGTTAGCTTATTGCACTTCTATGTAGGTAAACATCTTAATTATATCACTAGTGGCATACTGTGAAAAGTAGGCATAAATAGATGAAATATAATTACCGGTATTTCACATGCGTGGAGATTGGTGGAGTTTAATTTGTCCCTTTCCAAATGTCATCCAAAGCTGGAAAAAGCTTTAGTTTGCCTTTGACCTACAGGATTTCTGAGCAGCGCTGCGCAGTCATCCGTGCCATGTGCTCTCTAGATTTATTGGTACATGCTGTTTCTGTGCTGACCTGAAGAGAAAAGGCATTTTGTGGTTCACCAAGGTTTCCAGACAATAAACTGCAGCTGATTCTGTCTGTCTTTCCTGTATTGAAACCACATTTCCCATAATTCCAAACTGACATTGCTACCATACTACACTGACTTTAAATAACCCAAGGCCACTTTGTTAAGAATTATTTTCAAATGAAAGTGATTATACATGTAATGGGTGTAAGGGGAATTTGATCTGAGGTGATTGTGGATAATGTAGTGAAAAACAGGAAATTTAATACAAATATTTGCACTTCAATATCCACAATGCCCTGCATTTGTTAAAATGTAATGCTGTATAGTGCACAAATATAAAATCCAGAATTTCCAATAATTTGTTATTTAGGTATTACTCACACTGTACCCTTTTAACTTTGAAGTCTCATGTTTCATGCACTACATTTCCTACATACACAGTCCTTAAAAATATAATGCTCCCACATTTCCACACCAATCCATTAGTTTTTCTGTTGCATCCTTTTGAAAATGTTGCACTTCAAAACGTGTGTTAAATACAAATCCCATCAGTACCACACTTACCAGAATCCCCCAGGACCGAAAAATTCTTTCCTACAATCTTCTCAAACTATCGTTGAGAGCAGTCTTCGTCTGAAAGGATATGGTGGCGTCTTCTTAGTTTTTGCTTTCACTTTTCCTCGTCCTGTTATTACTGCGTAGTGGTAAGGAGGGGGCTTTTTTGATACACCACCGAATCCCTGAGTTGATTTCAGTGCCTGATGGACCACAGGGTTTCCCATGGGATATTCTGGTGGGAACCCGGAAGGAGGGTGGCTTTTTAACTCTGAGGATTGGAGGTTTTGGGACAATAATGGCATCACATTGAAGTCTATTATTCTTGAATGGGATCTTCTCAAAGTGTCTTCTAATTCATCTTTGTCCAATCCAATATCTGCTGTAAGCAAGTCTATCTCCTGGACGACCTGCATTTCAAGAGAAATAAGAACAGTTTTATGATTAGTGGATAATATATTGCAGTTGTGGCTCAGTGTGTCGAACAGTGTGCACCGGGGTAAAACCCTTCAGATTTGAACACTGTTTATCGACTATAAACAGATCACAAACATCAATGTGAAGGCTTTGGATAAAGCTTGATGTTTTTCCTTGCTCAATGTGAGAAACATCTGCGACCATCCTCGAGTGATCAGTAAATCCTTACCTGCTTCATTTCCAGATGTATCTCTTTTAACCCATGCAGAACTTCCTCAAGATTCATAACCACTCTTTGAATCTGGTCCCGAATCTCTTTTTGGGAGCTAAAACCTCCACTTCCATCTCCACCAGAATCCCTTCTTTGAGTCTCAAGGTGGTTAGTGTCTGGTTTAGAGACATCTTTGATTGTCTGCATAGTTTCATGCACCAGTCCTCCTCTGTCCAAGTCATCTTTGGAAGTTTCCTTTGCATTAAAACAGCAAGGTTGTCCCGAGTCTTCGTCAAAGGTGGAATTGTGAGAGTCATTTGCATCCATTAAACCCAATGCATGCTTTTCCAAGGGCATAGAGGCTGATTGTTTGATTTTTGCACTGAGAACAGGCTTTCCACAGTTTGCGTGACCTTTGAACCGAGTCGACACATCCTGAAAACATTTTGGCAAGACGAGGTGAGGCTCTGGTGGGTCCCGTCTGGCCACAAAGCTGCATTTTCTCCAGCCACCGTTCATAGGGGTGCTGTTATGTGTAAGAGCTTGTTTCCATTGCACTTGGGTTAAATCTGCCTGAAAAGACAAGGGGAGTGTTCATTGAAGATGCCAGTCTTACTTTGATAAGGTGCTTTTCCACCATTATATTGAGTTGGTTATATCAGGAGTAAAATCCTGATGTCTCAAGCATTACATTAGTTTTTGTGACCTAGCTTTACCATTTCAGTAATAATATATAAACACAATAAAGTAGTTTCCACTGACCTTTATCTTTACGTTACTCTCCTGATTCTCCAGCTGTTGTTTGCCAGCACATCCATTCAAAGGGGATTTTGATCCACATTTGTCTATGACATGATCCCTAGTCCCAAAATAGACACGGATTTCCTCCTGAGGTCTTTGTAATCCATTTTGAGGTTGGAATTGAGTTGGAGTTGATGCTTGAGAGCATTGTTCCTGGTCCACTTTTGTCTCTGAGAACAATCTGCGACTTAGGAAGGAAAGTCTTGGTAGGATGCATCCCTTTTTTAATTGTCCAGGCCTGGTCATGTTTTCTTATTTGTCCTTTCAAACTGTTACATTTTGCTGCTCCATGTAAAATAAATACAGTTATGTAGCAATAACTTAATTACACACATTTCCAGTTTGTTGAATATATTTAATCACTTCAGATGTCACTTTGTAAAAATAAAGGACTTAAAATATAATGTAATGATTCAATTTAGTCATAGTTTACTATCACATTATATTTGATAAGGTAAATTTCAAAGCGTTCATAGTGTAACCGATTGGTAGAACAGATTGTTGTTTTGAGTCGATTGGGATTTATTTTAAACCTTTTTTTAAATGTTTAGACATTAAATAATTTCTAGAAGTATTTTTATTAATACTTAAGGTATTATCTAGAGGTATATTTATTTATTTTTAACTGCTGTTTGTTTTAGAATAAATATCGATCAAATATAAACTAAAAGCTTAAATGTTTTTTAGCTTGTTTGTTTTACGTGATAACCACTATTCCATAAGTGCAGAATAAGGCTTGAGAAACACGTAAAAAAATAAATGTAATTGACAAAAAGTAAAAAAAAAATTTACCTCAGATTTCCAACCGTCAAAATTCCCGCCATTTGTTCTTCGTCACCAAGGCACTTTTTTCAAATTAAACGGGTTTTCTGAATCAACGCCTAAATAACTTAGTTCCTAATCGACTTAGTTATTTCCTCATCATATCAAAATATTGTTGCTGAAATTTCAGCATGAGTTAATAAAAACCTAAAATCCACCAAACACAGGCAGGGTTCCTTCAAACTGACGCTTTGAATTTTCTTCATCGCCATCGTCTTCTGTTTATTTCACTAAAATCCCAATATTCATGCTGATTAACCCCATCCGGGTCCGCTGTCTCCTATCATGCAGTGTATCTCCTTTTCTATCTCTGTCCCTCGATCTCCATACTTTCAGAAACTCGTGTTTTTCAATCGCTAAAAGGCTTTTAAAGCGTCGATGATCGTGAAGATCGAATCCGTTAACGACCCCAGCCTCGAGGCGCGTCTAATAACTCGATTCTTCCTCAGTAATCCACAATTATTCCGCTGATTTCCTCACACGGTCTGTGCTCTTACCTCCCTCTCCCTCTCTGGAGCTTTATGGGGCAGAAAACGCAGAGCTCGGGGATGGGACCTTTAAAATAATAACCCGACACTCTGTGGCTTATGTTTATTTCTGGTCTTTGGCTGCTGGACCTCTCAAACATAATCAAGATTTAAGAGATTTCCCTAATATAAACAAACAGGAAAGCATTATGATGGATTTAGGTTAGCTTTATGCTTGAAGTTAACAAAAGCTTGTGTATTACTAACATACGCTGCCTTTAACTCGTATGTAATAACTTTTCACATAGTTTAAGAGAGTTACTTTTTAATATGTAAAAATTAAAGCAGTTAAAATCATTAAATAACCCTGTTTTCGGTCTTTTGTTTCAGTTCTTGTCTCATTTCCACATTATCTGGCTCAGCGCTGTCTGAGAACATGATCCAGACAGATCCCACGGTCCGCTCCTCGCCTGACCTTCGAGGCATCATATCATATTGTAGGCTTTACCATGTGTAACATTATGGTTCAGGTTATGGTAAAGACTGTTAATAGCCATGTTTGACTGGAGGGCTTGGAATTAGACCAGAGATGGTCTACCCACTGAACATTTAACTGTGATGAACAGGATTGGGCTTAGAGTTAGGGAGGGGGAGGGGTTTAACCCATCTGTAATATGCAGAAAGGGTCATCTCAAACCTGAATCATAATTTGACACCATATAGCTTATGAATTGTATGCAAGGGGACATCGTGCAGGCTGTGCGGATTCTGTAAAGCTAGATATTTTCGGAGCACCTAGAGATTGTTGTGCACAAAAATCCCAGCAGATCAGCAGTTTCTGAAACACTAAGCCCAGCCGTTTTGGCAGCAACAAGCATGCCGCATGGCAAAAATGACCTTTCTTCCCTTTTCTGATGCTCAGTTTGAACTGCAGCAAACCATCTTCACTATGTCTACATGCCTTGGGTTGCTGCCGTGTGATTGGCTGATTAAAAATTCTCAACAAGAAGTTGCACGACGAAACATACAACATCTAAATTACAGTGTTTTTAAAACAAGGCAAATATGTGACTGTGTGATTAAAACAGGAGAATTAAATCCAGAGAAAAACTGATCTGAATCAAAGCAGCTGTTTCCAGCTTTGAAAAGTGACTAAGCTGAAGTAGCAGCCAAAAATAGCCGAAAATGCAGCAGCTCATGTGAAATTCACTTTAGCTGTTACCTGTCAACTCTAGAACACACTAATGGCCTGCAGATGCTCTTCAACAGCTACAGCGTTTCATTTAACTCTTCATTTAACTCACCGTCACACGTAAACATCACCTTTTGAACCAGACTTTTGCCTCTCCTCCTGAATATATTAGTAAAAATGTGCAGTAATTTAAACATAAATGTTAAGTATGTTTAAAGCTGCTGTGGTTTCATTGGTGAAGATCCAGTGGAAGTAGCTTCCAGAGCTAATTGATCACAAGTCACTGGATAAATCTAATGTGAAAATGTGCACATCTGTTAAAATTCTATTATCCACCGCTAACACACAAATCTCTTATTTAAGCACCATTTATATAATCCTTGAGAAATGTGCCAAAACAAAATTCAACAAGACTCAGTCTTGTTGAATTAGCAACAGTTGTAAAGGGGGCGGGGCTTAGTGATTGTTTTATTGAAACATTTTATTTCCCACATGTTACACATCATTGAAAAAGCCAGAGAGGCTGGAGTTTAAATCTTGTGATTGTTTTGTGGAAAACATGATAGTTTGAAAGAAAACATCCATTTTCTTTACAGGAGAATGTTACAAGGATGGTTAAGCACTGAAACTCAATTAATTTGTAAGAAAAAAAAAAAAGATTAATAAATATATTTTAAATATAGCATTCATAGTTTATACACAACACTAAGTTAAGTTAAATTTGGTTTAAAATTAATGCAAACGTTTATAACTTGAGTTTCTTGACTGAAATTCTTCCAAAAGGATTTCAGCTCTTTCTTTAAAACAAGATCAACCCAAGTTTAAACCAATTATTCTCAGTTTAATACAGGGGTCAATGGAAATCTCCTTTCTGACAGCAGCCAGTGGTCAGTTCCTGAGTTATTCTGCTGCTGCCGCTGGGTTCTGGAGTCACGACTCATCAAACATCACGGTTTTCTCATCAGCACAAAATGTTTACAGCTGGAAGATACCGTCACTTCAGGGTCAAATGCTTACAGACTTATTTACGTGTGGACAAAATAAAAATGCAACAAAACATGACCCTAGTTGGTCATTTTTAACAGCAAATGTTTGATTTTGAGGAGTCAAACTTACAGCATCTCATTTTATTAACATTTATGAGAACCCGCCGCTTTACCAGCCTGATTGTTAATAAAAGCCAACTGTGATCTTGACCACTGACTTTTAGACCGACTTTGAATTCTGTAACCAAGGATACCATGCAGATTTGTTTTAATTGCGTGTGAAGGGACCTAGTGGAGAATCGGTCAATGAATAGCATCACGAGCGATTATTTAATAAGGAATCCCACCTTGCACGAATGAAAAACCAGGGCAAACAAGGTGAACGGCCCAATTTGTCATTGCTGGGTGCCCAACCTTGAGACGCGTATGGAATATCAAGCGGATATGCTTCAGAATGTTATTAAATAAATAACTGCTTTAGATTCAGGTTTGCTTTAAAACCAACACGGCAGGGATTAAATCCCAGAGGACGTTCCGGATGAGAAAAAAAAGCAAAGAAAACTTGCCATGTTTCTTGCAGATTGGGACTTGAGATGGAAAGCCTTTGCAAAACAGCCCTGAGGAGAATAACGAATCAAACCAGTGTCTGGTTTCTACTGGTTTAGGGTTTTTATATTATCATATATCATCTACACAGAGGAGAAATGTATATGCTCACATTTACTCCGCTCAGAATGAGAACAACAGTTTGGTCTTGGTTTCTGCATTTCCACAAACACAGGCACGGCATTCCAGAGAGATTAGCATATTTAAATCCAGCGAACATTTTAATACTTCTTAAAAATATTTGATCCTTTTATTACAGAAAACACAACACATTCCCCTCAGAAACAACATTTATATAAACTCAAACAAACAGGTGTGTATTTACATAATTCCTAGAACACGGATCATAAAATGCTTGTGATTTAACTCTAAAAGGGCTTTTCCGTTGACAATAGCAAGAAAAAAAGTTAGACTGAAATCTCAACTTTAAGTGTTCTGGTTGAAATTAAAATATTCATAATTAAAACTATAGATATCAAAAAATGAACTTTTTATGAAATAAGCACCAGACCTTGGATGATAAAAAAAAATAAACAATTGTTAAACTTAAGTGCAAACAGGAACAAAAATAGTTCTGTAACTCAAAGTGCATTTTAAAGCACTCTTTGGTGGATGTTTTATTGTGGTTTTAGACCGTTCGCTAAAAGAGCTTGACAGGTACACGCAAACCTATATGTAGTCTGTACGTCTACAAGCAAGTTCCAACATTAGATGTGACAGTTAAGCACTTAAGTGGAAATTGAATCCAAGATTTAATTCACAATTTGATTCACCAAAACCTTCATAAAACAGCAAAAACTCCAAATAATGGTCACGTACGAATATTTGCTTGTCTAGTTTTTACTAATGTCTTTCAATCAGATTAAACAAAAATGTCAAGTAATCTAGTTTGAAAGCACTTAAATTGTGTATGTTTTACACTTGAAAGCACTTAACCTCCAGATGTAAGATTTAAGGAATCTGTTAAATAGATGAAACTTTTTTGGGACTCTTTAAAAAAAAACATTAACATTGTTTTAATTGATACTTACACGTACAAAACCAAACAAAGATGATTTTGAAAGCGTTTAACTAGTTTAGATTTAAGTAGATTACCGGTACTTCATTTTAATCTGGTCAATAACAACTGGAGACAAAAAGGCAAAATTTGTTTCTTCATGAACAGCTTTCTTCAATCTTAGAAGTGACGTAAACATAAATAACCTTCATAAAAAAAGAGCTTAAAATAAAAATGGATTTAAAAGAGCTTAAGTTTTTTTTTTTTAGAAAATTTTTAAACAGAAACAACTGGAGCCTGATGGATAGCTGTAAAATTATTCACCTTTGGGGGGGCATTTCCTTAAAAGAATTACATTTGTACTTTGTAATCATTTGTAGTTTAAGATCAGTAAAAACTCTTAAAGTAGAAAATCTTAATTTCGAAAACGTTTGTTTCATATTTGGCTTTTCTTTGTTAATTTGGGCATGTTTTGTAGTAAATATCCGGGTCATAAATATATGCGCAACTGAAAATCAAGTGAACGATTGAAAGAGCTTTGGCTTAACTATATATAAAATATCTATTTGGTCTCAAAACTATTGTTTTGGGTTATATTTTGAAACGAGTTTGTTTTACTCGTATAAATAAAAAGAATGGGGACATTTATAAATACAAAATCCTTCATTAAAAACAGCAAAAGAATGGTGAGGTTGAAACAAATACGATTAATAATTGTTTACATTAAAGGCTCGGTCATTCATTCACACCTTCATTAAAAGAGTAAAAATTAACTGACGCTAAAACCCCCTCAAAAATTTCTGTGCAAAAACAAAAAGATGGCCGACTCCGAACAGTAGAGGGACCCAATGAAAATAATATCAAATCTAGTGTTAAATCCACACCGCTGGTGTCAATGACCGGTAGAAACACTACATCAGTGTTGAAAGCAACACTATGTAAGTTGAGCTAGGTGTTCATAGGTCTGCGCCATTGACTCCAGTAGTGTTGATTTAACACTGTGCGGTGTAGCCTTTGCTTCTTAAAGAGAAACTGCATCATACTTTACGCGATAAAACACATAAAAAGCTTCTGTATACGACCAAAGCTTGACTAATATCCGCTGAATATCAAGTGCTTGTGTTCTTCTGTTTCTAGGAAGTGAGCAGCCCAAGCTTTGGGTTCATTTCCTAAAATCAACAGAGGGAATGTGTTGCAGTGAGTGTTTGCAGTCCGTGTGCTTCTCCTTTCGGAATCTAAACAGGTTTGTTTCATCTCTTGCCAATAGAGCAAAAACCACAAGCACCCAACCGTCATCTTGACTCAAAAGCCAAACACTTCCATTCAGCCGCAGAACACAACCGAGGATATCTGTGACACTTCACCCCTTCTTTGACAAAAAAGCAAGTGAATCGTTCACTGAATCAGTTCGTGTGATGCTGATGAATCAATCTTGAGCCAGGTTTTACCTTGAACTGATTCAATGATCTCCTCATAGAGGCTGCAACTATCGTCAATAAACAGGTGAAAATCTCTCTTTTAATGTTAATAAAGGGATGAAACTGATTGATGAACTGGTGGATGAGCAGCTCAAAATACACAAGGTGTACTTTCAGTTCCACCATTGAGAGAATGTTTAGCAAAAAACAAAAGCTGATATTGACGAAAGAAGATTCGATAGTTATAGTTCTCTTCTTTTACGGTCAACTTCCAGCCCATTGTTTTCCCCGGTACAGACATTAGTGGCTAAAGCTTGATAAAATATTCCGTTTTGTGTTAAAAAAACAAACAAACACCAAAAGTAATTTGTGGGCGGAGCTCCATTTAAACATCATCAAAGGTTGCCGTCGTCTAACATTTTGTTTACTCCGTCGCAGATCTTCTGCAAATGGCTGCGGTACACTTCCGAAGGTCCGTAAAGTGTGGCTAAAAATTCACAATCAGAGAAATGATTGAACACGTGGTTGATCCGGCCGTGAGATTTCGCCGTTAGATGGCGATTGATTGCTTGGTGCAAAAGTTCGCGACAATCGTTAAGAAGATTACTTAGCACCCGCCGGTCAAACGTAAAGTCGATCTGGTAGAAGCTAACAGCAGTCATCGCTAGCGTGTGCACTTTTTTACGAAAGCGCTCGACCAGGACAAGCTCCTCGTTGTTGAACTGGTTGTTGCGGTAAAGGACGCCCAGCTTTACCACCATTTTGATGAGGTTTTTGATGATTTTCTGAGCTTCTTTGCGGTTGCGCGTGTACTCTTTGGTCACACGGTAGAGCTCGTCCAAAACTTCGCTGCTGGTGTCGTCGATGAAGAGGTTCGCCACAGACTTTGTCGCCATCTTGCTCATGAGCTTCTTCTGGGCCTGCAGGGCCAGGTTTTTAGTGCTGAACGAGTCCATGATTTCTACAAACGAGACACAAAGTCAGAAAGTTTCAAATAAACTACATATTTTTGGTTCCAGCTAGCTGAGACCAGTAACCCCCTTGCAATCCGATTCCAACATCATCACCGTAGTCACAACCATAGCTGTCCAAAGTTTTTATAGAGCAAGGGATGGCTGGCCTACAAGACCTTCACTGAGCAGTAGGCGAAGTGGAGAACATGAACTCAACACCATCCTCACCGTCAAGCATGGAGGGGGTCTGCCGGTGCACATTGGGCGAGAGGCAGGGGTAGACCCTGGACACGCAGTCAAATACTTATTTCTTTGCGAATTAATTGTAATTGTGGAATTTGGCGCAAGTTAAGCATTGTGTAAAAAGTGTACTTCATTTCCATACTTTGCACATCTGTCAGTTTTACTAAAAAAGGCAACATTTGCATATTGAAAAAAAATCTTTTTTGTTTTTTATTTTAACTTTAAAGAACTATCAAAGGTTCATTTTTCAGGAGATAAACAGCAGTGTTTTACCATTTTAGAAACTGTTCCGTCGTCCTCTGGATCTGGTAAGCACTGTTATCATTAGCTTAGCATAGATCATTGAATCCAGTGAGACCATTAGCATTTCAATTCAAACTGATCAGTTTCCATATTTCCACCAAAACTTTTTTACAGTTACATCCTGTTGACCTAAATGAAAATTAAATGTTTTCTAGGCTGATATTGTGAGGGCGACCTTTTATAGATTAAACAATCATACATTTTCAGAACATGCTAATTTTACATATGCAAATTTATCAGTTTTACAAAAAAACAATAATAATTTTTGATTCAGCCCTGAAATAAACACACATGGCTTCCCATAAAAGCACCACATGTGAGCAGTTCCTGCACGTCTGCATTCATAGACTCTGAATGCAACCCAAAAAAGCATCTGTGCATTTCCGTTCTCACATGGTGAATGCCTCGCTTTAACAAACAATGGACTTCCTGCGTCTGGCTCGGGCCTGACAGGACAATTTCCCTTCTGGAAATGACCGTTCCCCCGGGACAGCGTTGCTTCAAATCTGGGCCAGTGCGGCGAATTGTTGCTAATTAAACCTCAGAGTCGCCTGGATGTGATGCAGAGCGGGGGGGAATGAGTGTTTTTTTTCCAGATGTGGCATTTGTGTTCATTTTGACATCTTTATAACATGCTACAGATCTGTTTGATGATCAAATAAGGAACTACCATTTAACAAAAATTATTTTGTTTTATTAGCATTACAATCACAGTGAACTGAATTCTTATTTTTTAATTGCATTTAATAAAACACAACACAGAAGGCTTTGAGAAGTCGGAATGTACATGAACAGCGTTTACAGAAGGTTTTCAGACAACTCCTTTCAGTTTTCTCTGTTATATTGCAGCCATTTGCTAAAACCATTTTTCCTCATTAATGCACACACAGCATCCAAAACATAGTCCTCAGATCCTCATGTGCCTACAGCTGAAAAACACCCCCATGGCATTATGCTGCCACCACCACGTTGCACTGTTGGAACAGTATCCTAACCATTGTGAGCTATAAGGTCTTATATAGACAGGTGTATGGCTTCCCTAATCAAGTCCAATCAGCATTATCATACACAGCTGGACTCAAATGAAGGAGTACAACTATATCAAAGAGGATCAGGGTCTGACTACTTAAGACCAAGTTTTCAGTTTTTCTTTTTTAAAAAATCTGCAAAACAAAGGGATAAACTCTGCACTTTCTATTGGGATGAGGTGCTGTGTGTGCATTACTGAGGAAAAATGGATGCAATATAAAAGAGAAAATGTAAACGGGTCTGAATACTTTCGTTACCCACTGTAAACATTTTTTTTGTTGCAACTAATCACATTACATATTCAATTTATTTATAACTGTTAAATGGCTTCATTGTGCTTGCTTGTGTGTTTTTGCTAACTTCCTGCAACACCATTCAAAAATATGCAGTGTGCAAGATTTGTGATACATTTTCTGAAAAAAAAACCCCAAAAAAAAAAAACCAGAAAACTCAACCACGTCTAATGTTCAACACATGGCTGGTTTGGCAGCAGATCCAGATACTTATTCATCAGAATAAAATACCAATCAACAAGCCAAGCAGCGTCTGGCAGGAACTGGCTTTACAAGCATATCATTAGCAACAGCTTCTACAGAGTCTCTCAATCCCGCAAAACCCCTCGTGTCATGAACAAGATGATTGTGAACCTAACCACTCCAGACCAAAGCAGCACAGTGATGGATTCTCCAATGAACAAAGAGGCTGAAACTGTAGAACGAGGTTTCAATGACATGAATCCAACACTCCTTCTCTATGCCGCGGGTGTAGGCTTGCACCCTCCATGAATGGGTTTGGGGAGAGATTTGGGAGAAACATTGGAGTCGCTGAGCCGTGCCAGACTCTGCTGAACTGATTGACACCAGTGGAAGTGTGTATGAGTGATTTCAACTGGAGATTTGTTTGGTTGACAATTTGGTTTCGTTTGGTTATTCAACACTAAAATTGCACCAAAATAATTCATTTCCAGTGTTCTTTGAAACAAATCTACAACAGCAGTGTCAAGAGCAAAAATTGGGCCAATTTTCTCCAAAATTCTCAAAAGTCTGTAATGATAAGTGACAAATATTTGCACCAATTTTTGTTCCAATCCAATCTGCCTTTATGATTAAACAGCCCTTTTTGGTGAGCTCTGGTTTTGTAGTAATTGACATGTGCTGCGGTTGTGAAGGGTGACCCAGGTTTGAGCCCTGACCTTGTGTCTTTCCCAGCCTTCTCCCTCTCTCTCTCTCCCCAATTATTTTACCATCTTAAAACAGTCAATTTGGTTCATAATAAAGGCGAAAGATGGCAAATCTTTCAAAAGGACCTGATTAACTTTTACCTCCCTTAGTAACTGTACTTGAATGTCTAGGATTTTTAAACATTATTGATGTCCACAGAGGTTTGGATTTAAAAAGAGAGAGAAAACAAGATGCAATTCACAAAAGTATCTTCTGAATAAACTTCTTCTGAAAACCAGAAACGTTAATAAAGATCAACACTTATGTGTTTGTTTTATGACAAGGCTCTTGATTAAACCTCAAAAAAAGAAAAGTATTTGCAAGCCTTTATGAGAACAATCCCTCCATGTACACAATACTGGTTAATATCATACAGCCCTGAATTTGTTTAAGTTTCTTTGCTTATTAAATGCAAGGGTTGATGTTGACCTAGAAAAATATGGTAGCTTTTGGCTTCCATAAAAAGCACACAATGGAAGTTAATGGATACTCCACCATTGTTTAAAAATACAAACATATTTGGAACAACTCCAGAGAAGCGTGCAAAGCATTGAGTTTAAACTCCAAGTTCATACAAGACTTACCAGAAGGAACTCACATGGTTAATGTTGCCAGGGTTACAACCAAAACTTCCTTCAAAGTGAACTTTGCAGTTAAGTAAATAAGGTCAAATCCAACGAATTCTGTCAATGAGTAACTGCTCTTTTAAAGTTTCTATAGTTTTAATACCCTTCAAATCTCAAACATTAATTGAACAGCACCAAATGCACGAAAATAAATGCAAAATGTAGGGTTAAAATGGGCACTAAGCAATATGTGCTTGGTTTTCATCCTGTTATTTAACATATATGCAAAGGTTAGAAATGGTAGACCAATAGAATTATACATGGTGATTTTACTGAGAATTACAACATTGTAAAATTAATCATATTTACAATAGTCGACCAATACATGATTCTCTGCGCACGTGCCAATTTTTACAAAGTTACAGTTGTTTCAGAGTCCATCTTCATTCATTGGTCTTTCCACCAAATAAAACAAAAATATTTGTTTACGGTATTTTAGCATTTTCTGATATTTTGTAATTGGACAATACGGGCTAAATTAAATGAATTATTAAATGATTCAAGTTTGTATATAATTTGACCTTGTGTTTTGTGATGAATCTATTTAACCAATTGAAACATTGCTTTTGTTAAATAAATTGGTTGATTAGTTATGGCAGAGAATATGTTTAGTCATACTAAAGTACCATTTCGGTTAACACCATGGTTTAAATAAAAGTTGTGATAACATAATTGTTTTTAAGTTGATTTAGTGACAAAATCAAATTTTAATAACATGTTAAAAACATTAACAGTAAACATTTGAACGCATCAATTGATATCAAAAGCTTCTTATTGTAAGAGATTAACAATACGTTTTCATCCTTTTTGTTAAAAACTAGTTGACAGTTTTTGAATGTGAAAAGGCATTTTTATTTATATAGCATATTTCAAAAACAGAGGTAATTTAAATCCAGAAAAGGAATTCAGCAACACAACAGTATGTGCAAAACATCTTCCAGTGTTGCACAACAGACTGAAAGACTGTTACTGAAGCCAGTAAAAATCCCACTCACCTCTCTCTCTTACTTCAACCGGATACTGGGCGTCTAAAGTGTATTTCGCTCTTCAAAGCTACATCTAAACACCCTGAGAACGTACAAACATCATAAAGCGACCTAAAAAGACTTCAAACGGTCTAATAAGGCCAGCAAACGCGTCCAACAGGTAAGCGTCGCGCTGAATAATTGAAGCGTTTTCTTTTCGCGTTTGGTTACCAGAGTTTGTAACCTGACTCCACCTTTGCGCAAAGTTTCAAACTCGAGGGTCCTGAGCGCTTGATGATTGACGTTTTACCTGACCAATCACGACAGAGATTGGGTTCCAAGGCGACCAATGGGAAGGTAAACAACCTAACGCGAATGTTTTAGCGTCATTATTCTGTGAAAAAAAATCTAAGGCTGTAAAATTCCCAGTGGAAATTCTCTGTTGGACAATGAAGGGGAAACTTTGGCAACACGTCAATTGTCTTCTGTAAACAAGATGGCCGACGTCCTTAAAGATGTTGAAATGAATAGTTCACCCAAAACTGAACATACTTAAGATTCCAATTTGGTTCACATACAAATAGTGTCATTTTGAAGACAAACCTTTGGGTATATTTGAAAAACTAAGTTATGACTGCAGAAATGTATTTTATATTTTACAGTAAAACAGTACAGTGTAACTGTTGCGCAAAATTTAAAGCAAGTAAAGTTACAGTTATACTGCTGTTTTGTGTACAGTGGTGAATTTTTTTTTTATTATTTACTCTGCCATTTATGCTATTTCTCCAGCAAATTAATTGCTATTATCCGTAACATGTCTTAAATATAATAAACATCTTGGAGACTTTCATTCATTCATTTTCAATCCTGTTTATTCCCTGTTGGGGTCACAGGGGTCTTTTAACGTGGTTCCTCTAACTTCTGGTGCCTATCTCCAGTGCACATTGGGTGAGAGGAGGGGGTACACCCTGGACAGGTCACCAGTCCATCGCAGGGCTACATTCACTCACACATTCACACCTAAGGGGATTAGCCTAAATGCATGTTTTTGAGATTGTGGGGGAAACCAGAGTACCCAGAGGAAACCCATGCAAGCACTGGGAGAACATGCAAACTCCCTCCAGGAAGATTCTATCCTTTTTATAAATGGGACACTCAGAAACATCCGGTGCCTGTAAATAAACACTAGAAAGCCTTAATCTACAAAACATCCTCTTGTTTTTAAAGATTAATAACACAAACAGCCTGCACACCTGCAGGGACTTATGGAAATCCTCTGCTGCTAAAACAACATCAACTATGAACCTCTCCTGAATCCTTCCTTTATTATAAATGAAACGTTTTTTTGTTCTTTCTGAGAACAAAGTAATTATGCAATAATAATAATAATAATAATAATAATAATAATAATAATAATAATAATAATAATAAACAATAAAGGTAAAAATTACAAATTAAAAAACCTAGACAATAGAACAGATTTACAGTATCTAAAAATATTAAAATATCCACATTTATTGAATCATTTCAAATAAACTCACATTTTTGAACGTCATTCTCCTCATCGAATGATTTCTGTGGTAGAAATAAAGCAAGGGGTGGTTATTGTTTTTTTTACACAGCTCAATGACGCCACCTAGTTCATTCAATGTGAACTGCAGCTTTCTAACTAGCTTTCTAATGGACTTAATCTCAATATCTTCAAACACTTCTTCATGTTATGATCATTCATTCATCATTCCTTCATCTTACCCGCGTGGTCCCTTTTGTTGTCACAGGGGCCTGCTGGTGCACACTTCAGGTGAAAGGGGAGGGTAAACTCTATTGATATTATGATCAATTTACTTGATCTTACTTTCAGTTTACAATGTTTAATTTGTCGTATTATCCAAAACATTCAATAATAAAATGTAAAACCAGTTTAAGACACAAGAGGATGTACGATTTACAGTGTACCAACATTAAACTCTGTGAAAATGTTTAAATCGATGCCTCGTTGAAATAAATGGTTTCTCAAATAAAACCAAACAAAAAGCAAATCAATTAAAACTAATCTACATGCTTCATTACTCATAGGCCAAGTTTCATAAAATCTTGCCAATATATCACAAGTATAAAATCTCTCAAGGTGAAACATTTACATTTCATTTCTGCATTTCTATGCACATATAGCACAGTACAGGTTAACCATAAGAAGTACACACCGAAAAGGTTTCATTTGATAAAGAATTAATTACGTGCTTTAGAATCTTTAATGTTTATAAGTGCTCTCTGAAAAATTGCTTTCCAGAATGTTTGGACGACAAAGTTCTAGTGAGGGACTTCCTGGGACTATGAGATGAATCACCAGACACTGTTCAGGCTTCTGGAGAAGATGCAAGAGTTTGTGAAGGTATAGGATGGCGCTGATCCTGTACACAAGCTTCAGTGTTTTGAACGTGACACAGGCGGCAATATGGAAAAAATGAAAAGCAATGAAGAGAGGAGTGACTGTTATGTTCCACGAAGATCAGTCAATATCAGTCAGAAGGGGTCTGACTGCACAGGAAGGAAGTCCAGCAAGAAGAGCCTTGAAGTAATTTAGTCTAGATATCATCAGTGCTTGAACTAGAAGCTGAGTTGAATGCTCTGATGGGAGGTGTCTGGTCTTTCTGATGTTAATCTAAGCAAATCTGCACGATTTGAAATGTTAAATTTGAGTGTCGTCAGCTTAGCAAGAGTAAGAGAAGCCGTGTCTATTGATGGACAGAGAACGGAGGGTTCAGTGGACTAAGAACTGGACCCTGTGGAAGCTGCATCTTGTCACCTCCTGCTTTAGCTGACTCTAAAGGATCTGGTAGTGCGATAGGGGTGCCATTGGCTCATTTTGGAAAATGATGCTGCAACCACCATGCTTTACTGTTGGGACTTTATTGGATAGTTGAGGAACAATGTCTGGTTTTCTCAACACATAAATTAAATTAAGCCAGAATTTTTTTATCTTGGTCCCGTCAGAGAAGAGAATCTCATTTCTCATCACCCTGGAGTCTATGCAGGCTTTTATGGCTCTTACAGTGAGGAGCCATAAAGCCCCGTCTGGTGGAGGGCTGCAGGGATGATTGACATTCAATTTCCACAGAGCCCTCATCTCATCATCAAGTGGTTCGAAAGAGAAGAAGCCAACGAGTCGAGATAGTTAGAGATATGTTAGAAGATTTATTGGTGATGCAGAAACATAACAGCAGTGTCGAGCAACTCTATACACACAAAATGGGACAAAATGACCCAAACAGGGGCAGACATGATAATACGCCATAGTCAAAACAGGAATAGATATGAGCATTGAGAAAAGTTCAAGGATGTCTCGACTACTAGAAGATTAGAATTAAGGATCATACACATAAGAAAGCACTGGAAAAATACAGAGACAATAGAGATTTGAATATAAGTTAAAACTGAAAGTTTTTGCTGTGTAGCTGTATTACATGTACATGACTACTGAATATCTGAAGATAGTCCACATGTTGCAGGTTCACAAGAAATGCGGCAGAGCTAAAATATATTATAAACTGAAATTAATTTCTCTGAAAAGGTTATGTAATTTTCAGACAGACATATTCATTATGCTTTACTGTCACTTTAAGAGTTGAAATTCTCTCTCTCTCTCTCTCTCTCTCTCTCTCTCTTTTCTGTGTAATCTTTTTGAAGATAACGGAAAGCCAGAGTCATTTAGGTGAATCGATTCACTTGAACAATTTGTTGCTAACAGCCTTGGTTGTATTTAAGAAGAAAAATACATATACTACTACCACTTATGCAGAGTAGTACAAATTGTAGATAGTAGTAAATGATAAACACATTATAAAAAATCGTTTTGTTTTGCCTGATACCATGTGTAAGTCTATTGGTTTATTTGCAACGCTACCCTTTTAAATAATTGTAACCCTCTTATGTTTTAAAAGCGGATTTTTACCAATTTATCGACTAAATAATTAACCGTTGCCTCCCAAGCGCTTCGCGACCATTAACGAGAATTCGACTCAGAAGAATCGACTCTTGTTGAATCACATAGAACACCTAACATGAACACAAGGACATCATCTGCCTTTTTTCCACTAACATTAACTTCTGCTCAGCGCGATGGGGCAGTCGTTTCTATCAGGAGGCTAAAGACAGACTTTTTTTCACACCCATACAGATTCTCGAGGTTTTTTCTTTCGTTTTTTTCTGTTGGATTTCATTCTCTTCCTGCGTTGAGCGTCTGTGAATTTATCACTTGTATCACATGCTGAGCGGTTCGTGCGCAGGTTCACTGGAGCCTCCTCGCGATTTTTATTATTTCTACCTCACAATTCAATCCACACATGGACATAGAGACGGATTATCTCTTCATTACACCCCTCGACATGAGATGAAACCCCGAGGAGATGCTTTTTAAAGCGAATAATGACAAGAAGAGGACGCGCTATTCTATGCTCATGAAGAGTCTCGCTTTAGGACGCGCGCCAAATGCGTGGCATAGACAGCAAAAATACGTGGCTTTTGGGTTTTAATTGCCTTTGTTCCATCCAGGATTGTTGAAAATGCTTAAATAGTGAGCAAATGGCTTATATTTGTAGTATACGAAGTGTTAGGCTATGCAGGCATGCTGATTCCTATATTGTGATGGATATTGCTACCATACACTAAGTTCAGCTGTATAGTGGTTTTTAATTTATGAATAGAAATAACATTTTTCAGTTTAATATCTATATGAGCTAACTGTGGCAGTCAAAACCTATTTACACTCCAGTGGCCTAAAGGAACACAGTTGAGAAGCCTGTTGGATTTTGTTTGTTTGGCATCACGGTTTTTTAATTGGCATTAGAGCTTTATTAGTCTTAATTTAGAAAGCAAGGAAATACAGGGCTTTTCCCAGACTTTAAGCAGCTTAAGCAGTTTCTACAGCAGGTGGCTCTTAGCATTCCCCATTCAAGCCTCTTTAAGTGGTCTCTATTATATCAATAACTATAGTATTTCCAGAGTAATGGACAGCAGTCAAATGGAGGATGGCATGGAGATGGAGCTCATGCCTGGCTATCTGGAGCTCAGCACTAGAGCTTTTTCGGTTGTTTCCAGTGCCTTTGGAGAGTGTAAAGATTGCGGGTTGGAGCTGTCCATCAGAACATTGCTGGACAATGCATATATAACATGGACAGAGATTTTAATGCTCTTCTTGTGCACGGTGATGTGGACGAAAGTGCGGAGAGGACTCACGCTGTACATCTTTGAGGTAAATCAATGTAGATGTAGATCATATTTAGAGCTTATTATCATGCACTTTGTGAGAATATAGTTTATTTCCATTATCTTAACGGTAATGTAAACAACTTCAAAAAATATGCAACGTGAAAGGCACTGGTCTCAAAGTATTGACTTGGTGGCACTTCATAGTGAATTGAGACTTTTATCTATTCATAATTTATTTGTTAAAATGTAAACAAACATAGATGGAAGATGAACTCCAGTGAACTCAAATAATCTAAACTGTTACAAGTAAGAGTACAGTATATAGTATATCTATACACATTGCGTTATAATCTGTGATTGCGTTTCATCAGGCCTCATTCTTATCATGCGGGATACAGTTACAAAATCATTGTAGGAACGCAGGTTGTATTTGACACGTGTACTTTGGCTCCCGCTGTTTCGTTTACACATCTTGTTGGTCATACTGCTGCTTTTTGGTAGATCTTCCCTGTTCGCAGCCATTTGTTTGTGTATCTCTATGGGAAACAAAAAGGGAGGAGCAAACTCAGCACGGGAGCATCGGCGAATGTTTAGAGATAAAAGCGTTTTTCAGCCCTAGTGCAAACTAATACCAATAAAAGTCAACTATTACAGATGTTTTTTTTTGTGCTGAAACACCCGCACATTATCAAGCGTAAAGCCTCCAGAAACAGCAGTAAAATGTAAAATGAGAATTTCAAGAGACATTAGGACATTATTCTTTGCGTTTGGAGGATGACTCTACTTTAAAAGGCCTTTAGAGTTGAGGCAAAATTACACACACAGTAAAAATGCTTAGGGTCATTGTCCTGCTGAAAGATGAAACATTCCTCCAATCTGAGAGCTCTCTGGGGTGATTTCATCCAGGATGTCTCTGTACATCGCTGCATTCATATTTCCCTAAACCTGACTAGTCTCGAGTTTCTGCTGCTCAAAACATGCACATTTTTACAGAAACATATCTAGGCATTCAAAACGAATTATTTAAACAATGAAATATAGTTGGTAGAGCTCTGGAGTGTTTCACAGTGGTATTAAAATGGTAATATCCCTGTTTGACCCCGTCTCATTGGTCACTGATAAAATCAACCAGTGATTGTGATGTTTCAAGACGTGCTGCCACTGCTTTACATAATTTGTACTTTTATTTTTTGCATATATTTACATACAAAGCTGGCTCAATGCAAACAATTACTAAAGATCAGGTTTCTCAAACTTCATCATGACTCGTCCTCATGCTTTGCATTCGCCGGGTATTTTTGTCAAAGCTGACAGGTATCAGTGACAATCAGTGGCTGTGAAACGTGGGAGGTGTGTTACAGCGCCGTGGTTTTAGAAGTAAACATTAATTGTAGTAGTATCCAGTTTCTTACTCCCCATCATCTACAATCTGTTAAAGTATTTATAAAGTATTTAGCTGTCTAGTATCAAACACGGGCCTTTCTGAAGGTCAGCAGGATTTGAATATTCTCTTTAGCTAAACGTTTTACAATCTGGTTGCTCTTACGTCAATTTTAGACACTAGCTTATCATTCTTTGTGTTTTGACTTCAAATCTGCTGTATTTGTTATTCTGCGGAGCACACTGATTTGAAAAAAACCTGATGGATGTTGTTTAGCCGCTGCCGTCATGTTTGTACAGAAATATTTAAAGTGTCAGGGACTTTTCTGGCTCGTAACCCTTGAGTCACAAGAACAAGAGCTTGTCATTGAGTTGCAGTTTAAAAAGTTTAAAGCAAGTTTAGCGAGAACAACTTGTACTTTCTTTAGCCTCGTCATTGAAGGAGGGTTTCTTTTGATCAACAGATCTTAATGCAAAACAAATCACTGTAAAAGAAAAGTGCCTTAAACTGTTAACCATTACGTGAGTCATTATTATGGAAAATGGGATTCAAGGTTTTCTCTTTTCTCTAATTTTGAGACTAAAAAAACAGGACTACCTTTATAAGGGTTTTACTAATCGATTTTGTGTTTATTCACATACTTATCTCCATTTTGTTGAAGAGGTCTGATGTTTCTTGTAGTTAAGAGTCAGGTTTCTCTCATCTTTTCATTGAGGTTTGGAACCTGACATGCGGAGACTCGAACCTTCAGCTCCCTCCGTAGATTTCTATAGGAATAAATTGTAGACTAAATAGAACTCGAGACTTTTTTTTCCAGGGAACCTCTTTGATGTTGCTCCTCTGTGGTTGAGAAGTAGCAGCTCTACTTCTGCTCTGCTATTTTAATTGTTTCTTTATAAGAGGTCTCTAACAAAATATGAACAAGAAAATATGAAGTTGTGAAAATATGAACTAAAGTAAGAGTAAATCTAACAATCAAATTATTTGCTTGAGTAAAAAGTATACAATGAAGGCATCCGATGAAAAAAAACTTATTTAGAGCATTTACACACATCTCTCTTTGAAAGGTTTGTTCCTTTACTGTATTGTTCAGTGTTTATCTTAAAAACACATTTTTAAACGTTAACACATATTGAGTATTGGACACACACACATGTTTTCTCCTCAACTCTTCCATTTTATAGCGCACACAAAGACATTATTTAGAGATTTTAAGAGATTTAGAGATTTTTTTTGTTTGTGAAGTTAAGGTTATTTGTCACCACACCGTGTTTTCATTGTTGTTCAACCCTTAGAACCAATCTGTCATTGAATCAAGATCACCAGGGCAAACTTTTACCTTTATATATGCTGTGGTGCTGTTTTTGTGCATTTTAATTTGCCAATTTCAATACGACCCTTACAGCCAATATTTTAAGACAATTAAAGGATTAACTAATTGAAGAAAGTGCTAAAATTTTCTAAATACATATATGTTCTAGCTGTAGTCCTCAAAGGTATTAAAAAAAGAATTGCCCAGGAAAATGATTTTGACTTTCACTGCTTTGGCTTAATTTATAAACGTATACTTTTTTTTTTACAAGCGTGTGCACATAGTAATTAGACCTTTCTGGTGAGCTTCTTTCATTTGCTCATAGCTGATGGTACATAAAATGACCAGTGATCACTCAGTGATGTTTGATGAGGCTCCAGTGATGCTCAGGATCAAAGCGTGGATATCTGAATGACTGCCTAGGACTAAAGCAAACACAGAAGGTATCAAATAAACATGGTTTAATAATCCAAACAAAGAAAGACACAACGAATTAAATGAACACAACAATGGGACACAGGGAAAGGGAGAATATATACACACAAGGGAATCTGAACTAAAGAGAGAGAGAGAGAACAGGTGATTACAATCAGAAGGTGGCAACAGGACTAATAGATAACGTGGTGAAAACACAGAGTCCAAAGATTTAAGTAATGAACGAGGAAATATGGAGATCTGATGCAGAACCAAAATATGCGATTCAATAAACCTCGAAAGTTAGCAAAGACTGAACAGAAAGCTAATCGTGTCTTCAGTCCTTGGAGACAGATGTCTGGGAAACATGGCCGCCTCCCACAGTGTCACAATATATGGTAGTATTTATCTAATACTAAAATCACACATTTGAGTGAGATTACTGTTCCATGATTTGTGGTGATCTTTTATTCACTTTTATTGCTGTGATACTTTGATGAATTGTACCCAACAACTTCTCAACTTCTTTAACGAAAACATTTTTGAGCGAAATCTTTGTTCTGGACCTACTTCTTAAAGACACAGTTATCTGTTTGCATGAACCACATGACTTCAAGACCTTGTCGCACTACGCACTTCGACCGTAAGATTGTGTTGTGTCTTGTGAGATAATAGCTTGCGGATTTATGAGTGTGTGCGGACTCTGTGCTGCTCTCGTGAACACAGACGCGTGCTGTATGTAATATGATCCTGCTTTTTAAACCAATCTCCATGTTTCCTAATAAACAATTAATGCCTGAGCTCTTAGTGCTAATGAGCAGCATTCATTTTTAAACTTCCCCTTGCACTTTCTAGCTCTCGCGTTCGATTGGCTCTAGCGCAGAGACATCTGGACATGGCTCTTTAGGTGAAAGTCGAGGTGTTGGCGCGTGATTGGGAAGTAACACCTGTGGTTATGACCTTTGGTGACTGTGATGACCATCACGCCTTTAGAGATTTAATATGTTTTCCTTTCATTTTCTTAGCCTTTATTACTGTGTTGCATAGCTCAAACCTTGCGGATAATTTTCAATTCTGGTCATTCTCTACATTCTATTTGAGTTATATCGAGAAGTAACTTTCGTTAGCTAACTACTTGTCGCATTAAACATGTGTAAAGGAATATAATCATCTTCAACCCCAGGAATCAGTATTTTACATAATGGTTGCTAGGCTAAACAGATTGGTTGCTATGGTGCATTCAGTGCCATTATAATAAGTCCATTTTCAGAGTCAGTAAATTATATTAGCCAGAGCAAACCCCTGAGTGTTTGATTTTCTGATGCAGAGATGTTGATCTTTCATAATGGTTGCTAGGGCAGACAGTTGCTAATGGTTGCTATGGTATGTGCAGTGATGTAGTATTAACTTTCCCTTTTCAGTCTGAAAGATCTGAAGTGACCAAAGCAATGCTGTTGTGTATGGCTGTCTGAGGCTGGGATATTAACCTTTCAAAATGGTTTCTAGGGTAAACAGTCTGGTTGCTAAGCTACATTTGGTAATGCTATGGGTTATTGGGTTGCTATGGTGTGAGCAGTATGTTTTATTACCTTATCCCTGTTAGTATAAAAGATCTAAAGCAACCCCCAGTGTGTCTTTGGTGTCCTGATTGAGGGATATATATCTTACAAAAATGGTTGCTATGGTGTGATCTGTATCAGTATTACGTTTCCGTTGACAGTTTGAAAGATGTAAATCAACCAAAGCTGATTGAGGAATATAGATCTTACAAAATGGTTGCTAGGATAAACCATTTTGTTGCTAAGGTGTGTCAATTTTTGTTGCATGAATTTTCCACTTTTCAATGCAAATATGAAATACCAAATTGAATAATATTAATCAAATGCTCCATAAATTCTTTGTAAACTATAGTTGAATATAATGACATTATAAAGCAATACTCCACAGGTTTTTAAAATAACATCATCCTCCCAATCATTGGCACTCAATTTTAGCACTTTAGATGTTTTTTTTTAAGTTTCCATATTAAAGGATCTATTGATTTTAAAATAGTTTCTTTTCTGCTTCAACACAAGTCATTCTTAATTATTATAAAAACAGGGCTGACATCCACTTGCTCTGAAAGACAAAGCTTTTCTGGGCGAGTGGATCCTGATTGAAATTTCATTGTTGACCAAACCTCTTTAATCACTGGAGCAGAGCTAACGCTATCATTTCTCTGGTAAATTTCACAACGCTAATCTTTGAACTGGAGGAGCATCTCACGTCACACCGCATGCTCTTCAGACATTAACCTTTGAGTCCTGCGTCTTAACAGCCGAGTGCATCAGATAATCCAGATATTGATTCACATGCTTAAAGGGATATCTCCAGGGTCTCTTCGGGTGCACGAGATCAAGATTCAAGAGCAAGTTGTATTACAAAAGCAGTCAATTCAGTAAACCGCAAACTAACACAACCCAAACATCTTCAAAATAAACACATCCTTCCTTCCTTCCGCCCCGAGCTGCCCAGTTCGACCCTGATCTCTTGATCAAGTGAAGCGTCTTCAGCTTAATGTCATTAGAAAACAAGACTCCGAGACCAATTAAAGCCCAAGGAAACACCACTCACTCCACGAGAGCGGGGAGGAGGGTGTTTGATGGTCACTTGAGGATAGGATGAGACTGCACTTGCCATTTTCAAGAGGTTTTGAGGAAACTGTTTGCTTTTTGACAAAGTTCATTTAAATACCATCCACAACCACATCGTAGAGGTTATTAGTGACAGAATTATGCAGAAAGTACCTTTAGTTTGGTCAGTGAAAGAGAGACACATGGGTTTAGGTTACTTTTAATGGCCGTTTTTGCATCAGTTGTGAGATTCCAGCAGAGTTTCGGTTTCCCTAAGCATACAGCCAAAGACTTTCTTCAGAATTTACTGGAAGTGATGGTTTGCTGGTTTGAAGGCAAAGGCTGGTCACACCTTTCATTTCGTTCACAGCATTTTGTCCTTTCCTGGTACTTGTCTAAAACAGTACTGCACATATTTCATCTGATTTCTCAACTGCTGTTAAAGAACACAGCCCAAAATGCATGAAATATTGAGACAAGAGTGAGTTCATGCATCTGGAGGACTATTATTGGATGCAGGGAGCCTCTCTAGGAAGACTGTATTCCCCGAGGACGCATTTATTGTTCAGTTGCTATTTATATTTGATCAAAAATAAGATACATTCACTATATTCAGATTTTTCTCATACACGTCTTAAAGGCAGAGTAAACTTGTGAAATGTTCCATTAACAAACACGGCCTCTGACAAGAAAACACATGATGCAGCAAAGGTGCGGTCAGTTTTTACTGTTTCTTGGCTCAGTTTGGAGGGAAAAATCGAGGCAGACCAATGTGAATTCAGCCATGGAACTGTTTTGCATCACACTGACTGCTGTCTGGGTTCTGGCTCATCATCCGTCCTTCCTGGTGCCCAACAAATATCCCAATAACATATTTTTCATATTTAAATAATTGTAAATATACTCAAGCCGGTGGTTACACAGCCATGCTCTACTCTGAACAGGACGAGGGTTCATTTACAAATGTGAAGTTGACGTTTGGAGTATGGGACGTGGGGAATACATGAACCACCAGAGTGATGCAGATGATTCAAACCAAACGCAGATGTGGTGAAAGACAGTCCAGCACAAACCACTTCCTCCATTAGATCATTTGTTGGGGAAATTAACCTGATTTGGATGCTGGGAATAGAAGCAGAATGGTTTCACTAATGGACTAGAGCCTTCACGGGTGAACCTGGGCATAGCTTCCCAAGGACTCTCGCATCTCAGTAGTCAGATATATGGCCACGCCCTATTTCTTTGGGAAAAAATTTAAGTATAACAAAAACGTTATGCACTTTTTAGGGAATGATGGAAACCATTCATTCGTACATTTTCTTTACTGTTTATTCCATCTTATTCTCAGTGCTAGTCAGTGGTAGCAGCTATTACTTCTAGCGTTTGTTAAGGAAATAAAACATTATGCTTCTAATATTGAAGACTCGAGAGGCAGGACTGTAACGAACTGAAAGAAAACAGGTTTATTATGATGGTACACAAAGACATGCATCACCTCAAGCTCCACAGGAGGCGCACTCACAGCCCTCTCTGTCTGTCTGTAGCCTTCTAGTCCATCATGAGAGAAGGCCAGGGAAACCGGCTATAACAACACAGACTGCGATTAAATACGTCACAAAGTGGCGCAGGGTTTTTATATTTTTAACATAATTTATTAATCAATATAGGGATTAAAAATTCTCTCACACGTTGTATTTACACTTGTTTCTTCAAGTACGTGAATGACATTTGGAACCCTTATGTAGAGGAACAAAACCAGTTGCATTTTGTTGAAGCATGTTTCAAAACTGACAGGAAGTCAGTTATTTGTTGTTTTCCTGTGAAATTCATATTCCAGGCCTCATACTTTATCAAACTTACTACCACTATTACGATCACTACCATGCTAACAGGGTTAGGCTTGAAGTGACAACCCACAAGACGCAATGAGGGCAGGGCTCCATGTTCAGTGGGTGGGGCTTAACCTGTCTGCAGACGGGCATATCCCTCCACTTCTGTTATAGTACCACCTTTTGGTTAAAGTGAGAACTGCAAAAAACAGCTCTAATACTGCAATTCAGTGGCCAACAGGTAGCGCTAAGTCAAATACTTCTCTTAAACTTTGAAAACCAGAGGCCATCTTGTTCAATGATGTTATGTCCGCACATGCAGACGTGTTAGCAATTGTGTATAATACGAATTCATTACTGGAGTAGAGGGGAGAATGTTTGTTTCGTTTTTAAAAACGCTATTAATCATATATTTTTTAATTATTACTTAATTTTACAGATTAATCGTCCAGCTCTTCCCACGATTCAATATGTTCTTTTCTCTAAGGCGCAAGACATAGCTGTGCTGCTGGAAAGTATGATATAAATCTAAATATTTATTAATATATTTTAAAAGCTTTCTTCTCTTGCTTCCTGGAGTTCTATATAAGCGACTCTATCATACTGAGAATAAGTTTTCATTAGGTTGTGATATGTGATACGCAATCAAATGAAACCACACGAGGGGGAACGCACCCTGAGAAGATGTGAAAGGATAAGGATGGCGAATGTAGGCGACTAAAATCGACATAGTGGGAGGGTTCCATCATGTCCTAGTCTCATAGTGGTGCGCACCGCTGGAAACCCTCCGTGTGACTTCCACTCTCCTCCCTCACTCACAGAGTTATTTATAGAGGCCAGCTGTCAGCCAAACACCCACCCGTCCTCTGTCAGCGCTCCAGACCGAACTGCTGCTGATGCTGAACCAGTGATTCATGATTGAAACCACGGTGCTCGTCATGCACAGCTAAGCCATCTACACCTATCGTCTGTGCAGCAGTTATTTGGAGGTTTACAGCCACCGATCGACCGTGTTTTCATTTCTTTTTTACCTAAAATATAAACTCTAAACTTTTTCCAAACAACATAAAACATTTAAAACGGATAAACTCCCATAGAAGCAGTTTCACATTTCTGCCAGAAAATCAATTAGTTTCGTTCTCGTAGATTTATTTTTTCTTTTATAGAAATGGTTTTAAAACTTCCGTATATGTGTTTCCAATATAAATTAACCACTGATCTGGAATTGACTTGTGTTTTGTTCATGTTCATTTTTTGCTTGGACCTGGATCTGTACAGGATCCTCTGGAGCAGAGGGTGATCGGGTGACAGACAGCGCTAGTGAAAGTGAACAGATAAATGATTAAGAGTGCTCTTTAATCGCATCTTCAGTTACTTTAGTGTCCTCACATCAGTCACACTCGGGATTGTCTGTCACGAGAGATAAGGTGAAGGCACAGATCTTCTAATCATCTCAACAGAGGAGCCAAATAATTCAAACGTGGTGAAAAAGAAAGAATATGACAAAACTTAAAAACTGGCCAATGCGATCCCAGTGCTGGAGAAGTGTTCCATTATCCAGAGTCTCGAAGGCTGCTCATTGATCTGAGGTAGTTGCATTAAAATGAAAGTTCTAAACAGATGTAAAACTCATCGAGAGTGTGTTTAGATTGTTCTAGAGCCAACTTATCTTAATAATAATTACAATCAATTATATCTGACGGCACCTCACAAAAGACCCAAGGTCAACCTTTCTAACACAAACCAGCAGAGAGATAAAATAAGATAAAACTAATCGGAGAACAAACTATCAAGGATGTGCCACAAGGTAGTCACAAAAACTCTAAAAGTGTCTTTTTAAAAGAATGCAATCCCTGTTGTGAGCAAAAGGGGGTGTTTCACAGACAAGGGTAGCAGAGTTCCATGATCTTACCCAAGACATCGTTAAACAGAGATGAGAGAGCTGAGCACACGTGACGGGCTGCTGACTTGAGGAAGTTGAGTGAAGTACTAAGCTGCACAATCGTGCAGTGTCTTGTAAGAGTAGAAGGAAGTTGAACTCTATAATTTAAAGGAAGTCAGCAATGTGTTAGAAAGAATGCTTGCGAAGCAGTTTGGAGGGTAAACCAATGAAAGGGGAGTTAAAGTAGTAAAAACAAAGTGATGCCTTTAATACATTCACTCTGGGTAGCAGACACTAGCAAGAGGCAAGGCACACAAAACTAATGATAAACAAACTGAATGCATAAATGACCGATGCTTAATGGGCTTTTGCATTATGTAGCATCATTTATCATTCAGCCGAGTAGCTATAAAGTTACGCCGAGTGAATGAACACCTGTTAGATGCAAATGATTGCATTAAAATGGCCTATTTTCTCTCCCTCTCTCCGCAGCCCTTTGGACAATGGTGTTGTATTCCACCCAAAGATGTGTCAAAGATGCCAGAGAGTGCGTGGAAGCTGGTCTTCTACACAATGTCCTGGTCGTACAGCACTTACCTTTTATTTTTCACTAGCTATTCCTTCTTTCAAAACCCTCCGTCTGTCTTTTATGGTGAGCTTTATAAAACTAATACATGAGTTGAGTTCTGATGTACAGTAATGTAATGATCCATATCAAGTTTGGCCAAATTCTAATAACGTTTTATGCCTATACTCTAACAGTTATTACTTTTTCTTAAACGTGAAGTAGGGTGTGTTATAAATAAATACCCAATTTCAGTGATTCAAGCATAAAGATTTTGTTTGTACTCTGAAACAAAAAAGCCTGTTTTTTGTTCCAGACTGGAAGAGCGGGATGTCGGTACCCACAGATATTGCCATAGCTTACCTGATCCAAGGCAGCTTCTATGGCCACTCTATATATGCCACTATTTACATGGACGCCTGGAGGAAGGACTCGCTCGTCATGGTGGTGCATCACTTCATCACCCTTGCCCTCATCACCTTCTCCTATGCCTTCAGGTGAGATTGAGCTTTCCTTGTTTTCAATGTGGTTTTGAAGCTCTACTTTAAACAAAGGAATAAAAGGAGTCCATCATATATTATTTTTATCCCTTGCCTATGGTTTAAGTTGATCTGACTTCTGGTCTTGGATACTCCTGTGAAAAAGGAGCTCCCTGGAGATCAGTTGGATCAGTTTGTGGAGGAGGACCTTGGACAGACCCTGCAGTACTGTATATGGTTGAACTCTCTATCAGAGGAGTCTTCAATTCTAACTTTCAGTAGAGCTTCAACTAGATCCTAGGCAAGGCTGGGAACATTGACTCTGAATGGACAGAATTCCTGAAGTAGCTGACAGATACCAGAAGTTCTTGGACACCAAGAATATGGTCAAACAGTGAAAGGATCTCTTTAACCCCAGTCATAATCTTTTTACCAAGGAAGCTTAGATGGGATTCTCGGGCAGTGACGCTTCACCTGGCTGAAGTCACTAAGGTAGTTTTGCAATTCCTTGCTGGCTATGCCCTGGGTGTAGATGAGATCTGCCAAGAAGACTTGAATCTTTGTGTTCTGGGGCTGTCTTGGTTGGCACGCCTCTGCATTATCACTTTTGCAGTTAGGGACTGGACTGACAGACCGGGTAGAGACACTTTTTAAGAGATAAGCTACAATGCATGTTCCAAAACACAGACTGACCAACTGAAAAGCTTTAACCAGCCTAACACCATAAATTAGCACAATGTAAGCATTAGATAACTCTAGGACCATGATCTTTAATCAGTTTGCAATCACCAAAACAAGTCATCTCTAAATCACCTAAAACACATTTAAAGCAACTTTAAACCACAAGCCAGTTCAAGCCTGCTCATGACCAACTCAATCTTGCTGAAACAGAACAAATCCTAAACAACTGATCACCAAATGTGTTTCCTCAGATACCACAACATTGGTATTCTGGTCCTGTTTCTTCACGACATCAACGACATCCAGCTGGAGTTCACCAAAATCAATGTTTACTTCAAGATCCGCGGAGGGAAAGAATACCTCATCAACGATGTGCTCTCCAACATGGGCGCGGTTAGCTTTAGCATCACATGGTGAGGTTTATCTGCTAATTAATTCATTCATTATGGTGCTTCAAGTTTCAGTATAAAGTTGCTTACAAGTCATTCTCTAGAAACATTGAAAAGCACAGGCAACGTGGAAGCTGTACTTTGCAAATAGTTCATGAATTTGTTGCAGAAAAATAACCACCTTACATGAGAGGAGAATCAATGTCAAACTTTAGGAATTAATTTCAAGGGGAAATTACTAATCAAAGTTTACTTTGTTCATCTTGTTTCTGCAGGTTTTGGTTTCGTTTGTACTGGTTCCCTCTCAAAGTGATGTGGGCCACCTGTGTCACCAGCATCAAGACGGTTCCCGATATCCCCTTCTACTTCTTCTTCAACATGCTGCTGTTCGCCCTGCTCCTCATGAACATCTACTGGTTCCTGGTAAGAACCAACTTGCTGTCCAGACAAATGGATGCGGACCATGTGTACCATGGATGTCCTCCTTAAATGGATGTCCTCCTTGCGAGTTCAGTATGGTGCATTATGACAACTCTCTGAAAGGTTGTTTTGTTTCCACAGTTCATTGTGCTGTTTGTGGCGAAGGTCTTGACAGGCCAGATGAAGGAGGTGAACGACGTCAGAGAGTATGAGGAGGAAGTCCAGACAGGGAAGCTGAGAACAGAGACTACTGATCAAACTGAAGAGTAAGTGCAGAGATCTGTCTGTGGGTTTGTTCGTTTAACAGCGTTCGTGACTCATTGACAGGAAGTGGTGAGGTTTACTCATAGTTTTTCTATTTTACAGCTCAAACCTTTTTAGAATACTTTACATTCACAAAAGACTTCCAGCAAATGTTGCACATATTATTATTCCAAAACCGACCATTTCAATGTTTTAACAATAGAAGAGTGAATTACTTTTAAGTGTTACAAGCTTCTAAATCATCTAGCCACATTCTCAAGTTATGTTTATTTTTCTGCTGCCTCGTTGTTAATTCCACACTTTGAACATTTATTTCCAGGTCATTCATGATGAAACATCTCTTCTAAATTAGAAACTTACTCAAATGTTGATATTGTTGCTGATAGATCAAAAGATTTGAAACTTTCATAGTACACTATATTGCCAAAAGTGTTTACTTATCACTCAACTTGAGCTTTAGTCGACTTTCACGACTCCCTTTTCTTAACACATTAATATGGTTTCGACCCACGCTTTGCTCTATTTCATCACAAAGGTGTTCTATAGAACTCCTTAATCTTCCCATCCATCTCTTTATGGACCTTGATCTGACCACTAGTGCAGGAAGGGGACTTCTTAACAGGAAGGGGACTTCCCCAAAATGTTCCCACGTAGTGGCTGTAATGAAACAGTCACGGCACCTTTCACTGGAACTAAGGAGTCAAGTCTAGCTCCTGAAAAACAGCCCCATATCACCAAATATCACGGTCAGACAAGTACCATTCTCCTGATGCCATAGATATAACATACTAGCAGCCGAATATTCAGCAGTGAGGAAACTTCTTGACTGGAGCTTGTTGCTCAGGTAGCACCTCCTACAGCTCTAGCTGCCGTTCACTGAGCTCCTGAAGGCACAATTCTTTCACTAATGCAGTCTAGAGCTGCTTAATTTGGATTATTGGGTTGGGGGACTGCAAGATAGTTATGTTTTCTCATACTATGGAAGTCAAAATCAACCGTTTTCATATCTTTTAAATAGCTTTGCTTCTGTTGATAATATATAATAAGTAGATAATAGTTTGAACCACTGGAGGTTGGTGAGAATAAATGGTGAGAATATTTTGATTGTGAAAAGTTGCTCTAGCTCAAGGGTTTGCTAGCAATAGATGATAGTCAAATCTTGAATGTTCTGAGCAGCAAAGACAGAAGTAGTTGGATGATATGGGTGAAAGGATGAAACATCCCATGTAGAGATAATTAACATTATTGCTCCTGTCCTTATCACTTTTACCTTGAGTTGCAGTGATATCAGATCATGCCACATGTATCCTGTAGTCACCCCTTCTAAACGTATTTCCTTCCTCTTAGGAAACACGAGCAGAACGGAATCGACAAGAAGAAACATCAATGATGACTAGCTGCTGCCACCTTCAGGCCCTTAGAGTGACAGTTCAACCAAACATGAAAACTGCATAAATGAGGTGTCTATTTCCTGCTGAGGGTGACAATCATTAACTACTGCAAGGTACCGGGATGGATTCCATTCTGTCCCCGATTAGAGTGTGAACCAAATGGACAGTTTATTCATTTTTATTATGGTAATACAATCGTGGCACTGTGAATGTTATTTGTTCTCCATTATGTTTATTTTTTGCACGTAAAATCAAAGGCTGCGTGTACACTGCATGGCTCAAGGTGTTGTGGCACAGATCTGTCTTGTGTCCATGTTAATAATAAAAACTCATATAAACTCACATAATCTCAGATCATTTAAAAGTGTGGTTCATATATCAAAACCAACATTTTGACCAATTTACTATTTCCAATGAAGATTAGCAGGCCTAATGCAATTTAACGTTGATTTAGTTTGATGTCAAATCTGAAATCGACATACATGAGACCAAATTTCCAGTCTGGCTATTTTATGAGTTTTTGAATTGAAGCCAATAGGTGTAGTATGAAGTATTTTTAGTGTAGTATGGCCACACTTAAAGCAACAAATGCTAATGTGACATCACTTTCATGGTGCACTATGGGGCAAAAAGAACCATGCAGTGTGCACATAATGTTTTATTTGATTCTACACATTCTCTATGAACATTAAATACCTTCTATACAGTAAGAATATGTTGTTGATCCATTTTAACTCCCAAAGTGAAGTGCACAGGGATTTTCGAGTTTGTGTCTGAAACCAAAAGTAGCCTGGTGTTCACCGAGTATTGGGGAACAGAAAATAGAGCTTCTTAAATGAAAGAGACTATTAGTAATTTGATTTGTAGTGAGGTATAGTGTTTCGTTTTAGCTGAACAAACTTTTTAACTGTCTGTCAAGGACTGGCTGAATTCATATTTTATCGCCAGATTTTGGATGTTCCTTGTGACAAGTTTGTTTTTTATATTTTTAGGTAATTTTCTCATTATTATATTGTTAATTTCTGGATTGAAAAGGATTATACATAGTACATATCAGTGAAGTAGTTCTTGACTGGTGGCTTTGCACTGAAAATAAGAGCAATATATATATATATATTTATAACACCAAGATCTGTGGCATACACTATTTTAATTTGCCACAATTTTATTGTACTAAACTTTGTACAACATGTTTCATTAAACAATTAATGAATTCAAAAGCCTGTGATGCACCGTTAACCTGTGCAGGGTGTACCCCCGCCTCTTGCCCGAAGTGGACACCAAGACCCCAAAAGGGAACAAGAAGGAAAGAAGATGAATGAATGAATTCTAAAGCAAAACCACTTGAGAACCACTATTACTGATACAGCAGGGTTTTTTTTTCTTCAAAAATGATCTGATTGCATATGTACAGTATTAGCAAGTTTGAATGTTTGCAGTTGAAAGATGTTAAAGGTATTGATTAGATTACACACAAATACTAGCATGCATTCCCCAAGCATCCCCAGATGAAATTATGTAACTTAAACTAATTTTTAATTTGCTATAAATTAAATCTGACTATTTTATTGTTTATGTACTTATGTTGCCATTTTGTTACCTGCTTGTTTGATTTGATAGATAACACAGTGGCAACATAGACTGTTCTTGGATGCTTGCAATGGACAAGTTTCTTTAATTTTTACAAATTAAAGTATTTAATGAAATGTATTCAGGAATGCATGCAATATCAAAAAATTCTGTAAGAAATCAGAAGAAATGAACTGCGTATGACATGTTGATTACAACTGTTAAGATACTTGAATAGTTAATGCTTGCCTACTGTATCAAAGGTTTGACTTTGGATAAAGATATTTTAACATTCAGGTGGAAATATTTTTTCGTTATCGTCACGTCTTCCATCCCCGACGCTAATGGACGCTAGAAGTTCACATAGTAGGTCTTAACTTAAAAATGTCCCTCTACGGACACATTTTTAATGATTTTTTGTGAAATACATTTTCAAGCTGCTGCTGTTTTGTTTTTCTCGAATTTAAAAGCGCTCGTTTTATTTACATAGCGGAAGTCTGATGCTGCTCCAGAATGTAACGCCACTTTAAATTTGACACAAAATCTAAAACGATGTTAAATCGAATACTAACAAAAACCCATACAGAACATAAACAATTATAAACGTCTTTAACTTTAAACATTGCTAGGTCTTACAGAAGTTTTCTCAGACATCTTACCTGTAATCGTCGAATCATCGGGAACAGTACTAGTCTCGACGGTAATAGTACATTAACATTTTTCAACATATTTGCAGTTTTCTTTTAACTAATTTTAGCCCATAAAGCCAAACAAGCTTCCCGGTCTCTTACTGCTCAGTGCTCTGCTTGGAGACCATTTAAACCGTTACATGCAGAATTTTAAATCCAACGTCCGTTAAATTTTGGCAGTTAATTTTAAACGCAACTGTCGTTTTTTCATGCCGCCGAAATCAAATTAACTTGTAATACGCTAAGTGTGGGAGCTTTATAAATGTGCCAAAATACAAATTTTTATTAACCCTTAGAACAGAAATGTAACTGTTGACGCAGTACGTGGTGTTCGTGGTAGGTTCACCATTGGTTTACGACAATGTCAAGTAAAGCAATTTCCCTTCTGTAATATTTTATAAATAAAATAATATATATTGAAATGGTTCATTCTATTTAGCTTTTTGTGGTTTAAACATACGGTTGAACTGTAGCCTTTCTTTTTCAGTTAACCTGTTTGATTTTTTTATATGAAATGTATACATATAAATTTAACAGAGAAAACTATGTTTTAAACCTTATTTTGACATCACTTTTTTTTTTAAGCCAAACCACCATTCGTGATGATTCCAGCTAAATTGTGGAAGCATAGTAGCATTCATTCACTTTGTTTAATAAACTGTCCAAAGAAATCAGATACTTCTTTGTCTTCATTCAACAAAAGCCTTTATTTGAACAAAATCTTTTCCACATGTTTGCTTAAATTGAGGTTTAAGTAATCAGTGCATGTTGAAGCATTTCAGCTCCTTTAACAGCAAATTTGTACCAAACTGCTACAAAAATGAACTTCAAATGTCACAACTGGCAAATAAAAAACTGGAGTTGTAAATAATTAATCACAAGGAAAAATCAAATCCCAAGACTCCAAAAATCACATTTTTACGTTTAATACTTGTATGATCAAGATTGAGAGATGTAAGCAGATTTTAACCCAAACAGCAACAACTTTACTCCACTTGTAGCTGCCAATGAAGAACAACAAATCTAGGGCTTTTACAAAGTTAAATTACCAGTTTGTTTTAAACATGGTATATAACAGTTAAAGTAATCATTCAACAGAAAAAAAAATGTTGTACTGAGAAATAAACCAGATATAAAAAAAATACACATATTGATTGAGCCTAGAATGAACATTTAATTAAGCTTTTCTTCAGAATGTTAATAAAAATAAAGGCATAATTAACTTGAGAATGAACATTTAGGCTTAAAATATGTATATTTTACACAAAATTGGCATTTGAAGTGAAATGGAGAGCTCAAATCTCTCCTCTTGTAAAAGAGTGAATGGAAAAACTAAATTTAAACAAACCAAACAGTGTATTTGAAGATCATTGTTGAGGCAGTGCTAAGGAAAACAAATGAAGTCTGCATGTGGATGACACTTGGCAGGAAAGTAAAAAATGAAAAGGAATAACTCAACCCAATCAATCAAGAGTTGGCTCTGTATTGCAGGTTTAGGAAGTGTGGAGAGGCTCAGTGCTGTTTGACCCGAGGAGCCGTGACTCTGCGCAGAAAACTGTATAGAAATCCAAAATTCTGCAGAAAAAAACAAGAGTACACAGCACAGTTTTAATCATATAAAATGTGCAATATAGATAAGATGCATGTATAAACTATTTAATAGAAAATTTGTATTAAATTAATTTGTAAACTGTTATATCATACCTGTTTGGCCAATTTTTTTAAATGTTCAATATATTCTTTGAAAAGTGTGTTAGTGGACGTGTCTCACCTGAATGGCCAGATACAGCACTCCCAGATACGATGCAATACATACGGCAAGCAGCAAGTCAAAGATCGCCGGCTTCACCCTGTGATTCAAATGGAACAACAATCAAAAATGGAACATTTGCACGAGAAGTGCAATGGTGATAACCCATAGGAAAAATCCTGGCTTTAAATCTAAAATGTAAATTTCACCTGTAAGCGTTCATGGTCTGCTTGAGTTGATCATAAAACACAAACTCTGGGTCTCTGAGGGAAATAAAACACAGGAAAATTATTAATCAAAATGGGGTTAAAAAAAAGAAGTGTCAAAAGAAAAACAGAGTTTATTTCCCAAAGTGGGAAAAAAACATTGTTCAGATTTGAACAAAATGGAAAAACAGTTAAAACAAAAGAATCTAAATGAAAATAAATAACAATGGGATAAAGATTTAAATAATTGTCAAAAATCTTCAGACCTCTTGTCAGCACGGTGCAGGTGCCTCCTCACATCCTTCAGGTGGCGCTGCAGCTGGTGCTCCAGCGTTGTGACAACACTACTGTCTTTATCCAGAAGTTGAGCCGCCCGAGGCTGAGCCGTCAGGAAGTCCAGCAGAGACGCTAGCTGATCCTCCTGCACTCCCTGAACACACAGAAACCAGTACATGCAGACACCTCCTCGCTTCCAGCGTATTGTTCAAATCGAAAATGGATGACATGCGTCAGCTAAAGATGGATACCGAGTTACTGTTGACTAATAACGTGAATAATTAACTCACCATCTGCTCTGTGAAGATCTGCTGGTCTCCACTGACACCCTGCAGGACACACAACAAACAAGAGTTCAGAAAATCAGAAAAAATAAAAACATGATTTTACAAAAGAGAAAAAAATGTTCTCAAACAGATACAGAGAAAAATGTTTTTCACTCTGTACAAAACTATTTGAAAGGTTTGTATAAGTAGAAATAAACAAATCTTTACTTTCTCCGTCAGGTTGTAAAGGACTCTGGCCAGCGCCTCAGCAATGACTTTAGTGTTGCGACTAAGTTTCTCCAGATCAACATGAGGCCTACGAGAAAACACATTGATGACATCACCACAAAGGTGTCCAATCAGCAGCGAGAGATTTAAATCATTGAGGTGACAAAGCTGCGGCTCAATTCAGAGGCCTCTAATCGGAAAAGGTTCTGTTTGATAAAAACATGTGAGCTCTGCCGGAGTCTGAACTGATCCTCAGCCCATCAGAAAGCACCAATCACCACGCACCCCTCGCTGGCCTCTCCCGCCCCCGAAACTGACCGCGTGTCCATGATGGAGAGGCGCGCAGGGCTGCGAGGGCTCTCCAATCGAGACAGGGTGAAGGCAGGTAGCCGGCGAATCCCGAAGCGCTCGTGCTCCCAGGCCAGCGTGTCGTCCGCCAGGTTGATCTTCTTGTGCACCATGGAGAACCTCAGACTTGGCTCCTGAAGAGAAGCCACCTGGAAAAAAACACATACAGATGCTTTAAATCCTAGATGTAGTGGGTGGAGCTGCCTGAACCTTCTCAGTGGAGTTTCCATGTTCTTCCTGTGCTCCATTAACATGCTTTCAGTGAATTTAAAGAGCCTGAAAGGTTCATCATTTGGTTTTAAAAGTCTCCAAGAACACTGGTTTTCATTGACTCCAAACCAAATGATTGGTTTTATGACTTGTTCGTATATGAAAAAATCTAAACATTTGTTAGACTATGTTGACTTTAAATCTGATTTTCTAGTATTGTTATAGCATTTCTTTGCTCTCAGTCACGTACGGCCTCCAGCTCTTTGAGCAACGTGTGCTGAGGGCTTCCTTCTTTTGGTGGTTTGGACACATGGAGGTGAAGGTCGTCTCCGTTTCCCAGAGTATCCAGACACAACACGAACGCCACGTTGTCCTGGAGCAAACTGGAGTCTGAAAAATACAAATACCATTTAATTTTTCAGCTTTTAATCATCAGGAAAACAAATCCAGCATTTAACAAACAACTTGCAATTTAAGAAATCAACTTTTAAATGGAGATCTGGAGAGAGATGAGCACCTGTATGATCCAGGTTGTCCTCCAGCCAGCGTTTAGTCCCCTGGTAGTTAAACTTCCCTCCTCCGGACAGGAAAAACAGCAGGTTGTATCTACAGAACATGAGGCTCTTTAGAAAACCACAAGGACTCCAGAGAAGATGCTATAAACCCAAGCGTTACCCTGCATGAGTCCTCTTGTAGGAGTAGAGTCTGGAAAACAGACGTGCAAGCTCTAGTAATATCGCCACACCACTGCCGTTTGAGTCTGCACCATACGACAACCACTGGTAAAAAGACAATGAGGGACAAGAAATGAAACAACGAGATCCTGAGCTCTGCTGAGATGTTAGTATGCACACAGACACCGTCAACTTTCAACAGAGCAAACAACCATTTGGAAATGAAAAAAATTAACCAAAGCGATGAATTATATGTGTATACTTCAAAAGAAAACATTAACCAAAAATCTTACTGGAGCAATCCCAAAAGAGTCGTAATGAGCCACCAACACGATCGTGGGCAGATCTTCTCCACCTGCACCTGTGAGACGCCCCTGAAACACAAGATTAGCCACAAACCTTGTAAGATTTCAGGTGTAGTGTCCGAGAGATTTTAAAGATAAAGAGAGGGGTCAGTTGATGCACTTTGGGGCGTTTGAACTTTTGAAAACACCAGAATATTCCCAATATGAGAAAGAAGCAGAACGTGAGCACAAAACTATAGACATAATGTCTGATAGATTTAGAAGTGGGTGGAGCTAGTTGTTACAATCTAAACAGTGGGACATTCTGGGAAATGTAAAAATGACAAAAGAGGCCCGATATTGTTGGAGCTTCTGTTGAAACCACAGTCTTTGTTGAAAAAAAAAGATGTGGTATGTAAAAGATGGGTGGGGCCAATTGTTGCAATATAAAAAGAGAGACACTTTTTTTGCACAGTCATTATAAAAAAATATGAGCAGCCTACATCTCAGTGGGCTAGCGTGGCACATCACTGCTGTAGGGTATGGCCGAGGCTTATGTGGAAACCATAGACTTAATAAACATCTAGTGGATATTTACACAATATAGTGGATATTTACAAATTAACATCAGGAGACTCACCTCTAAACTGGTGATGGCCCAGTCGCTGACGGCTTTACTCTGAGCTCCACTGGTTACCATCTGAAAACCATTCGCTGTGGCCGTGTTCAGAAGCACTGAAGGGAAATCAAAGATTACAGCGAATCCTTAAAATCTTCTCAGATATATGCTTTGTTACCTTCTGCTGCGGATGAGGACCCCTGCGAGGAGGAGGAGATCTGAGTCTGTGAGTAGATGGAGAGGAGCTCCTCGTCCTCCAGAGCGAAGTACACCGGCACCACAGTCTCCGTGGCCAACAGCTCCGGCTCCAACTCCATGAACTGCTGCAGGAGCCAGGAACACAAGGCAAATTCAGCCACAGGTTAACAACTGATCCTACAAACAGGATGTGGTGCTACCTGCACGATGTCCTGGGGCAGCATGGACATGTTCTGGGGCAGGATAATGACCACGGCTCCTGCCGACTGCCGAAGAGCTTTCTGATATTGCTCGTAGGAGAAATCGGCGAGCCGCATCATCACGCAGCGGCGACTCAGCACCTCAGCCTCCACAGTACGAGCCTCTGTGTTCAGGATGGCATTACGAGAACCTGGAAAAAGACTTTTTATGTTAAGACCTAATATGAACACTTAACAAATTTTGAGTGTTGATTAATTGTAATCTCATTTTTCTTTATTATTTTTAATATACATATTTTTTAAATACCTAATTCTCTTTTCTTATTTTTAATATGACACATATATATTTCAACAATAGAATAAGTAAATGATAATTCAACAAACACAATCACATTCAATATGCCCACGGGCTAAATAATATAATTTACAAAAATGTTTTAGAAACTAAAATACAAAATAATACACAATAAAGCCCTTTCTGCTGTTATTTGTTGTCAAAAAACGTTTTAGTAATGATACAAAATAATCAACGGGGAAGTACCCTTAATAATAGTTTACATTATTTAAATTTATTTTCCAAATAGCCACAATTAATAATTAGCAAAAATTAGCTAATAGTCAATATCGTTGTACTATTCTGCTTTGGCCATCAACTGAAATATTTGTTTAAACGTTAAAACATGAACCAAGTCACGCAACACATTTAACACAAATATTTATTTTTGTTCTCAATCTTTTTAAGCGCTAAAAGAATTAAAATTGACATTTTGATGCCTTTTACCGTAAGTCTGCCCCTGCAGGTCGTACTGCTGCATTCGGTAAACGCTAAATTCATGCGCCGCTTCCGCACGTAACGGACACACGAGAACCAGAAACAGCACCAAACTCAACGGGAACGACCATTTCAACATGTTCTCCAACACTTCGCCGGCCTCCTCGAACATTCTGGAGACAATCGGATATTTAATTAACCGAAGAAACTGTAGAGAATGACGGACAACGCTCCGTCGACCTGTCAGGTTCCGTGGGGAGATTTTCAGGCAGGCGAAATCTGCAGATACCTACAATTCTGGAGTTAACAGCAAATCTAATTAACAATATAAACATATTTCACATGCGTTGAGAGTATATTGCGTTTTTCAAGCAAGATTAAACAGTTTAATGATTTACATTTTAATTTTAACTGGTAAAATCTTGTCCATGTGCTTCTTTGCGTTGGATAGGGTCCTTCGGGAAAAATCAAGGACTACCTCAACCCCCAACTGACCTTTTCCCATTACCCTTTCCTCATTTTGTGTTTTATTTATTTACTTACTCATTTGTATAAATATTAAACATATGCGAATCTAAACATTTTAATACATTTATTTCTGTGAGTTACTCAAATAAAACATCACAGTAAAGCAATCCACTTTCACCAATTTTGTCATAAACAATAAATATCCTCACACTATAAACACGTTTGTTGTTTTATTGATACTCCAAATTCATAACTAATTAGAACTATAGTGTTTTTACTTATTTAAAGTCATATCACCATTTATTTCGAAGTCTCAGTTATCAATATTATACTTTTGAGCCTTTAAAGTTTTAATAATATAAAACATTAAATCAAGTAAAATCTATTTACAAAGGTAAATTTTCATTTAAATGAAAGGAAACTAAAATGGTACATACGGTATGTTACAATATTAAAAGTTAAAATTGACAATCTACTAGAAATTTTAAATAATAATAATACATATTTCATAACATATAAATATTCCATAAAATACTGTTTTACAATTTAAACTCAGTTTAGTGACCTACATGCCCACTAGAGGGAAATCTCATCCAAATATGAAACTTAAGTCAATCTTCTCGCAGTCGCAGTCGTGGCACTAACACTGCCAAGAAAGATAATATTCCAAGAAAATAAGAGAAGCATTAGTTAAATGATGGGGGACACGACATGAAGATATGGGAAAAGATCAAGTCATTACATTTTCTTCAGACAACTTTAACAATTTGTTGCAAAAGTTTTGATTCTGTGATTCAGTACATTTAACCATAAATCATTGAGATTTCAAGGAAAGAAAAATAGAGAAACAACCAATTGAAGCTTCAAAAAAACTCTCAGAATAATGTATTATGTTAGCTACAAATATCAAAAGATCATTGAGCTAAAAAGCTATAATCTTTCACTCATCGCTTTCTGGAGAATGGGCTGCTTTCGTTCAGGGCAATAAACATGTGAATGTAAACATGCACGGTTGAATCGTCAAACAGAGGCATCCAGTAAATCTGACTTTAAAGATGATCTGGAAAGTAGCTAATGGACGGATCAGGCCTGCAGGAGCCAGCTTTTCCATTAAGTTTCATTAATGTGTTTTGGAGAGACTCATCTCATTGTATCACATTTCAGACAGACCAAGCTCTTAGACAGCCACATTAGGGAGCCTGCATACTTTCGAAGATGTGTTATAGTGCTGGAAATTTATTCTAAAAGCAATTCTGGAATCTTCTATTCTGGGGATCAGTACAAGTTTAAAGGTCTTTGAAGCTTCCCTCATCCACCTGAATAAACTTGGTTCATCCACCTGATTTCAAGATGGCTGCAGAATTCCCTGGATTTGTGGTAGTGGTTATAAACAAGAAGAAATAAACAAGTTTCCATCCAAATCCCTCGATCTGCAGAAGAACAGAGTAAATAAAAGTCAGCTCCATCAGTACTTAAATGAACTTTAGCAGATGAACTCTAATGTTAATGCCTCCTTTATCTCACTGCGACTTCAGTTTGTCCACTGATCCAAACTCAAAGAGCAAATTTAAACATCTCATTTACTTTAAACCAGGGAGCTTAGTGTCCATTAGCAAAGCAGATCGGTTTCAGAAGCTAGCCTGAACTCTGCAGTTTCTTCATGTGAGGATTGTATATTTTTATTAAAGCCTAACGCAACACAAAGGTTGGGCTTGAGAAGATTCCTGGAGTGAAAGAGCTTGAGGAGACTGAAGATGTTTTGTGAATGCTCATTCTGCTGAAAGTACTTTTATCACGGGGTGGAAAGCACCCATTTATTACCAACCGTGCATGCTAATATGTCTGCACTTTTATTTTAATTTGTATGTGACAGTTCCCCCCCATACCAGTTTATCCGAGGTGTATGTGGCCAAAGCCATGTACTGAACCAAAGACCACACAATATATGTATGGAATGATATATTGACAGATGCAGACTCAGTTTTAAAAAGTGTTCATCGTTAAAGTATTGCTAGGGATCCAACCTCAAATCTGAAAAGCTCCAAACAGGAAATGAAAGCATGAATGATATTAAGAGCTCAAGTTGATGTTTTGATTCACTAACAAAACAAATGATGCTCTTTGGATTTTTTAGAGAACTTTAGATTTAGTTTCAAGGTTATTTATAAGTCAGAGCAGCTAAAATATTTGCTAAACGCACGTTAATCACATTAAATAAAAAGAAACCAATTTAATTAATAGTAATAAATACATTCAAATTAATAATACACAAATATATAAACAGCTCCTTTGGGTGATCGTTCAGGGTTAAAGCAGAGATTCTGGCTGGTTTCTTCCCTGAGGCACCCAGATTCAATAAATCAATGTTTACTTATTCATAACAAAGGAACAAATCTGCTTTAAGCAGAGCTATATATTGTGATGGTCGGAGAGAAATAATCATGTTCTTTCAACACTAGAGCTCTACTAAAGAGACTTGGCGTCACATTTCAGCTAGATAACATCACTAGTTTTTAACCATTGACTAAAATTACTGGGGGTTTTCATAACATTATTATTTACAGTTTAACACAATAAAGCGTTAGCTATCTGGGTATATTTAACTGTTACTAGCCGAATGCATTTTAAATTGTTAGCTAGCATTACTAATACAGTACTTTACAAAGTGAAGTGTTCGCCAACATTTCTAGCTAAAGTACATTTCAAAGTGTGTGCTAACATTATGATTTGTATACATTCAAAGTATAAGCTAACATTATTATACTATTAGCTAACATTATACTCTTTTGGTACATAGTAAACAGTTCACTAGCATTACTAGCCATGTACATTTACATCTTCTACTTATGTTTGATGTGGATCAAGATTCCACAATTGAATTTTCAAGAAAATATCCTTAGTTCAGATCAATACTGTGATCTACATCCATATTAGAACTACAGCAACCTCAAGCTTACCCTTTGAGCAATTGTTCCAAATAGCATTAGCGCTCCACTCTTCTCTTCTGCTGTCTCTCAGTGTCTGGTTTTGATGGATTGCATGCGCAGATGATCGAGTGTCGAGGGAGAGATGATGAATTGACCACGTCAAACAGTGTTCCTGAAGGCGAAAGGGGCTTGAAGAACAAGCCACCAAAACTCCTTTTAGGACAAGTCATTTGCTAGGCTAACAACTTAGCGGTCAGCTCCTACTTTTTATAGAGCAGTAGCAAAAACCAATGTTTCTGAATGCACAAAAGAAACTTGACAACACACTAGTTCATTTTAAAAAGGTGTTAGATTAAATGTGGACCACAAAATCAAAAATGTTAGGATATTAAAATGTTGAATACCAATAAACTCTATCCCCATCGGCTTGTTCGAGGTGCATAGGGTCACCAGGCTGACCATGGTGGTTGAGGATCTGACTTTGAAGTGAGCAGAGATGATCCGCCAGATGTGGAGGCCCATCTGTGCTCTGAAGCCTTATAAGATTTTATTCGCATCTGCTCAAAAGGATGCAAGTCACCACAGATGTTGCTCCAGCCTTCAACAGATGAATCTGCACCCATCAATTCATTATAACATGGAAATTAAGAGACGGTCAGCTGAAAAGTTTCCTGTTAGGAAAAACAACTCAAAGCAAGGATGGTATAAAAACACTAGTAACCTTTCAAACACCAGTAACCAGTGCTCCACCAAGCAGGACAAGCTTCATTCCATGTCATATACTACATTGTATCTGTATAAAAAAGACACAGATCAGATTACAGGTCTCATACTTCTTTCTCTCGCACCTTGGTGACTAACTAAATACCTTTTAACCCCACTGTATGTCTTGGTGTTCGTCGTTTCCTTATATTTGGCTACAATTCTTCATCTTAAACCAAACAGTGGACCTTCAAATCATACAATCCTACAAAATTGAGCAATGTAACAAATTTTCTTCTTATTTTAAAATGTCACTGGGTCAGAACAAATGACATCATGAAAGATTCCTCTCCCAACCTCATCACTGCCCTTGAAACTCTGAAATTTAGTTCTGTAACAAAAGAAAAATAGTCTACGTTTCCCTGTTTAGTCTTGTGATGCCAGAACAGAGGGATTGTTCTTGGCACACTGGAGTGGGCAGTAGCGTTGGGAATCTGCCACATGCCACCCAAGCCTCAGATCAACGCTGCAATGTTTCTGTATGAGCTAGTATGCGTTTGTTTGTGGGCGTTTCTTCCGAGCAGAGCAACAGTCTGGCATGACAGCCGACAACCCACGTGGACCAAAACAAACACTTCTTCACTACGCTGGCACAGAAGCTGGCAAAACAAACAAACCAAGGGGTGCAAAAGTTCCTTCACTCCATTTCACGGAGACTGTGAAAATGGCTTTCTCACTCACAACAAAATGTTGGGAAAAAAGAGAAGATTAAACACTTGGCATTTAACGTACTGTTTAATATCTTGCTGTTAAACTTAACTTTTATTAATATCTCACTGTCGATATAGGAAACATTTTTATTTATAGGATATTTTTAGGATAGTATCAACATTTTTGCTCACTTTCTTAAGTTTTTCCAATGGTATCATGAAGGCTGAGTTTATGATGAACACCACAAAGACAACCACAACATGTAAAAGAAAATGAGAGCAGTAATCCCCTCTGCTCACCAAATATATAAGCTTGTGCTGAAGGGATTTCTGAAATGTCTGTAAAGCATTTTGCTGTGCAGCGCTATGTGAGGTCATCGTTGGTTCATTCGTAATATTTAACATTGCACAGAAATGTTGTTTTTAAACTCCACATGAATGAATGGAGAATTGTATTTTGTTATTATTCATTGATGGGAGGAATATATGCAATTTTGGAGATTAACTGGTCATGGTCTCATAGCATTTTGTTAATTTTACTAATCAGGTTATTATTTTTTACGTAATTATACACATTATTATTAGTACAAAAAACAAATTGGTTCAATGCAAACCCTTTATTGGGGAAGAAATAATTTTTCTCAATTTAACATTTCTGGATTTGGAACCAAATTCTTGCAGAAGCATAAAGAGATAAATTATGAAGCTAAAAATGGTAACATGAGGTGTGTGTGTGTGAGAGAGAGAGAGAGAGAGAGAGAGAGAGAGAGAGAGACAGAGAGAGAGAGAGAGAGAGAGAGAGATATGCTTTGGACATGAGAGAGAGAGAGAGAGAGAGAGAGAGAGAGAGAGAGAGAGAGAGAGAGAGAGAGAGAGAGAGAGAGAGAGAGAGAGAGAGAGAGAGAGAGAGAGAGAGCTTTTCCAAAACACTAAAAGCTTTTCTTGTCTGGGCTACTGACTAATGTTATTGCCATTGCGAGGAATTCACCGGAGCTGGAGAGAAGGTGCTGAGGTGGCTCATCAGGATCTCCTGAGACTTTTCTTTGCCCCAACAGTATTTTACTCTCACCGATGATGGATTTACACACTGTAGGAATAAATTCACCGTTTTTTTTTTTACAATTTTTCTGTGTGAATTTGTTCCTAAAGCCTATCAGTTCGGCGGCGCGCGAAAATCGCCTATAGACGGTTAATGTCATGAATATTTATTAGACCGCGATGACGTATGTCTGCCTCAAATGGTATTGGAGTCTCTCTCGCGTTAGTTTCCTTCAATGTTTTGTCCCTTAAGTTTTAATCGGAAATTCTTGGGGTTTAAATATTCATCAGGGTTTTCTGACGACGTTCGCTGTGGTCTCTAAACATAGACACGTCTTCTTGTTCACCTTCTGTTCGATGTGAAATGGCACAAAAGTTGTTTTCTCCTCAAAATTGCTTCCACTCTCGTTATGAGTACTTCTTCACAATGGGGTGAGTAGATGTTTCAAGTCTATTTCAGTTGACCCTTTCTATTATTTTGACCCTCATTTCCGTCCAGTAATAACTTTCGGAGTTGATTTAGTGGAATTGTAGAATTCTGTGTATTATCGGTGAGAGCAATGTTTTCATTTTAAAATAATTTCTGGTTTAAGCTCGGTTTAAATTATAGCCAAACAAATATTTAAAATAAGTATTTAAATAAGTACTCAATATTAATCAATACAATGTGACTGAATGAGGTTTCATTTAACAATTAAAAAAAAAACTCAAAATCTAAATTAATTAAATGAAATGTATTATAGTGAGCTGCAGTCATTTGGAAACTTGATGATCGAAGGAAATGTTATGCATCTTTCAAATGAATGGGATGCAGTTGGAAGGATGGCAGTGGGTGGCCGGACAGATTCAAACCACAGCATGAAAGGCCTTTGATAGGCTAGTACGACTTCTGCTTTTTTCCTTTACAAGCATGCCATAAACACACATTCTGGAAAGTTCTGCTGTGGGTAAAGACGTACAAGCTCACACACGTGGAGACGCAGTCCTGTAATATATTGGCTTTCAGTAAACAGTACGTTTTTGTTCCCTAATTCCGTGTGAGTATTGCTTCTTTTTAACCTCTGTGCCAGATTTGTTTAAAGAATTGTATGCCCCAATTATGAGAAAATATGTGGTGATATTACAAAACATCCAACCGAAATGACTGAAAGGCCAGTCTAGACATTTTCTTTCTTTAATTCTAAAAAAAAACTTGAACTCTGAGCTAAAATAACAAAATAAAGTTAGTTGGCAGTACTTTGGGAACCTTTCGAAAAAATAGAAATGAGCTGGTCCTCTTTTTTTAGAAGTGCAGGTAAGTTTATATCAAGTAGTGTTAGCGTACATAAATAAAACGCATTGTAAAGGTACACAACGTAATAAACAACACTAGAGTGATATTAGTTTCCAGATCTAAATATGGAAACTCCAGTATGACCAGTTCAAACTGTGACATGGTAACTGGTTAGTTTTAATTGTTATTTAGCACACTGGAAAAATAAAGGAAGAACGTAAGAAAGAAGAGGATGTAACGGCATACTAACGAAAGCACATGGAACAAATAGAACAAAGCCATGTGCTCAAAAAAAGTAAAGCCATAAAAGAAGTCAAAGAAAACAAGAGAATCAAAATTAAAAGCAAATCCGCTGGTGAAAATATAACCGTAAGCATGGGTAAAACAACCACTGCACTTTAAAAAAGAGAATTTAAAAAAGCATGGCTATGAAACCGATAATGCTCCAGGATCCAAAAAACAAGATTAAAACATAGTGGAGCCTGAATGCCTTAGATCTTAGTTAGATCATAAACACAATCAATCTAAAAAAAAGATGAGAGAACACATTTGAAGGCAACCAGCTGCAACATATCTTTTAGTTTTAATGTCGAAATTGCATAAATGGCCCAAAGCTATGCAAATAACAGTATTTTATTTTGAAATTAACTTAAATGTTGTGCGTTTTAAACTATGGCTTGTTTTATTTCGTTTCTTTATTTACGCATTGTGATTCAGTGATTTCCACATGTTTTAACAACTCTTTTTGTTTATCCATTGTAGATGTGTTGTGTTGGATGTGCAAGTTTGTGGAATGTGTTAAATAATTACATATAACAATTTTTGTGTTGATATTTTTTAAACTACTGACATTTAAATGGAATTGTACTTTTCTCTTAGAGCTTTTCATGTAAAAGTTTTTGTGGCATTCAGAACAATGCTGTTTTCAAATCCTTGTTTCTAGAATCTGACATTTCTCCAGCAGATCGTTTAGTCTTAATGCCTCTTAAAGCGCAGGCCACGCAGGCTTTCTTCAATCGGTCTCGGAGATTTCTTCTGACCTTTTCCCTGATAGCTGCTTCCTGGAGCAGAACCCATTCGGCCAGCAACAGTTTGGCCATAGAATGTTTAGAGTATTGACTTTAAAGGGATGCTGCTTCCAAAATGTGAGACAATTATATCACTGTAAACCTGTACTTTTGTTCTTTTAGCTAGGAAATTGAGCCTTTTCAAGGTTGTCAAAATAGAAAACCCTCCTTTCACTTTAAACAATCGAGGTTCAACAATTGAAAATATGCATTTAATATATTAAAAATGTATTAAACATTTTCTACAGTTAAATGTGTTTTATTCCCAATACTCTACTACACCCCTTTAGCAATTTCATGGAAAACCCCAGGTCTTTGAAGACCTTTTGTGACACTATAAACATACTGCACTTGGTTAAAAGTATTCGAAGGTGGGCACATGAAACATGTAGTAGTGGTCAGACTTTAATATAGTACATTTTAAAATTTAGCTGTGGCTTTTCTCTAAATGTTCAGATGACCAACTAAAATTTCCAAGTTCTAAAAAGTTTAGAATAACTGTTGTGTTCATGACTATGCTTGTTATTGTCTCTTTTGAAGCCCAAAGTTTTCTCAAACATGCTCCACCATCTAATCTTTTGAGTATATTTTCACCAGCAATGTGTTTTTGGGGGCATTTTTTCTATTTATTTATTTTGCCTTATGTGAACATGTGACTTTTTTTGTTTTGTTTTTTTGAGCACATGGCTTTGTTCTTTTGGTGCAGTGTGCTCTCCACCCTCTTTTACCTCGTTATTGGTAAAATCATTTAAGGTAATTTCCTCATTAATGTATAGAAAGCACCCTATATGATGAAGAGACACGTAGAACATCAAAAATCCCTGCAGCCTTCCACCAGCCAGGGCTCGAAAGAAGGTTCTCCTCAGTGGAATGTTTTTACACAGTTTTAAACAGGTGCAAAAAGGTGTATAGTGTTTGGAAAAAGTGCATTTTATTTAGATGGTTACATTTACGGTATTTCCAGGCTTTAAAACCATCAATGTTCAGCTGTGAGTTATTCACAAACACTGAAGCCTTTTGCATCTTGTTGCTTCTATATGACTGCAAATAAACAGTAGCTTTACCCTGAGAGTGGATAATATACAGTAGAGTGACTTTGGCTTGGTTTGGATAAGCTAACGATCTTTTTTCTTCCCCGTAGGGCTCAAACACAGCTGGGACACAGCTGTAGAGATTTGGGATGGGTGGGGGTGCAGGGGAGGGTTCCTGGCACCGTGATTTGGTGGATAAACAGAAATGAAAATCACATTGCCAGGGATTTCCACCTCTGCACAGTCTTTCAGGAGCCCACACCTCTGGAGATCCTAGAACAACACGAGAAGACAAACCAAGATTTGTTCGAATTACACGCTAGTGATTAAAGTCAACATGGAGTCTGTTTGAACTCTTACAGGATTTTTTCACTCAGAAATGAAGGTTAGCTCTTAATGAGCCATCCCAAAATTGGTTTGAAACCTTTTGACACTCTTGTTAACTTTTGAAAATACAAGTGTAAACAAAGGTCTAGATCGGTCTCAAAATTTTCTACAAAGATTGTGTAGAAAACTCTGAATTGATGACAAAGTGAGCTTGGGATAGAAAGAAGCAGGGTTCATTAAATAGCAAAGATACTCAATCGTTGAAGGTATCGAACAAGAACTAACTGTAGAAAATGCTTCAAATACAGAAATGCTTTTAGAAATGTTAGATGACATCAATCATAGATTCACCTCAGCACGTGTTCATTGTTGAGATGATTTGAGTTAACCTTTTTAGAAAAGAACGTACAGGAAGTACAGTGACTAAATGAAACACTGCTGACCTTTTGGTGCCTGGTCGCTCAGAGTTAATGTGTATAATTATCCCTGACTCATCCGGTTCCTCAATAATAATACCAACACCTCTCATACAGTCACACCTATTCCCTCTCAAGCTCATCCATCAGTTTCATCACTTGCTCTAGACGCAGAGCTTAGCTAATCGGTGAGCAACGATCCCTTAAATACTGTTCACAGTGGCTAAGTTCAGTGCCTGAGTGAAGTGCACCATCAGACGCATAGAGAGAAATCCAAAGGATGTCAATCTTCAGTGGCATTAAACAGATCTCTTCATTCATTCTGCCATGCTTCCATTTTCTCTTGATCTCCACTCATCAATCTACAGTTTTCCAGTGGCTGAGTCTATAGAACATTGCACTTCTGAACCACAGGTTTCAAGTCGCTTCGAATGAAAGAATCTGCAAAATGGGTAAATATAAACGATTTCTAGTTGCGTTTACGATGATTGCTTGAATTATGGAGTGTTCAGTCAGACAGTGTTTGATGCGTGTGCGGTCTTTAACAGATAAATTCTCTCTGATCAAGTTTTGGATGGTTGATTCTTAAAAATGAGGTCTGTGCCCTACTGTGCCTGCTGAACTGGTATCAGTGTTGTTTTATAGCTGGCTCAGTTCAGCAGGAACAGGAGTGAAGTCCTAAAGCTCCTATTGACTCAGTCTCATTCATTCAGAAACCTCCAATGTTCAGCATTTTCCAGTCTGTGCATTGTGTTGTCATTACTTCCTTTAAATAAAAAAAATCTTCAGGTTAATTATTTGGATGTTTCAACCAATCAGCCCAAGCCAACGGTCCCTTCTCCTCTTGTTGGCTGTAGTCACTATACTTACTCTACATCGGAAGTGTAGGGATCACATTATCCAGTCAGCAACAAAAAGTTTCAAAATGGAAGCCACATCCATCTTTAGAGCTGGAGAGAAATATTTTTCACATGATTCCTCAATTCTCCAGTGATGTATGTGTCTATCCTAGGTGAAGCATTTTTTTTGTATTTCGTATGACGTAAAACTGGAGTATCCAGCAGGAGATCCAATAAGGCAGGAAGCTATCAAGCAGAGTCAGGATGCATGAACCGTAGGACTGACAGTGAGGAAGGGAGAGTTGAAGGAATATAAAGGAGGAGAGAAGATGAGAACAGAACACTGATTGGGTGAAGAGGAAACAAGGAGATTGGAAAAAGGCAAAGTTTATGTTTGAGTGAGGAATTGGTGCCACAGAGACGTGTGGAAAACCGAGAAACCACAATCACAGGTAGTTTATTTGTTGTTTAGCACATATAATATACTGCTTGTCAACTAAGCGCCAACAAATGTACACCCACTAACAATCACATCGCTAATCACTGGAAACCAGTTGCTCAACTACTTTAAAGTCGAAGTAGAAACAGAATAAATTACATTAAATTCAAGCTGGATGAAAGTTGAGCCAGGAGAAAATAACATGATATATAGGAGCCATTAAGTTACTATTTTATGAATAAATACTGATAAATGATAAACAAATTATGGAAACAAATGTATGTATAAATTAAGCTCACAAATTTAGTCGATGTCCTTGACATTTTATTCCATTAAAAAGCATTTATTTTTAAATAAGATGTCATTTATTGTGCAGATGCATAATGTACCTTCAGTTCTAGAATGGGTTTTTGTTTCATTTCCTCATTTTAATCTGCGATGTATTAGCAATCTTCTAATAAAACCTAATCTCTGTGTATCTGAAGCTTTAAATGTAAGAAATGCATTTATAATTTCAGCAAATAAATCTAAACCAAAGAACTTCATTATTTTAGGCAAGGAATATCACATCTATTTAAACTGATGTTAGCTGTGTATTTCAATGTGTTTTATCCTAGAATTTTTAATAATGTGATTATGTATCACTAATAAATTCCATTCTGCAGATCTCGACAGCTTCTTGGAAAGCTTTGCAGCTCCCAGAATCAAGTAGAGCTCATACAAGGATTAGTGGGAAGGAGCTATGGGTATGAAAGCAGAACATCTCTGATATAGTTTAACACCAGTTCCTGAGCTCAGAGATGGACCAGATTCCAGAAGAGGATCTCCTCCATATACCCTAGTGATCACAGAGATTGAAAAATGTAATGATCTTGGAAGTTTCTATCTAGGAACATCTATTATTGTTTATATTGGGATATCATTTTAAGACATCGATAAATTTGTAATTTGCTTATTGCATCTGTAATACATGTCCTAATATGTCCAGTGTTTCATGTATACAAGCCCGACAGACTATGTTAGTCCTGGGAGAACTTTTGTGAAGAAACACCTGGAGGCGACGCGCGGTAATAACTCGAGGTTTGTCTGCACGCAATGGCAGTTAACCTCTCACTTTGACACAAGATGATAAATATTTCTTTCAAGGCGTAATGCGGTCATAAATGAAACGGTAATCATTCCAAGAATACGTTTGTGGTGTCTAGTGACTCTAAAGGCCATTTAAACAAACGAGTTCGGTAGGCTAAGTGTGTTAGCATTTAGCGACGTTTATTTATGATTAGTTACGTCACTAATTGTTTAGGCTAGCCCGTGATATGTTATATTTGTTCAATATCAGAAACAAACTGATAGGGTACATTTCAGTTTTAGGCTTAATATTCATTCAAAACCATTTACATGTAGTTGCTTAATTCTGAGCATTTCAACCAGGATTTAAGTTTAAGATCACAGAACCCACATTACTGGATGAAGGGAATAAAATCACAGAGTGCAGACCAACAACAAACATTAGAGAAGTCTTTTATAGCGAGAGAAATTACAATATTAAGAGTATTCCAAACAAAATAAGTCTACTTCAAGATTTGTAAAGTTCTTTATTTCCCAGTACATGGAAATCAAAACATTTAATTATGCAAGTTGAGCCATAACAAATAAAATGAAATGGTATATGGAATATTTACTGAATCAGCATATTTAATAGTTTGTAGAAAAGCCTATGCTGGTGTTAAATTTATTGCATTAAACAATAGTGTTTGGTGCATGTTCACTTTTGCAGAGTCGACATTCCTAACCATTTAAAGTTAAAAGGTGGCAGAATGTTATTAAATGGAAAATTTTAGTAAACAATTAATAAAACAATTTAAATGTTGACAGCAGATATTTGTTTAGCATCATAAAACTTTGAAACGTTCTCTGTAATTGTTTTTTTTTATCTTAAGAACATCAAAAACTTACCATTAAAATGTATTCTATGAAACTGTTTTATTGATTAAATTGTGACCTGCAGTTCGACCTCCCCTCTCTTCTTTTTACTTAATTAATCATTGTTATTTTTTATGTTGTTATTTATTTTCAAATGTTTAATTTGTTTATCACATGATTTGAATTAGTGAAATCATATTTGGTGATAGATTAAATCTTATCTCTTCACAAAAATAATGACGACTAGGGATAATATAGCTTTTATGTTGATTAAAATCTTTCCTCCCTTAGCCCTTAACATTTTATTAAAATCTTATTGTGTTTTCATTATGAAGTACTTAAAAACACGTCTGGAATGAATTTTTCCATCCCAGTACATTCTTTAATATTTGCCTGCATGGATCCAGATGAGTGTAGTTATTCTTTGGAAGATTAATGAACTGGATGGATTCTAAAATGTGAATAAAACTATGCTTTAATAACGCAATCAATCTTTTGTATTTAACAATGGTCATAATGTTTAGGTTTTTCCAGGTGTCCCCAAATCAAACATAAAGGACCATTATAGGTTGAAGTTCCAACTCTGCTTCATTACACTACATACACTAGAGAAATCACATTAAAAGCAATTGTCTCGCTGTTGATAAAATGATAAAAAGTATTTAAATATAATTACCAACTTAGTTGATTAGCCATATTAAACAATATAATATAAATTAATATAAACATTATTATGGCTAATGAATCACAATGCTATGGTATGATTAAAAAAGCAGACGGAACACTGTGTTGTTTGTTGTCTCCCTCTTGAGTGCAATGAAAGAAGTTGATGGAGAATGTAAGGTTTCAAGGCATTTTTTATTTCCTTTACAAAATGACAAAGATCAATACACTAAGACTTTAGCTGTTTAGAAAATAAATGTCTTCCTTTATATAGAATATGAAAATATACATCAACTCTTTATGTTACAATATTTAACATACGTTCTCATCGAGAGGCAGTTTCTTCTGGAATTTGGTACAATTCTTGGTTTGTACTCTCTTTCTTGGCGGTCAAAACATAAAATACAAAGACGTTGGCATTTCTTGGAGAAGTGGTGGTACTCTAAAAAGCTATTTTTAGAAGTGGTGGCATCCGTACGAACCTTCCCACTTAATTGACTGGTTCTTTGACACTTCTGTTCACTTTTACAGGTTTCTGTTCACAAAAAAGGTATGTTTGCATCTGTGGAGTCCCCATTGAAACTCATTCATTCATTTTCCAACCCGCTTATTCCCGTTTTGGGGTCACGGGAGTCTGCCGATGCCTATCTCCAGCACACATTGGGCGAGAGGAATTCACACCCAAGGAAAATTTTGATTATTCGAACAACCTAACCACATGTTTTTGGGATTGTGGGGGAAACCGGAGTACCTGGAAGAAACCCATGCAAGCACAGGAAGAACTCCTTCCAGGAAGGTCACCGGCGAGCCTCTAACCGCCAACCTTCTAACTTGAAGGCTACCCACTGCACCACTGTGCCGCCCTCCATTGAAACTCATGGTTTCCAAAGTGATTCATCGTGATAAACAAGATGTGGTGGAGCTGGGCCGAGATTTCTTGAAGTTCTTCAGTTCAGGTGGCGGACAAGTGCTCAGGTTTCGCACCTTGCTAAAACTATTTCTCAAACTGCTGTGTCGGCTCCCTGAGGTGCTGGAAGACTCCTTAGTCATGACAGTCTTTGGATTGCACACTCCTAACTTCAAACAGCAGCAAAACAGAAGTTTCGCGATGGCTTTCCGAAGCTCTAAACTGCCAAACGAGTAAATGAGTGGATTCATTGCGGAGTTCAACACGGCTAACGCAATGACCCATTCGGGACTGAAGAGCGCGCTGCAATTTCGTGAATAGCAGAAGAAATCCACCATTAGGAGAATGAACAACGGTCCCCAACACACCATGAAGACCCCGACAATGGAGATTACCGCTTTAAGGAGGCGTAGCGAACGCTTGCGACTTCGATCGCATATTGTTTCAGTGCTACGTCTAACATGGCAATAGATTGCAAAATAGAGGCCACCGATTGTGAGAAGGATTATAAAAAAGATGACCAAGGCAAACAAGATGTAGCTCTTGGCGTACAGCGGCAAAAGAGTTGAGCAATGTCTTAAATCGCAGAGGCAATTCCAACCCATCGATGGAAGGAAACCAATAATGAATGCCGTTATCCAACATATCAGCACCATTATGTAGACTCGATAAGTCTTTGTTGCAGTTTTTTGGTGGACGGGTTTCATCATAGTTGCATAGCGCTCCACGGCAATCAAAAGCAAGCTAAATATGGATGCCGCCAGTGCTACGAAAAGAAGTCCTTCACGAAACATCCAAAGAACTGGGCTTAACCTAAAAGTGCGATCACCAGACAAGCAGATGTTCACCACATAGGCAGTTCCTGTTAACAAGTCACTCAGTGCCATGTTGGCAATGCAGATGAAAATCCACCGATGGCGAAGACGAACACGGAAGAGCACTGCCAGCAGCACCACAAGGTTCTCCAGGACGATGAAGACGCTGAAGCACAGGAACAGGATGGTGACAGCACTCAAGCTTTTTCTTGGAGGCTTGCGGTGCTGGAGGCGACCGGTGAAGTTATAGTGCTCCAGGATCAGGCTGTTGCTGGACCAGTTGTAGACGGCAGAACAGGACGAGGAAGAGCGGAAAGGGTGGAAAACATCCATTGTGGAATTGATTCTAACTAGGGGTTAATTGGAGTCCAGGCAATCACCCTCCAGCTCAGTCCTGAATCCCCTTTTGTTTCTCAGAATTACCTGTTGGAGAACAAATTAGTTGTTTTAAAATCAATGGAATTCTGGTGCATTGAACACAATTTAAACTAAGCCTGTGCATGACTACACAATAGCCCTTGCATAGACTCAGACCTTCACAAGCAGATCCGAAACATTTAAACATTTTTCAACATAGAAGTGGGGTGTAAGCTGTGTGATTGGTCGGTTTGGTAGCAGAGTGTTTCTGGAGTGATGTCATATATATCCGAGTATCTCCACCATGTGAATCAGAACACAAGTGAAGAAGTCACAAAGCTGAAATCCACAAGGAAATAAGCGTCAACCAAAAGATTAAGATTCTGCTAGACTGGAAAGATTTTCCCATCGAAGACCTTTTTAAATTTTTTTTAAAACTAAATCATGTAAAATGGAGAACTAGAAGTTTGCTGAGATTGCTAATGCTAATCCTTGTGATTGCAATATGATGACATTTAGCTAGCTGCTATGAATTGTCTGTACAAATTATCTTTCCTTTCATTTCTGTGAGTTAAAGCATCTTGAACTTGACCTAGTTTCACGAGGCAATGAGTGGAGTGTATTTGAAAGTCTCTAGTTTCACTTGTTTCTTGTGGTTTAACCACTCTTAATGTTTAAAGATGCATACATGAGCCTGCAAAAATGGTCACCGTTCTAGTAATAATTACATTATTTTTGTTTTAACTAGATTTATGTGAAAAACGTTGTAAGTACAAATGTTGCAAACTTAAGGTACAAAAAAAAATAGGGATAATAATATTCCATTTTTTTACATTAAGGCAATGTGATGTTTTCTGAAGCTTACCTTTTCTTAGTGCTGCTGGGATGATTGTGAAAGAGAGAAAAGCTTGAACACTGGCTCTCACAGCTGTTATATACTCTCCTGGACCCCCATAAGAAGGAAGGAAGAAGTCCTCTTGCCGAGAATTGGCACACCCTGAGAAGAAAGCAACTATTCTCAGTTTCTACACTATTTAAAAGACTATTGTGACAGTTTCCCAGAATGTGTAAATTGTGAACTGATTTAAGAAAAGTCAAGTAGATTTTTAGTGATTTTAGCGGTTGCAATCTAATACATTTGTAAAGCAATGTTTACACGCATTTATACTTTTGACTCTCTGAAGTGCGCTCATCAGCACCACCTTAGCACCCTTTAAATAAACTACTGATATAACCTCTGTGTCTAGCATCTAATATTTTTGCATGTATGCAAGTGTTTTCATGCACATGAACATTTCTGAATATGAGGCCCGAACTGTTGCAAAAAAAATTAAGGCTAAGAAGTGGTTTGCTAAGTTCAATGCGTTTGAACGTCACTGTGGTGGATCGTAATGTGATGACAGCAGAAGGAAAGATATCTATTCACTTCACATTTGGATTGGTGAAGTGAATTTTAATCCTGTTCCTTTACATCTTGAACTCTTTTGAAGGCTGAGATTGTTTCAATGTTAGATTCCTCATCTTTTAGCGGATAAACTGTAAACTGGTTTGGACAAAAATTTTGGGAGCACAGTTGTCCCTAAGGATTGAAACCTGGATATCTCAATATTTCCATCACTTTCTATGAGATTTGGCCTTTTGTCCAAAAATAAACACAAAATTGTCATCTCCATATGTGACATGAGGCTTGGGAAAACATGTAATATGCTGTTTTTGTAAAAATGGCGTGGGCCTATGGAAAACCTGCAACCTTCCAAAGGAAAGGCCACAGTGCAACCTAATGCCCCTCTGTGTTGCACCAAGTAGGAATTAAAAGAGTGTTTTTAAATAATAAACGTGTAATTGAATGAATTATTGTCGTCTACACTGAATATATTTCAGAACATCAATGATTACTCCTGCAGGAAGTGATTGTGTAGTTTGTGGCATGAATGTGGTGCAGTGATGAAAACATTGCTCAAGTATCTTTAAATCCGACCCTTGGGAGAAGTTTGCACTGATGTGATAATCTTACAACAGCTTTGAGATTGAAATGACGCTTCTCAGAAACCATTCAGTGAACAGGAAGCTCTTCCCTTCAGCATTCACTTCAGCGATGTCTTTGAGTAGATTTTCCTAGATACATTTGAATCTTGTGCAGTATGAGTAGTTGCGATTTTACTTTGTCGTCTCAGTTTGTTTTATTGTAGTGTAAATGGAGCCCAGTATCTTGTGGTACAATTATAAATATGTTTCATCCTCATCAACGGGAGTATCTTTTCAGTTTTATTTATTGCCCACCATCCAGTAAATGTTCACTTCAGATAAAAGAGGGGGGCACTTCTGAAACCACCACTTCCTGAGGTGTGACTCTACATGCTTCACAGTTACCCACACCCTCTACTTGCTTACTCTGAAAATAGCTAAATATGTTATCAGAGAAAGCCACTCTCTCCCACACAAAGAAAAAGTATGCCACTATTAAAAACTATCCCACAAGAACAAACTGAACCGGATGCATTCCAGGAAAGAAAGAGCTGCCCACTAAACCAAGAATTTCTATTTATTATAATGCTAAACAGATAAAAATTATTCACTCTTTGTTAAATTGCAGCAATTTGCTAAATCCATGAAAGGTCGTCTTCCCCTCATTAATGTACACACCATTACCACCCATACTAATAGAAAAACACAGAGTGGATCACATTTTTGCAGATTAATTAAAAAATCTCACATATCACATGGTTTTACGTATTCAGCCCTGTTACTGTGCCACTCATAGATTTACCTCAGCTGCTTTCATTTATGCTGATCATTCTTGGCACGGTTCTACACCTTATTTTGAATATAGATGTGTTTTACTGATTGGACTTGATTAGGAAAGCCACACAACTGTCTATATAAGACCTTACAGCTCACAATGCTCAGAGCAAATGAGAATCATGAGGTCAGAGGAACTGCCTGAAGAGCGGGTAGTAAAAGGGGCTAGTGAGGATCGACCCCATGCACGCCCATACCAGCCACGCTCCGATTCGAGATTATTGGCCACCTCACACTTCCGATCATCTGCCCTTGTGTAATTTGAAGCTCTCAAAATCACAATGAATCAACTGTAACTTAAAACAAACTGAAGACAACTCAACAAAACGTTCGGTTTAGGTTAAGGGTTATGGTTAGCTTTAGTGTTAGGGTTAGCGTTAGGTTTAGGATTAGGTTAAGGGTTATGGTTAGCTTTAGTGTTAGGGTTAGCGTTAGGTTTAGGTTACGGGTTATGGTTAGCTTTAGTGTCAGGGTTAGCGTTAGGTTTAGGATTAGGTTAAGGGTTATGGTTAGCTTTAGTGTTAGGGTTAGCGTTAGGTTTAGGTTACGGGTTATGGTTAGCGTTAGGTTTAGGATTAGGTTAAGGGTTCTGGTTAGCTTTAGTGTTAGGGTTAGCGTTAGGATTAGGTTACGGGTTATGGTTAGCTTTAGTGTAGGGGGTTAGCGTTAGGTTTAGGATTAGGTTAAGGGTCATGGTTCAAGGCTGCTGCCTCATTTAGGTTGGCGTAGTAGCATTGAAGCCACGAACTATAGTGAATAAGGATTTAGGGGGCGCGGTTAAACTGGGTACTCACGGCTCGACCCTTACCAGCCCCTTTTACTGCATGCTGCAATCAGACCCATCTCCAGAGACCTCCATAATTCCCTAATAGATTCCATAATAGATGTTTTGGCTGTCCAAACTGAGCTATCAGAGGAGAGGAAGAGAGAAGAAGAACCTAAAGATCATTGTACTGAACTCCAGAGATTTAAAAATGAAAATAATGAAAATAATTGATTTCTATTTAATTTTTAAAAGCATTTCTAATTCACAGCATTTTGCCACATCTGTCTTTAACACATGCACAGTACTGTCGATCTTTCGATTTTTAAAATATATATATATTTTTCAGATTATTTACAAGTGATGACTTGCTGCCATCTATCGTTACTTGTGGTTGAATCTATACTTTTAATGGAAGATAACGTGTATTACTAGCTTTTCACCACGAGGCGCTACTCTTTACATACTTCAGACAGTGAAATGTCACGAATAGAGAGGTTGGGACTTTGGAGACCGTATTGGAGTTTCATTAAAAATAAGAATAGGTTTAATATAAACGAAAATGAAAACACCAACACAAACTCCGTTGCTAAGGTAAATTTAAACCGACGCAACGTCGTTTTGACACAAATAGCTACGTTTAAATCGCTGTATGCAGTTCCCTCGTGATCCGCACGGCGTCGCTGTTCAGCGATGGTTCGCGTAATAAGTTTCCTGCCCATTTGTTGGTAGAGATCTAAGCACAAAGCTCCCTGAACACGTCCAGCATGCCGTTTTGTCCTCTCTGGACTAGTATTTCTGTGTTTTGTTTTTAAACAGCTCTCTGGGGTGGAAATAAAGCTGTCTGGATGAGTTTCATGAAGAGGCCATAAACTGGAAGAAGAGGAGGAGCCCACGTTCAGTCAAACTCACGGAGACAAACGGCTATTCTTGATTATTTTAACTTATTTAAGGCGAGACGCTTTGTTTGGCGACAAATAAACAAACCGAGGTAAGTTGAGCGCGTGTTTCCCGTTGTTTCATTCACTCGAGCGGGATTCGGCGGCGAATTGAAACTTTCCGGGTGGATGGAAGCAAATGGCTTTTGTTTAGAAGGCTACACGGCATTTTTGATTATAACCCATTAATGTGATGTGGGAAAAAATGGCGGTTGGGTTTAAATGTAACATTCAGTTATATTAATAACGGTCAGGTCTGTACTCACGAGATGATTTCGCGCAAAACTAACCGACATATGTCTTTTGTTACTACTATTGTGTATCCGGGTACAAATATAACATATACCGTTTCCTCATTGACCATCACCATACACATAAATATTAATATCCAAAAATATTTGTATTTGTTTAAACCGCAAGTGAATTTTTGCTTTGTTGACGAAGAAAACCATTGGGATCTACTTGTTGAGTTACTCCCCATTGTTTTGTCATTTGTCACAACGGGATATGCTTATGACTACAGTTGATTTTATTAGCATCATAAAGTCATTACAGCACACAAAGACATTGAGTCCCTTCGTTTGAGGAATAAAAACCCAACAAAAACATTGAGATAGTGGTCATTTGTGACTAGCATTCAGAACTAGTCTTTTCTTCCATCTCTGACTCTTTCCTTCTGCTGTCTGCAGTTCTCATGGAAAAATCCAATCACTACAGAGAACAGAAACTTGACAGAAGCAAGAGAAGCCTTTTGGTTGTATGTTGGCTTTGTGTTTTCATAATGACTTTAGCTGGTTTATGTTGCATAGATTGTCAGCTAAATTCAACCCAACCAGAATCTAAATAAGTACATTTTAAAAGGAAACAATCTTACAAATTGGTAAATATTCCAATTTGAAGAGCTGGGTGTTTGATAAAAGATTTGTGTATTGATCGATATGTTTAACTAACTCACTTTAAGTCTCGAAAAGTGTTTTACTATGCTAAACTTTTGCAAGGCTAATGGTTCAATCTAAGAGGTATATTGTTTGCAAAATGTAATTTAAAGTGGAGTCTAATTGATTGCTCTCAACTTGATGCAAACTGTAAGCTCTTATACTGGATATATCTTCCAAATTTGTTTTTAGGAAAATAGTCAAATATATATTTTTTCATTATCTGGGTACAATAGTTTTGAAAATGTGTTTTTTTTCCCTAATTCATTAACTATCTAGATGCGATATTGTCATATCACCAACAATAAAGTAGCTAAAACTGAATTTTCATTTGAATGTTGAATGTTCCATACATGGGAATACTTTTGACTATATTGTTTTAACATTTCTCTGGATTATGTCTGAAAAATAGAGTTTATTAATTTAATTTATTAAAAATAGAGAATTATATAAAAAACTTTTTTTATACATATACATTTTACATTTGTTTATATGTGTCAACAAATATAGAGAATCTACTATTTTTTTTAAGACCAATTTCAACTGATAGCATTCAGTGATAGTGTTTATCTCTTGTCAGTGATCTCAAAGATCAGAAAGTTCTCAGATTCCCTGAAGTTTGGTTACTCCAACATTCAGCTCCTCCTCATATGAAGGTCTGGAGACTAGAGTGCTCCAAGACCTTCAACTGTGGCTTTATTGAAGTTTCTGATTGGAGCTAACAGGAGAACATTTGAATATATCTGTGAATACCTCTCTGTATACCTTTCATTGAAGATCCTCTTCTGCCTTCTGTGACTTCTAACGTTTTTAATGACTCAGATAAATTTCTCATAACCATTCACCAATCATTTACCAATTTAGTTTCGGTGTTGAGCTCTGGACACACTGTCAATCAAACCATGGGAATTTCATTGCATGCCAATCAAGTCCAACTTTTCATTGGAGCGTCATTTGAAATTCGCACCGCATAGAGTTGGATTTTAAAAGTCTGAATTGAGCTCTTCAGACTGTTGTGGAAATACTGATACTGGTCTCATATGGACACAACTGTAAAGTAACATGGCAGCCACCAAGGCAGTGTAATAGAAGGGATGGTTGGAGACAGAAACTGTTGAAGTGAAGAGGAAGTTCTTGCTGATCAAAGAAGGAACTTCAGGTTGCTAAGCAGAGTGTTGGGTGCTTCCATGTCCCGCCTTGTTTACACTCTCTTTATTCATCTTTGAAGAGTGAATGTCCGCTTGAGATCCATTAACAAAGCTGTTTTTGTTGCACCATATGTGCGCTGACGTATGAATGAGGGAGATCCATGCAAGGAGGGCTTGGCTGGTATCAAAAAGCTTTGGCTTCTATTGTGTTTTTATGCCCTTCCAGATGAATCCTTGTTGTTGGGTTTGATTTAAATGCTGTTGTTTTGTCCTCATCCATCATTAGATTTTCATCTGTTGTATCTGATCTGTTCCGGGCAGCAGTCTAATCAGGGAAGCCCTGACTCCTTCTCCACTGGGGGAATAACAAGGCGTTCTGTGGCTGGTGTGCTTCGGATTTGTTGTTCCTGAAGTGAGTTCAGTTCATAAAAATAAACCTACAAAATACCAAGATGTATCTCTAAAAGAAGTTGAGTTTTAAATGAGGTATATCCAGCGTTCTATGCTAAGCTCAGCTGTAGTCCATTTCAAGACCAGTCTTAAGAGGTCAGAGTGTAAAACTGGTCTACATGAGACCGCAAATAAAAAGAATCTTTTTTTTTTTTTTTTTGTAATGCATAACATATTTTCTAAATCATGATGATAAAAAAACAAAATACATATCAAACCAAGGTAGCAGTTGATGCATGCCTTTTTTTAAAATGAGTATTCAGCATTGCTAAAGAGAGAATAACTGTTCTTTTAAAACTGCTGTTTTCACCCAATAGAGCCAGCAGTGGATAATAAACTCAGACTTCCTCTTTTAGAGTGTATTTATGCATATTTTCCCAAATGTGGACATCATGTGTTCAAGATTCTGTGTGTATTCTATATACAAAGTGACCCAGAGATGCCGTCGACATCATGCTTGCACCTAATGAACTTCACTTTCATAAGAAAAAATGAGTGAACCTTTGGCACTCTAGCATCACTTATGGCAGGGGTTCTCAATTTAACATTTGATGCTGCAATGCAAAGTAAAGAATCAATTATTAATATAAATTCTGTTCTGTTGAGTCTGAAATGTATTTTAGTTATCCACAGACGAGAGAAACCTTGATAAATGCTTTCAGACAGGGCTGCATAAACCATTCGAATAAGGTTCTTAGGAAGATTTTTCAATAAATCGGTTCCACCGTTGGATGCAAACATGTATGAACAGAACATAAGTAAAAGGCAGCATTTGAGTTTTTTTTTTTTTTTTATAAATCTGGTTCCCTCCTAAAGCGTAAGGCTGTTGTCCTGCAATCCAGACCAGCCAGAGAAAGTATGTCAGAGCATCCCAGACTCATTTCTTCGTGTGCTCTATAATTAGGGTTATTTATAAACTCTACTCAACTGCATGTCGTAGAAACGACTAGTGCTTCAGTTTCAGCAGTTTCCATCTGTCCACCACACGCCATCATCAAACTCCACTCACCACAGCAAGATTTTTTTTTCCCTGGAAAGCATTTTTTTCTTCCTCACGGCACTCCCAGGATGCATTGCTCTCGATCTCAGGGCACAGTCTAGATTAAAAGTTACTACAGTAAAGCACAAATGACCAGACCATAGTGTACTCTCAATTAAAGCAGCAGCTTTTGGTAAGGATCACGTATCGCCTCACCATCTGCTCATCAATACTCATTACTGGGCCCTCATGGTGGACTAATGTCCCCACTGGTCCCTAAAGGGTCCAAATGCACCCAGTGGAGAGCACACAAGGAGATGAGTAGACTGAAGCCCTAATTGGAGGGACTAGTTTTCCAAATGAGTGTTGAGTTAGAAATCTTCTCAGACAACATCTGTCATGTTCTGATTTGGATCGGACAAAGAAATCTGTGTTTTTTACAGAGATACAACAGTCGGAATTTGGTTTGCAATCTCTTGATTGGTGTTCAAGCTCACGTGATCGGGTTTGCGAATGTGTTGTACACAAATTTTCTGCAATCTCAAGACATTCGCTTTCGCACAGGATTAGATTTCTCTGACAAGTGATGAGTTTGTCTTTTACTCTGGGGTTTTTACGGAGGTTGTGGGAGAAAAAAAATCAGACCTTGCAGCTTTAGACAAGATTAAATGAGATGTGTGGTTCATGGATTTCTGTTTTATGAGATTTTCTTTTACTTTGTAATCATTCTCTTAAAAACTCCAGTTATCCTCCCAACCCGCAATATCCAAGGGCAGTGACTTTCTTTATAATGTTCCGTGATTTGCTTTTTCATAATGAACAGTGCTGGATGTGGTGAGAGAGACCGGTACAGAGGATGAGGAGAGAGGGATTGAGGATAACGGGTAAAAAAAAGTGGTAGTTATAGTTCAGTGGAGAAGTACGCCATGGGGAACTCCTGTAACGGCTGCAAGGTGAAAACTAAAGATTGTCCACAACTGTGAAGGTGAACATATAGGGAAACCAAACTTTTTCCACAGAAGATCCAGTTTGCATTTGTGCTTTTTATTCCCAATGCAGTAAATATGGAAACAACCAGAGGTGATTGGACTTTATGAAGAAGTTTGATATTCTGAATCTAACCGCACTATTTTGCTTTTTGAAGCAATCTCCTTCAGAAGAGACCTCTACACCACGTGGTTTCATTCATAGTGGGAGATTGAACCATTTAAGAATTGTCAATTAATTACCATCTCTAATGGTACGAAATTTCACAGTGCACCGTTCTGTCTCGAAACTGTCAACTGTCTGGAAAAGTTTACTTCTTTGCTCATTTCCTCATTAATGGCAGGTTGAGAGATGTAGGGCTTGTAAAAGTTTACGCTGGTTGTTCCTGCTGGGGTTGTGAATGGTCCCTGTGTCATTAATCCTCTGAATAATGAAGTATTCCCAGTGTTTGTGCTTTTACTGTCAGCGAGATCAATGCCAGGCTCCACTGGATTCTAGTTGGTCAGTAGCTCTTTGGGACACTTTATTGATCCCATGGAGGCAGCAAACAATGTGTGTGAGAGAGGAGCATGACCTCATAAACAAAGAAAAACACACTTATCCTACTGTGATGCAGCGTAAGATAAGAAACAAGTGAAGGGGAGCTGTTGCTTTAAATGTTCTTCATGTCTTGGAAAAGCTCATAGTTTTTTGGATGATTTTGATGCTGTTTGTTTAGTACAAAGGCAAACATTGCACCACTTTCTGCTGCATTTGAGGTAAACACTCCAGAGGAGGTTTAAAGGGACTTCTAAATATTACACTTTAGCTGTTGAACACGTAGGAAAATATGCTGAAAAATGTGTGAGCTTAGGGTCGTGTGTACACTAGTAATCCCAAGCCCCAAACGAACCTCGTTAGAGGCTAAAGCTCGCCGTGTAGTTGATGGATACATGTTCCTGTTGCTTTAATCCTGGGCAGCACAAACACTGAGTCGAACGCAGTCTGCGGTTGTAACAGCAAAGCTTCAGGAGGAGTGGGAATCGTTTCAAGATGATCTCAGAGGCAAAGCAGCAGACGACACCAGGCAGAACAATTCTAAGGGTGTACTTGGAGAAATGAACCTTTGGATATAATTTAGGTGGACCCCACTTGCTGCAGTTGCCTACTTTCGATAAGATTCTGAAGCGCATCATTCCCACAGACAGAGGTTACAGGTGTTATGACTTCTCCTGAAGTCCAAATAACAAAAATAACGTTTATCTTTTGCATGAATAGTAATTGCGGGCAAAATTGTTGCATGTTTAATCATCTGGTAATGCAACCCCTCCTTCCCTCGCTGAACATGTGGAATCATGCTACCTGCTATTTGCAAATTTTTTGACACGCTCCTTTTACCTATTTGTGTGTTCTTGCAGAAGTGCCAGCACTAGCAGACACTGCATTACATGTTACCAACTGTGTGAGTTAGAACATAAAGAGTGGCTTATTCTGCTGGAAGTAGCATCAGAAGATGGCGACCCTGCGCTCATAAAATCCATTTCTTTTTCTTTTAAGTTACCATAAACGGTCAAAATATATTTATCACTAAATGTGTTGCAAAAAATGGCTTATTATTAATTAGGGCACTCTCACTTAAATCGATGTCAAGAATTGTGGTCGTATCACCGTTGCACATCATTATAAGAATTGAAAACCTTATTTTATTGAGATTTTTATACTAAAACACCTGGTCAGATTTGACCAATCAGAGAAGAGCAGACTTTCAAGATGGGTGATCTCTGAACCAAAAGAGATTCAGTACCAAGCACTACCACGATTGTCTATGCAGAACCTAGTGTGTTTACAAAACAAATGAGTAGAAAATATTACGGCAGCGCTAAACAAAACCTGAATCTGAATCCTCTTGATTTGAACTCTGGGAAACTCATATTAGGCTTTCCCCAGAGCTGACCTTTAATGCTGGAAATGTAAGCCGATCCCAGTTTGACGTCATGTGCTTCATATGGAGGCCGTAGATCTGCCTGCACAATGGTTAGCACATTTTTTTGTTAATAGCATTCAGAGATTTTGCCCTGGAGCGCTGTGGAGGCCTGTTTTTCCTCAGACCCAAACCAGAGAGTGTTTGAAATATCTAATGCGATCAGCATGCAACCAAATTCAAAACTGACACTGGATCAGTTTGAGTGAGGCGTTGTATTAGTTAAATAGTTTCGTCTTCAAATAAGTCTTGACACTTCTATAGCAGCACGATGTAAAACATTTGCAATGTTTTGGGGGCAAATTGGCAATATTACAATTTTTATTTAGCAATTCTGAAATGGTGTTTTTCTCTGAATCAGTTTTCTCTCATGTTGGGGAAAATAGAACATTTTAAAAATATGCTGAACATGTTGTTTAACAATGAATATTTAAGTGAGCTTTAAAACATAAATGGACTTGAATAAATTTCACCAGTGTTAAAACCTTGACACCAGCAGACCCTTTGAACCCTGGCTAAAATTGCTAAATTGCTTAGAAAATTAAAAAAACACATTTTGTCACGATTTATTGATGACATAAATTTAAACTGAACTCTAGTTAAGCCGGAGATCAGAAATGTCTTATGGGAGTTAAAATCTCATTTTTGTAGGAATACACCAATATTTTGTCTCGGTGACCTGTGTGGAAGCATTTGGTTTATAGATCCTTTCACATTTTTTCAGGTGTATCTTCCAGTGTTTTGTGTTGGCTTATCTCCAGGGATTTTTCTCCAAATGAACTCAAAGAAGAGTCATTGAATCTGGAATAACTGGACTTCGTTAAAGAGTGAATTGCATCCTTCTGTGCAGCTCAGGATCAGAGGCATTTTTCTTCCCAGCATCAGGAGCTTGTTCCTGTGATGGACTGAAGGAATATAACGCTGTGTAATGGAGAAACTAAAGCAGAAGCACATGTGTGTTTCCCGCTGTGGAAACCACGGTTTTATTGAGCTTCTCTCAGACGCTGGGTTTCTCTAAGCTTGCTTCAGCTCTCAATGGTTGACTTTAAATTTCATAACAGATTGTGGTGGAAGCAACATTTCGAAACACAGGAAGAAACTGTTTGCAATGTTAAGAGAACTCTGGCGCTCTGTTTCTTATCATTTTGGTTAAATAAGAGTCTAGAAAACCCATGGCTGATTGAAAGATAAACATTTATATTTGTTAATCAGTGAAATATAGTGTTATTTACGAGCACAGATCAGTACCGTATGTGTTTTTCACAGTTATTACAGGTCAGCTGACCCATCAGGTACAACAATTATATTATTGTGCTTTCATGAGCAAAAGTGTTCTGTCTGATGTAGCCACAAACACACTCTTTATAGATTTAAACTGTAAACTAAAAATAAACGTTTTTGTGCTCTAAACATCAGTGAGAAAATATCTTCAGAAATATTTATTTTAAATATATAATGTGCAGATTTTAATCTTAAGTAATTTAAATAAAAAAATGTTAACGCTTTAATCTGCGTTAAAAATGAATTTTGTATGAAATATCCTTTGAAATCTAATAATTGTGAAATGAATATTTAGTAAACGTGAAAGATTTTAACAGATGTATACATTTTTGGTCCATTTGGCTTCAAACTAATTATTTAGAATATTTTTGGGGTTGATGTATCAGCTAAAATATGCATTTAAATTCAAATCGATTTAGGGATCTTAAATTCAATAGTCAAATGTTTGTGTTGCTTTTTTTTTTGGGGCTATATATGATTATATAAGTAATAATCCTACATTAATTAAAAAAAAAAATAATTTTGGGGGTTTTCGTTTTAAGCAAAATCATCACAGAAAGTTGACAAGTATATTTAATTTGGGATTACCAAAAGGTTTTTCTCATTTGGTTAATGAGTAATTCTAAAATATAAAGACTTCTTAACTTTTGGTACTTATTCAGGAATTAAGAAAATAGATTTGTTTTGAATGATTTTGTGAATTTTTGGTGAATATGTGATGAACACCAAAAAAACCTGGGTTTGTTTTTTTTGCAAACTTTACCAAAGCATAACAAACTGAAAACAATAATTATGAGGGTTATTAAATGTTAAGCAGTTTAAACTTTAAATGTGGATTTGTTTCACTGATGTATCTTTGAAACTGTGCATCGGTTGTGAGGTGATTAAGCTTTAAGTGAGTTTATAAGTACACTGTTATGTTTTAAACAGGATCGGTTCTCTTTAAACACAAGAAAAGTTTTCATTTAGAAATACGTGAAGTCCTCCAAACAGGTCGCCAAATCATTGCCAGCAGCAGTGAGTGCCTTTGGATTGAAGCCATTCAGCGTCGCTTGATTCTTCTTCCAGATGAGTTTTCCTTCTCATAAAGCCCATGCGGAGCTTCATCTTTCTTTTGCCCACGCGGCGACTAAAAACCTGCTTCCTAAACGGAGGTGATGGAGAAACACAAGGCTGTTTCTGTTTCCTCCCAACAGGGATCTCATTCATAGACTCCAGCTGCATCTGTAAGATAAAAGGAAATTTACACATTTCAACCCAAAGTATGTGAATCATGAGTTTGCTTTGCTCTTGCGATCCGCGTTTATGTCTATGATGAGGCATCTGCAGCTTTTGCTGTACCCTTCTAGAGACATGAGATGAGTAGGCAGACTTTAGTGCTGACCACAGCTTCCTGCCGGAGCCGTAGAAACGCACTCGTAATCAGGGGTTAAGAGTGACGCATGGATGATGTCATGATGCAGACCAAAACCTGGAATCACTGGTTCTGTCTACCAAATAAAAAGCAAGATTGCTTCATGAAACCCTTGTCCATAGCTTGACGTCCCCCCATATTAATGATGACGTGTTTTATTGGAGCCGCCTTGTCACTTAAGGACCAGAAGCCAAAACAGCAATACGGTCTAGACCAAGACTACTCCATACCTCAGCTGGCAGTTTATCCCAGAACACTGAGATCTTGAGGGTTCTGTGTGTCTAATGTGAATGAAGTTGAGGATGGGGGGGGGGGTGAATATATATGAGTTCAGTGAGATTGTGGATCGGTTGTAGATTAGGAGGAGCACTTGGAAGGAAATCTCTTATGAGTAGCCAGTGTTGCAGAACTGTGGTGATCTGCTCAGTGTAAGGTGGTTCAGGCAGCGAGCGTCATTGCATCAATATTTCCTGGATACAGACAAAGAGCACCCTGCTGAGATGCATCTGAAGATTCGTGCAAATCTTAGTCCGGATCGGTGTGTAGAGACCTTTAGCCAAGAGCTGTTCAGTCTGAAGCGAACCGTGTGAATAATGAGATGAAGAGCCGCTGAGAAGGATTTGAGGCAGCGATGCTTTTTCATCAGGAAGCACTTTAGAAATGATCGCTCTAATCAAGATGTATGTGACTGGTTTGGTGCACGGAATTGGAGGTTAATGGTAAGCAAGAAATGGGACACTGTGATGCTGGAGGTCGGCTCAGTAATCAATAACGCCATTAAAAGCTTGACGAGAAATGTCAATATTGGTCTGTTAGCTTCATGTGCTTTCAAGGGCACACTTTGTCACTTATCTAGATGAAATGTGACACCAAAGTGAAAATAATTCATTTAAAATGGTAACGCTGCCAGATCTGATGCAACAAGAGCCAGAAAACGGTCAGAAATTACAGTTCGCTTTATGTTTGAACTGCCTCATTATGGTTTCTTTGACTGTTTCCAGCTGTTGGAATCAGATTTAAATGTACTTTTCTTTGTTTTTTTTGTTGTATGAAGTAAAATTGCACATGCCCGGTGCATGTATATATGCATCCCTCTCTATGGTATATACACCATTCCAAACAGCCATCGGTTTCTTTGTTGTGTTTTTCGCGTTTAATGGTTCTTTTAAAACATCTGTAAATTTTCGTTCCTTTTCTTTTCAAAGCTTTTGGAACGTTCTGCACTCTTTATAAACTTTAGAATACAATATTTATCGAAAAACACCTCAGGTTCCCTTCATGCTTCTCTGAAGGGTCGTTGCGGAACAGATAATTGGCATTGAGCGGAGGTTGAAGGATTGGGCATTTTGGGCTCCCAGAAAAGGGATATAGTATCACACAAAAACGCACGAATGAATAAAACTACAAAACAAATGTGTTTGATGAGGAAACGACACTAGAACCTACTAGAAATTGCATAATGTAGACTTAAGAAAAGCATCAACAACCAATCTCTTTCTGATTGCTTATATATTCAGTTTTTTTCTGGTATTTCTTTTTTCTGAACAACTGATTTTGGTGAAGAGTAATTTTAACCCAGAATTTCTCAAAGTCAGTAGCACACAGTAGAAAAGCTACTCATTTAAAACTAGGAAAGTTCCCAGCTTTAGTTCATGTAACAGAAACCCCAAACAAGCCACAAAAGCTTAGTTGGTAACTTTGAGTGTGTCTAGTTGAAGGTAAGCCATGTTGGATGGATTGTGGCTGACTAAATTCTTTTAGTGCAATTATTACCAATCAAAGTTAAAAATATGAACTCTCCTCTTCCTCTCCAGGTGCTCGATGGTGTTTGCAGAGGCGCTGCGTAATGCGGAAGGGGCTCGTCTTGAGTCAGAATGAGTCTCAACGATGGCGACGGGACGTCTAGCCAAGATGGGAAGCTCTACCAACTCCAGATTTACCCTCGACTCTTTTTGGAGACGGCGTCATGCTGTACTCTCCAGGTCTCCAAGGAGGCCACGGCAGATCGAGTCATTCAGGACGCGATTGATTCCCTCGGCCTGGACCGGAACAAGCGCTACATCCTGGCCGAAGTGAAGGAGTGCGGAGGGGAAGAGTGGGTTTTGGAGTCGACCGATCTGCCGGTGCATCGGGTGCTCCTCTGGCCCAGGAGAGCACAGGAACTGCATTCGCGGAATGAAGGATTTTACTTTCTCCTGCAGGAGTGCAACCGTGATGGATCCATCCGCTATGTGCACCTCCCTAACATCAGGGGCGAGCAGGAATCCAAGCGAATGGTTGCTCGGGGGTTTCTCCCACCAAAGCAAGAGGATTTTGAGGATCTGTGCAACCTGCCGAATCTCAACGAGGACAGCATTTTAGAGAACCTCCGAATTCGCTTTAAAAAGAATAAGATTTACACATACGCCGGCAGCATTTTGGTGGCCATCAACCCCTTTAAGTTCTTGCCCATTTATAACCCCAAATATGTCAAAATGTATGAGAATCACCAGTTGGGGAAGCTGGAACCTCATATCTTCGCCATCGCTGATGTGGCGTACTATGCCATGTTACGAAAGCATGTGAACCAGTGTATCGTCATCTCAGGGGAAAGTGGTTCGGGGAAAACGCAAAGCACAAATTTCCTCATTCACTGCTTGACGGCACTCAGCCAGAAGGGATACGCGAGTGGCGTGGAGCGAACCATCTTGGGTGCTGGACCGGTGCTAGAGGTAAGAATCCCAGTTTTGACTTAAGCAGGGTTTGTTAGCAGTTGGCATTTTGCCAGTGTACAAATGCTAGAAGTATTTTTTATTTCAACTGTGTACAATAATAAATATCAATTTGGTAATTAAGGTGATTTGAGAATTATAGTTGATTTGTTATAGGTTTTGTTTTTTTTTAGTGGTGGTTTGTACCGAGGTTGCAGCCAGCGGTAGTTTTACCCCAGTTACAGGTGGTGATGGTTTTACAGCGGTCGCAGCCAGAGATGGTTTTACCGCATTCGCAGCCGGTGGTGGTTTTACTGCAGTCACAGTCGGTAATGGACTCTATGGATCTGGTGATGGCTCTGTAGATCTTTAGAACAATAGCATTTCGCTAATTTTATGGTCCACATTTCCATAATATTCAACTTTTTCCTGTCTAACTTCTCTTTTAGAATTACATTGAGTTGTTAGGAACACAATTCCGGCCTGATAATCAAGGAACTAGAAAGTACTAAGGTATTGCAACATGATGCATCTCTGCAAGAGTCTAGTTTTAAATAAAGGGCAAATTCTTCTTTTTATTAAAGTTGAATCCTTTGGCTTATTTTTGGACTGCATTGGCAGGTTGTATGAAACCCTATTAGCAGCTCACCATTTCAGTTGTTTTTTTCTATTCTCTCAGCACAAGCCCATTCTTGATTCCGTGTAGTTTCACAGTTAAACTTCTATCTTCAGGCTTTCCTCAGGGCGGTGTGTCTCAAGAAAAATTTTCTTGTTTTAAAAATGCAGCTCAAAAACCTGTTCAAGCATGTTCTGATACATAAAAGAACATCTCTACCCCATAACTGGTCCCACAGCAGTTTATGCTCTGTATGAGGTCTTCCAGGGTTCATCTTGGTAGACTTTCTCAGCTCAGATGATCAATATCTACAAGGCTTAGAGTTATCTGTTGGCTAACCCTCTCACTTCAGAGATTCTCGTCTCATCTCTCATCTTCGTGCGTTTCCTGTTAGCATTAGCTCATGAGAAACTGTTTGGTGGGGTTTCTCATCTCAGCATTTTCACTCCGATAAAGTTCACTCGCTTCGCAGGTCGGAGTCTGCTGGAGTTTCACTTCTGCCTTCACAGGAGAATACAGATGAAAGGATGAGCTTCAAGATCCTACTAAACCTGATTGTAGATCACAAATAATACAAGTTAATATTTATAAAAATATATTTACATTCATGCTGTAAAAGAAGTGCACTATTTTGTGCATTTGAATTTTTCATATGGTCACAGAAAATATTTTTTTCATGGTTTTTCGTGATTATGTGAAGCTTTTATTTCATTATATAGTTTTTTTTGTATAAAATGGACACAATCATCCATGGACGGTAATAATAATTCTTTATGACTAAAACTGTTTTCTCAGGTTGTTTTTCATTATTTCGCAAATGATTGTTATAGATTTTTTTAATTCGTTTTTGTAAGTGATTTTTTTAAAATAGTTATAAGCGATTATTTTATTTAGTTGCAGATGATTATTTTATATATTTTTATACAGCTAAAGGTGGTTAAGGTTATTTTACACAGTTGTAGATTATTACATTTGCAGGTGATTATCTTAGATATAAGTGAATTTTTGACAGGGTTGAAACCAGATGACCATTTACTTGGAAAATGTTGAAGCATTAGCAGGTATATTATTATTCATGCAAAATATCTAAAGACTTTGTTCTAGTGTACAAGAGGTGCACTGACAGCTTCCTAAATATGATTATGTTTAGTTTAAAGTGCAGTAGTGAATGCAGTAAAATACAAATATGATAAGAAAAGATTGACATTTGATTAGCCCCGGTCCTCTGTGAATCAGAAACCGATAGGACAGTCAGAACAATAACTTCCTGTAAAAGAGACGGCATCATTTCAGCTAAAATGTACGTGTTTTTTCAAATTCAGTGACATTTAACCCAGTGTTTGTGGCTGGGAATCTAGAAGTGATTTCTCCAGCGTCAGCAGACTCATTGTCTCCTGGCAGAAGCCTCTTCGAGTTCATTACGAAACCTCTTGAGTCTGTGGTGAAAGAAAGGCTTCAGAATGAGAAAAAATCCAGACGATGAACACGTTTCCATTGAGAAACCGAGCTCTCGCTGACGCTTCCCTGCTTTTTCAGACCGCGCTCGGCTTCTTTGTGTCATATATCCTTCAAACAAAAGAACCAATGATGAATTAAAGAGAGTCTTCTCTTCTGCTTCTCTGTATGGTGTTCGTAAATAATTAATATTTTTGTGTGGGTTACTTTTTTGATGTCCATTGGGTGTTTTTTAATTAGTCTTCGTTGACGTTCTGTAAAGTTTTTTCACTCAAACATTTCTTAATTCTTTCAAATTAAACTGTTAGATGTAAGATCTAATGATTGGTCCAAGTGAGCCTTGAATCTGAAAATCATCACTGAAGCCATTTTGACACGGTTACTTTTACCCTAACACCTGATCCAGCATCAGTAGTTCTGAGAATCCTTTGAGGCAGATACTTGAACTTGAGGTTCTCCACAAATTCAAGAGAACTCTTACATAAACACAGGAGCATTCCCTATTGTGTGTTGCCATTGCCCCAGCAACTGTGGACGCTTACACAAACAGCCAATCGGGGATTGAGGATTGACTCTGATTCAAGGAACTTTTAATAATGGACCAATCTTATAAAACTATTTATTTTGTATTTATGCATGTAAATGTTTTCTTGAACCGTTTATCAAAATAATTTGACTTATAAAGTTCAAAAAAGGCAGATTAATTGGTTTCTATCTTCCCAATTAGCAAGTGATAACTTGTTCTTATGGTCACCTACCACAATGCAGAGTTTTATATAGTTTTGTTTAGATATTCCTCTGATAAATTTATCCATTTCAAACAACCCATCTCCACTTAAACTTGGCTGTGTTTTTGCCTGCGAACTTGAATGTTTGCCACCTCTAGCCTTTGATTGAATGCCACGTCAAACCTGTTTCTCTTACCTTTCTCTCATTCCTAATCCCCTCCTACAACCGTAATTGTTTGCTTCAATGCATTTTTGTGTTTTTACAAGCATGCAGTTCAACCTCAAAAGAGGACACACATTGAGGAAGCCTCACAGTTCGAAATGCATCAAGATGTGCTTTTCTTCCAGGTTCAGTGGCCTTTGGTGCATTACGTCAGTCGAGGATCAAATATCAAGAGGTTTTTATGCCAAAGATCCAGCAAACAGCATTGAGCCCTTTTCACTACAGTACGTCTCTGAAACGGTTTGTGAGGATTCAAAGCAGCTTTACAGCAACAAAACCTTGTTCTGCAGTTGAGTTGATAGTAATGGGGTTTGTCTGAGAGCTTTAGATGCCCCAGAGTAATGTCCGTACGGAGGAAATGTGCACCTCTGGTACAGTAATCCCTCACCATCACCAGGGTATAGAGCATCTGTGAAGAGTCAACATGGATTGCTCTAAAATGTACAGGTCTCCAAACATTACCTCAGCTGTGTGCACTGGAGGGTTCTCGTACCTGAGCCACAGGGCCTTCCTCAGACTATAATCTTACTGATTTCTGATCAGTAAACAGACAGTTCACTATTAGTATTGTGGCTTGTGCTGCGGTTACAAAACTCATTGTTTTACAGCGAAGAACGAATCAGATCTCGCCGTCTGACGTGTTGCTCACAGAAGGAGCTCAGATATAATTGTGGACAATCGCTGATCAGGAAGTCATCTTTTTTCTTGTTGGAAGAGGAAGTGGTAGCAATATTAGCTTGAGTCGCTTCGGTCACGGTGTAGAGGGCTGCTGTATGGTTCCTCAGGAAGCTCTAAAGGCTGTTCTCTGCTCATTGTTTCTCTGCTTTTGTGTGAGTCTTGAGCTCTGGACTTTGGCTCATGAGACGGCCGGAGCTATTTTTAGTGGTACTGTAATGAGGCACATGGGGCAGGAACATGTGGAAAAGTGCAGGAAATGAGGTCGATTCAAGCACTACAGGCACATTTAAAGTCTTGTTTGAGAACCGAGAGCAAAATATTATTCATTTCAAGCTTTAAATGAATGCGTTCGCTAACACTGTATCGTAGCAGAGCAAACCCATCCCAAGTGACGTTTCTTTTATAAAGCTCAAACCTTTATCTTTGAGCTTCCATGAATACTGTGAGCTAATGCCTGTCTGCTGTTTGCTGAAGAGCTATTGAGTCATGATGTCATTTAGCATCTGTCACTAGCTAACACGATATCATAACGACTAAGAACTGACTCTAGTGTTTCGATTGTTTTGAAACTGTGAACTCATAGTGAGAGCGACGGGGAGGTCGAGCTAAAGTCTCCTGAATGAAAGGAGACGCTATATTTGTCACTCGTGATTTGAGCATGGCGTTATTAGCGAGTAATGGGATTCTACTGTACTTTTGTTTGGGAAACCTCCCTCAGAAAAGGCTCTTTGTTGATTGCCTTGTGTTTAGTGAATGAATCGACTTTGGGTCATGGTTAAAAAATCTTCAAGAGCTTGTAAGAGCTGTACATTCAGTATATTTAGCTGAAATGGTTCTATTTGTTAATTGTAAAGTTTTGAGGTGAAATTAAGTTCTAATCAACAATGCTGTGAAGGCATGCATTGTTTTTGTTGGTTTTTCTTGTTAATCAACAACCGTATGAAAGAACATTATCAAATTCGGGAAACTGACAGACGTTCCTCTGGTCTTTAAAGTACCCAAATTTGGAGTCTGTAACATAAACTTTGCCACCATTAGGCCAAACTTGTAACAAGCATTATCGGGCATTACATGCCAGGTGCCCCCTAGTGGTTTAGAGACATGATAAAAATAGGCATTTAGGTATTTAACATATAAACTGAGTTTTACATTGTTGGCAAATTTTACAAATGCATTGCCATTATTTTCTGAAAGTTGGCAACATGTCCAAAAGGGACTCAACACCTCTCTTGAGTCAAAAAATATAAAAAAAGTTGAGAAAAATGCTAGTAACTTTTGCTAGCATTAGCATATTGTCATCTTCTCATCTTTTCTCTTGATTTGGCTGAGAAACCAATTATAACTCCACCATAATGAATTTGATCAAAAAGTCAGCTTGGTTCACCAAATTTGAATCAAAACATCCTCGAACCTTGATGGTAAATAGTTTTTTGTCGTTTTTATAAAAGCTCTATCTCGTGTCATTGCTTCCAACCCGTGTCACCTGCAGATCAGGAAAAATGCTTTTGTGCCATCTTTCATATTTCCAGAAAGATTGTAAAGAAACCAGAAAATTTGCCAGGGTTTATAAACTGTAGCTTTCTTTATTTTTGTGAAGCTGCTTTGACCATTTGCATGAATCCTGACTATGGTTAAAAGATTCCCTGTGCAGAAGCGCTATATCTTTTGTTCAGGAGATTTGTCGTGTACGCGCTCCCCTGGTTTTCATCATATTACTGCTGATGATCCAGACAGTCCTCGGCTTGTGTTGATTGTGGGTGCGCTGTGCCTTTAAGAGAGTCTCTCCTGATTGGCTGGCATTCAGCAATCTACAGCAGGTCAACGGCCAAGTTCAGCGAGCTGCTGTTTAACATTCAGAGCGGTGCCTTTCACAGCTCCAGTCTTTTGTTTGAGTGGATGTGGAGGGCGCTGGCACACACTGAGAGACTGGCATCGATGCGGCGCGAGCGGCAGATGTACAGCATCATTAAAGTGAACAGGAGCGTAGCTTTCAACAATAAAAAAACCACTATTTTTTAAACTTATAAATATAATGTATTCTTTGGAATCTAGAAATTTGATTTCTGTTAATTTTTTTAAAGATCAGATTGATTAAATGACGAAGTGTGATAGTGAGGGTGTGGCTTTGTATTATATACAAGATTATATTTACTGAGTATTGTTCACGTCTAAATGTGGATAGCTCTAGTCTCCATTTCCAGAACATTTACATTTTTGCCTTAATCACAAACATGTTTAAATGTTTTTGTCCTAACTGTTTTTTTTTTCTCTAGAATTTTGCTAATTTATCGAAAAAATGAAAAACTCTGAAAAGGGTTCAGCGCTTTTGTTGCTTTTTACGGTGGCCTAGAGAAACACTTTTAAATTTAAAAAACATGTTTAAAAACCGGAAAGGTAATGCACCAAATCTGACACGAACACTTGCACACTCGTGTTTTTCTCTCTCTGCAGGCGTTTGGCAATGCGAAGACGGCTCACAACAACAACTCGAGTCGCTTCGGGAAGTTCATCCAGGTTAATTACCTCGAGAGCGGAATCGTACGCGGGTGAGTGACCCGTTCCAGTTTTTTTATCATCTGACTCTTTGGCGAATCTGATGATTTCTTTTTTCTGTGATGAGCCAATCAGAACAGAGGATTTCCATATCTAGGGCTTCTCTTTCTGAAACCAATGTGCCAAACAAAATGGTCAGGCTCACATTAAGCATCTCCAGATTTCTACCGTGATTATTCTTTTTAAAACCCTTTTAGACTTGCATCATGTTGTAATGGCGGCAGACAAAAAGTTTTAATATTTTTTGGTTCCTTAATTGGGTTAAATGTTCTAAATGTAAAAGCAAGACGTTTGATTTTCTTTGTGAAACATTTTCTTCTCCAGTGCTGTGGTGGAGAAGTATCTGCTGGAGAAATCACGTCTGGTGTCCAGAGAGAAGAACGAGAGGTAAAACAGTCACGTTTCCCTCATAATCAACCACTAAACTCGACTTTATCAGCGTTTATCAGCTCGTGAGTAGATTACCAGCTCACAGAACTGGAAAAACAGACCTGCTGGGGTTAAAAATAGCAGCGCTGGTGACAGAGCAGCATTTTTCAACCGCACCACTGCAAATCTGTGTTCGCAGACGAGGAGGAGGATTTGATTTCTGGATTTAATAGTTTATTCAAATAATTGCACAAACTATTGGCATCCAAACCATTTTCAGATATTTGATTTGCAGAATAAACAGATTTTCATTGAGAAAAAATGTTAAATATATTTAATTGATTTTATAAATCCTCAATATTCTTTACTACAAACAAACTCACATTTAACTATTTTTTTGTCATATTTCTTTCATTTCTATATGTTATATCTTCTTGTGCCACCTTTTTATTCATGTATTATTGTCATTATCCAACTTACCGGTAACTTATTTTTTCCCGGTAACTTTAAAGTTCCTCTTTGCCGTACTGAAAATAAGAAATAAATACTTTCAATTAATGTTTTAAAATCTACATTGTAAATATTTTTTGTTATTTTCTTTACCAAACTACAGAGCTCCTCTTTGTTTTAGTCAAAATCTCACATTCTTCATATTTTTTCAATTATTTATTTTTTTAACTTATAATATTATATTATTTTCAAATATTCTTGTTTTATTTTTATATCCAACTTAACTGTTATTTAATTTCTTTCATAAAATTTGTCTTTGCTTAATAAAAAATGAAAAGATTAACACTTTCACTACTTTTTCATTTTATTTTCATATTTCTCTATTAAAACTAAACTAGTTTTTCTTTTATACGAATTAAATAAGTTGATTTCTGTTATGTTTTCTGTGATTTTTTTTTTCTTCCCCCCACTGTTAGGAATCAATGGTTTGAGTAATTTAGTTCCAACAGCTTGCTCTTGCTCCTCCTACAGGAACTATCACGTGTTTTACTATCTGCTGGTCGGAGCCTCTGAGGAAGAGAGGAGTGAGTTCAAACTCCTGCAGCCTGAAGATTATTTCTACCTCAAACAGGTAAGTTATTGTCAAATAGAATTTGTGCCGAAGTGATCCATTTTTTTTTTCGCCTGAAGAATCACTTTATTTCTGAGTTTTCATTCTCTTGGTTCGCAGGAAAACTTTACAATAGAAGATGCAGAGGATCTTCAGCACGATTTTGAGAGACTGCAGCAGGCCATGGAGATGGTTGGCTTCCTCCCGGCCACCAAAAAACAGTCAGTGCCTCCTTGAAATTCAACTTTGATCCATTCGATAATAAACTACGAATTTAGACGCCTTTGTGTTCTAGTCCAGGGCTAACATTTTCAGTTTTTAAAAATAAGCTGCAGTCGAGCTCTTTCTTAAATGTTTCTGACTCCACAATCCAAAATTTTGGATCGTACTTTGATTAAAGTGGGTTTTTTGTTGTTTGTAGGATTTTCTCTGTGCTGTCGGCCATCTTGTATCTGGGGAATGTGTCGTACAGTCAGAAATCCTCCGGTCGAGAGGAAGGCCTGGATGTGGGGCCTCCGGAGGTGCTCTCAACGCTCTCTGACCTGCTGAAGGTATGCACTGAACGCACAAGCTCTCCTCCATCTCGGAGTACTGATCATTACCGTCTTAAAAAAGCTCAAATAAAATCCTGTGTTCTTCTAATTCTACTCTTTTCTGCTTCTGAATAAATCCGAGGTGGTGACGGAGTTCTTTTTTTAGTTTAAGTAACTCATTCCGTCTCTTTCTCAGGTGAAGGAGGAGCTGTTGGTGGAGGCCCTGACCAAGAGGAAAACGGTGACCGTAAACGATAAACTGATCTTGCCCTACAGCCACAGCGAGGTACAAAGGAGCTTCAGCTTCATGCAGCAGATGCTAGAGAGCTCCACGCTGAACGATGTTTCGTGCGTTTCAGGCGATCACAGCTCGAGACTCGATGGCCAAGTCTCTCTACAGCTCCCTCTTCGACTGGATCCTGCTGCGCATCAACCATGCTCTGCTCAACAAGAAAGACATGGAGGAGAACGTGTCGGTGAGCGCTTTCACCCATCAAAGATTTATGACGTGTTTTCCCCAAGTTTCTTACACAATAAACGTACGCTAAAGTTCAATGACGCTTCGATAATATTGAAATAAAATAATAATTGATGTAGAGATTAAATGAACGAGTAACGGTAATGATATGCCACAAAAACCGTAACGCTAGCCACCTGTAACTGTTCTACACGTTACTAGCTTTAAATTCACAAAGTATTATTTCCATTTAAAATAAATGTTTGATTTGTCTCGCTAATAAAACTCGATTAAGAGACGATAACATGAACAGACATGTTATGACTGACGCAAATGACTGTTTACATCATATAATGGTCTTAAACTATTCATTTCAAACCACAAAAATGTAATTTTTAATGTAAATTTTATAATTGTTATAAAGTGATCCAGACACATAACAGTAATGAGAAGCTTTTTGTTTGTAAAAGTTCATTAATAGTCATTTACATCGCTCCACATATTAACATTTTTTTTGTACGGTTATTTTTAATCTGTCAAAAGGAAAAAGTGATCAGAAATGGTAACTGTATTGGAAGTTATTTAATCTGGATGCTATAATTTTCAGCATTTCTCTATTTATTTAAATACTTCAAATATGAATACCGTGGGAAAAAGAAGATTTTGCTAAATTAAATTTGAATATGAAATTAAATTTTTCTATGACTCAAAACAAGTATTAATAATTAATAAAGAAATATAAATAAATGTATTTATTATTATATGCAAAATCTTGGCATAATGGTAATGACGTTCGCCTGGATGCATAAATTAAAAAATATATTTAAAAATTTAAAAAAAAAAAAAATTAAAAAAAAATATTTTTTACATTCTTTCAAAATATTTGTTATTTATTGTGGAAACGGTTAATAAATGTTAACCTGGACATTTTTACCACAGCTTTCAGAGATGAATCCATTCCGTGCACAGAAAAACTCAGATTTTCAGACAATTACATAAAAACAGATGCAGGTTTTTATCAAATGTGTTCATAGAAGAATTCTCTTTATGATGTAATTTTTAGTGTAATTCTTCAAGTATTCGTTTACAACTAAAGGGGCTTTCTTCGTCTTGTGTGGGGTTTGTTCGTTTATGTTTGTATATCTAGGGCAGTTTTATCATTAATTATTAAAAAGGTATTAATTGACATGTTCTTGTTTGTTTTCACCATATGACAATATTTTCTCTGTTGTAATGAAATGTAACTGGTGCTGAAGATATTTTTTTTTAATTCTTCCAGTGTTTATCGATCGGTGTGCTCGACATTTTTGGCTTTGAGGACTTCCCAACGAATAGCTTCGAACAGTTCTGCATCAACTACGCCAACGAGCAGCTCCAGTATTACTTCAACCAGCACATCTTCAAACTTGAGCAGGTTTCTGACTCAAACGCTTCCTTACCGAACTGATATCTGCCTCTTCGTGTTCTAAGATCCATAAAAGAATGTCAGAGAAAATGAATCTGATTCAGAAATAATTGTTTAAGGTGTTACGCCGTCATCAATCATCTCAAAAATACTGCATAGACTTTTAAATAATGGATTAATTTATGGAGACGAGCGTTTCGGTGAGTTTTGTTCAGTGCAGACGATCTCAATGCTGTGTTTTGAAAAGAGTGTATAACATAATTCATAGGATGGATAGAAATATAATTAATGCGCGGAAAACGTTTTTTTTTTGGTGACAGGAGGAGTATCAGGCGGAGGGCATCACTTGGCACAACATCGACTACACTGATAACGTGGGGTGCCTTCATCTCATCAGCAAGAAACCCACCGGGCTCCTCTATCTGCTGGACGAGGAGAGCAAGTACGGTCCCTCGTCTACTTCCTGTTGGCGCAGTATGAATGTTCTGGCCACTAGAGGTCACACTTTCTGATCACCCTGGAACTTCACAAAGCCACAGTTGAGATTTTAGAATAAATTTTCTACACAAAACAATGAAAACTTGTGAAATCTATTTGAAGTACATCTATGTATGTACACTGGTGCTGCTGAGCTAAGCCTCCACGCGGAAGGAAATGAGTTCATGTGATAAGAATCAGAAATGAACTGATGTGAGTGTTTTGTGGTCAATATATCACTGAGCTCACACGCTGAGGTCAGTTTCTAAACCGTGCCATTGGTTCAATCAACACGATCTGGCGGAGAATTCGACTATAATCAGTGACCGCGATGTTTCATAGGTTTTAATATCCTTGTGTATCTTTACTTTATTTGTGGCTTATTCATTGTTTTTTTTTTTGTAGTTTTCCTCATGCAACAGATAAAACCCTCCTGGCCAAGTTCAAGCAGCAGCACCAGCAGAACCAGTATTTCGTGGCGACGCCAGTAATGGAACCCGCTTTCGTCATCCTCCATTTTGCCGGGAAGGTCAAATACCAGATTAAGGTGAAATAAAATACATGTAATAATACATAAATATCTGAACTTAAAACAAAATACTTTTATTAAAATTAGTGTGTTTACATTTTTAATCCTAATAAACAATAGTTCAAATATTTATAATTAATCGTTTGGGTTTTTTACGCCTTTGTAAATAACCTTTACCTATTGATAAAATAGTATATATTCATAAAATGAAAATATTGTATATTTTCATCTCAAATCTGGTTATCAATTCTGTCATGGCTCTCAAATCAATCAGGATTTCCGGGAGAAGAACACGGACCACATGCGTCCAGATATCGTGGCTCTGTTGCGTAGCAGCGAGCGAGCGTACGTGCGGCAGCTGATCGGCATGGATCCGGTGGCTATGTTCAGATGGGGGATCCTCCGCGCCACCGTAAGAGCGCTAGCTGCTTTCAATGAGGCCGGCCGTCGCTGGGCAGCCAAAACTGCAGGTAAGGTGTAAAAACATCACATTTATGCTGAGCAAAGTGATGAACACGGTGCATTCACCAGATAACAACGCAGTAAAAGGTCAATAAAACATAATAAAAATACCAAATAAAAGAGTTTAAGTGTGAATAAAAGCAGCATCTGCTAAAAAGGTGAGTGTTTAGTTTGGCAGCTTTTCACTTGTACATTAAAAATAGAGAAAAAGAGAATCCTAATTTTTGTAACCTGCGCAAACTCCTTATCAAGAGGCATGCGTGTAATGACCGGAGAGATACAGTAATGTTTGTTCGGGTGTGGTCGTCTGTCGGGTCACGCCGCTGATGGCTTGTGTGTTTCCCACAGGTGTGGTGCGGCCAAACTCCAGAGTTCCTCTCGGAGAGCTGCAGAGATCCAACCTCCCCATCGAGCGGATGTACCGGTGAGAGCATGAAGGATTGAAAGAAACAGGAAGTGTCGTGAGGAACTCGATCGCTTCCTGTCCTCTGGTTGCTTTTGTTTGGTGGCTGATCGTGTGGCCCTGATCACTCCTCTCAGACACATTACAGGCATTTCTCACTGTAACCTCATCCGCTGCAGCCCACTTCATCTTTCTTCAGTTTTACAGATGATCCAAACAATGAAAAAGCAATTTTGGGTGAGAGACACATGTCCAGGTTAGATTACCGTGATGGAAGAGCGCTTGGCCATAAAATGTTTGGGATTGTATAGAAATCAGGGAGAAACGTTGACATTATTCTATAAACTATTTGAAACATCACTACACTACACTGATGCACAGAATTATTACACTCACCCCAAAAAATGTCCATGGACTCAATGCTAATTAAATGCTAATTTGTTGACTCTTGAGTCAGAAAAGCAATAAAATTTCAGTTTAAAACTGATTAGGAGAAAAAAATAGACATAAAAACAAGCAAGATTTATAGCTCCCACATGTTTTTTCATGTAACTACCTAGAATTGGGAGCTCAATCAAAATGTTAGGCTAATAAAAATAAAATTAAATCGCTAATCCTGGTGTCATCATGCTAAAGATCGACTTCACGTTAACATTATGTTGAAGATGTTATATTTATATTCCACCCATACCATGCTTTACAGTAACGATACATGTATTTACTAATGCTATAATCTATACAGTTCATGCTAACATACTTTGTGTTAGCATCCTGCTAATTCATGATATCGTTTACCCAATAATTGATTGCAAAATGTTAATTTGTGTAAGGAATTTCAAGCTACTTTATATTATTTAAAATTATATAAATACATTATGCTAATGACATGCAAATCTACGTTATCATCATAACATATAATGATATCCTAATTACTGGTATTAGCATGCTAATAATATGTTGATTGACGTTATTGATATGCTAATATTAAAATTCATGCAATATAATTGATGTTAGCATCTTGCTAATTCATCTTAAAATTATGCTATTGACGTACCATTGCTTGTTAGCATCATGCTAATTACACTTTAATTCATATTATTATTGAACTATTTTCTTACCAATTGCGCGCTGACTCATGTTTTTCGAATAATTGTAAACTTTAAACTTTTTACAAATTATAAAGTATTTTAGAGTGTCATTATCGCCATCTCGTTCAATCTAACCCGGAGGTTTAATCTCATCTTTAGTTTAGTGAGATTCCACCTGTAACGTCCCTGTGCTTCTCCCTTCTGTGGGCGTTCCTCAGTAACTGACCTGTGATCAGTTTTACTCAAGTTTAACCCATGTGCACCGGTTTAAGCTGATCAGAGCTCATCCGCTGATGTGACTGTGTTTGTGGTGTTTGTCTCCTGCAGCCACTCCCCCATGCTTGATTTCTCCTTTGATCACTCAGAAGAGCGCCCTCTAGAGGCGTTCGAGGACATCTTTGCTAGTTTTGAGAGTAAGAAGTAAGTGGTTGTGGAAGCAGGACATTGAGGTCAGACGGGGAGAGTTTGGTGGTTATTTCTTCATAAATTGTTCCCCGAACAGAACAGCCTTGAAGTTTATGTAATTAGTGACATACTTTACATTCGAACACATTAACCCTATAACCGGGTTTGTTTAAGGAAATCCCTCATAAATCCCCAATAAGACCTTTATTACCTCTAAGTGCTCCCAAGTGGAAAGAAAACCATAAAAGGCCTTTTATTATCCCAGCGGGTTTGCTTCCTGTGTTTCAGGGAGTGTTATCAGCAGTAGACCCCGGCCTCCATCACAAACTCTACCTGTCTGACCTCCTGTTGTTCTGCTCCATTTGCTAAGTCAAGCAGTGCATGCATCCAGACGTTCACAGGGTGGGTGCCGACCCCCTCGCTTTAACACCCTGTCAGGTCCAAAGCAGAGGAACACCAGCATGGATCTACCACTGAATCTTTAAAGGAATAGGTCACCCGTTTATGAGCCTTAAATGTTTGACTTAACACGCCGTCCGGCATCTTCACATCAAGGGGTTCCTGTGGTGGAGGGGGCTTTCTGTAACCTACAGTCTTTTATTAGACTGGTGTTAAACCAGAGCTGCATGATTCACCGAAAAAGCATCCGTGTGACTCTTAAATGGAAACGATCACAGTTTGGTGTGAAACCAAACTTTTTGTTGGAAAGCAATTTGTTTTCTAGTCTTTTAAAGCCTCACTCATACAGTTGGGTTCATAAGTTTACACACCCTGGCAGGTTTTATTTTCAGAAAATATGAAAGATAACACCCCCCCCCCCCCCTCAACACTCATTGTTAGTGGTTGGGTGAAGCATTTTATTGTCAAACAACTGTGTTCACTCTTTTAAAATAAAAATAACAACATGAACTTTTCCAATTTAAAATTGACTTCTGTTTGTAGCCATGGTTACTGAAATCCTCATTTTCCTCAGAATCATGCAGCTCTAGCATTGGTTTCCTATACTTTCTGATCCCCATCTGTCTCACCAACACCCTCTGTCTCCCCACCCCCCTCCAATTGGTCAGGGACATGCATGCCCAAATCATCAACTCCATTAAGGACTTGCAGTTGGATGGAGAAGATCCACGAAAGCTGCTTCAGTCCTGGGGTCGCCTTCGGTTCCCACGACACGTTCTCCAGTGAGTGTGACCCCTCCCTTCTCTGGCCTCGAATGGATGGATGGCCTCTTGGCGCCAAAGTCAATGCTGTTGCATCTTCGCTATCCTTGGTTGTGAGAAGATCTTCACGAAGTTTTCCAAATTCTTCAGCATCTGCAACTCTAGAACACTAACCCCATAACCCTTCTCTTTTAATACCCACCTAACAAGTATGCACATTTAGCTGCCGATGGCTTCCTAATGGTTTATGTTAAGGAATGGCCCGTGTCTGATCTGAAGCCAGGCGATTAGCACAAACTCCGGATGAATTTCACATATTGATCTGTTGCATGAGCTGGTCAGAGTGTTGAGTTTAAGTCTTTCCTTTACACATTGGAATGGCAAAGAACTCTTGACGTCTATCTATGCTTGAAAAAGAGAACCTCTACATTGCAAACTGGCCTAACTTTAATAAAGATTTTCACTTTTGCTTCAACTGAAATTGAAAGATTGAATCAGTTGCATTTGATGAACTGGGGCTTAAAGATTAACAGAAAATATATTTGGCTGACAATGAGAACAGTTGAATCGAACACGTTGACAAACATTGGATTAAAGTGAAGTTCCACTGTTGTGAAGCCTAAAAATCTAAAATCTTGTCGTCCCTGGTCTAAAATTTGGTATTTGTTCCGTTTTTGGTTGAAGACCAACAAAGACGGTCCGATCTTAACCAAAGAAGTCTTGTAGCTGGCCTTGCTTGTTACCCCATCAATGATTGTCTAATGTTGACCAAAACATTTAGCATCTTCACTTTCTTGCAGGTTTTTTTCCTAGCAACCAGGAATCTTGTATCTGTACTTCTTGCTTGGATTTAGGACCAAGGGAACTGTGTACCAACCCCTTCCACTTACATTTTACCCCAGTAACGATTGTCCATTGTTGACCAGGAATCTTGTCTCTTCCCTTTCCAGTCACTCCAGCAATGAGCATCGGCACTCCCCAGTTGCATTTTATCCTAGCAAGATTTATCAAAGACGTTTAGCATCTTCACTTCCTGGTTGGGTTCAAGACCAGATATGATTGTTCAATGTTGACCAAAACATTTAGCATCTTCACCTCACACCCACCAACAATTATTGCTTCGATATGGAACAAATCTTGCATGGTGCGATGTCTTTTGTTTATACAACCATGAGATTTTGTGCTTGCATGATTTTTGCAGTGAGATTTAGACCAATGATTGGTCTCAAATTGAGCTTTGTGTTTCTCTAAAGGTATCCAGCATAATCTGATTGTCCGTCAGTCTAATCTCCACATCCAAAGCATGAATAAGTTTACTAACATGCTTCGCTATGTTTGTCTCTATTATATAAATCAACCTTTATACCCTTTTCTCCAGAAAAAGCAAGAGTTCCAAGAGCAAGCAGCTCATTCCCAAGGTAAGCTGCAGACTTGAAAAGAAACGGCACATTTACACAAACACTAAGTTTTCACAAATTGGGTTTTTGGGTGTACTGTTCTCTACTGTGTGAATTCTGCCTAGCAACACCCACCTTGAGTCAGGTTTAAGATTTTTCACCATCTGGAAGAACTTCTTTTGTACTATTTTATTTTTTTTGCCCAGATGTCTTATTCAGCACGGCTCCTACATTCATTTTCATCACCTCTCACCAACCCGATTGTTATGACTTTCCATTTAAATTGAGGCATTGTGTAAATGTTTATAATAAGCAAGAATGAGACTTTCCACGTCGTCATGAATCCAAGATTTAGAAAAAGTGCTTCCCTCAGACAAAGAGCGCCCTTTCTTTTCTTTGTTTATAAGAATCTGCTGGACTCTCGTTCGCTGAAGTTCATCGTGGGCCTCCACGACCGAACCACGAAGTCTTTGCTGCATCTCCACAAGAAGAAACGTCCTCCCAGCATCAGCGCACAGTTTCAAGTAACACTTCTTTTTATCTATAATAAACAATGTTGGGCTACTCTGGAAGTTCCCA